>VYZX01004541.1:15623-91660 GCA_013401335.1 Brachypteracias leptosomus | reverse complement strand
TCTTATAATCATCCCAAGTGGAAGCTACCTGTTTTGACAAAGAATGATTAAAAAATGCTTCCATAAGCTACGAGATTGAAAGTTATGCTCCATTTATCCTACAAAAGTGACAAGTATTTGGGAGGAAAAACAAAACCTTTCTGTGCTTGGAACAACGTAAGCTGACACAAAAGGGACTTGTGCTTTACAAGAGAATAAGAAGCCAGATTCCTTTAGTGCCTAAAGTTGTTGCTCAGAGATGAGCTGAATTATATTTAAAAAAAAAAAAAGAGCATGCGAGCACACAAGACTAAAGAAGGAGTTGTTACTCTCTGACCCAAGAATGCACTGATGCCTTCTTGAGGAAGGGGGAAAAAAAAAGTCCTTCTTTGTGCACTTACTGGTCATTCGGGAACTTCTTATTTGGGAAATATTTTCCTGAAATGTTTTCTTGCTTGGGCAGAAGGGCTGCAGACTGGTACATTCCATTCCTAACCTCCCTAACTCCTCTGTCTCATGAGTATACATTTTCCTATGTGCTGAACAAGTCCCTGTACACAAACAAGAGCAGTACACAAATGTAGGCCCTTATCTCTCCCATCCTCTCTTGCCTGTCTCATGTTCTGCCAACATGGCAAATACATTTTTGTTTTGCTTCTGTAACCAGCACAGAAAGATACTCTGTGTTTGCTTTCTTCCCCACCCCCTTTCCCTCCCCACCCCTGTCTGGAGGGTTACTGTGATCTTTAGCTTAGCATCCACACAAGCAAGAATGCTTTCTAGGCATTGTGCTCAGATATACGAATCCAAAAATTTGGATGAGTACTGCAACTTACAGATATGTCACTCTGCAAATAAGGCAATCTCTGCTAACGCTACCAATAACTTCTCTTGGTGCAAATTACTTTATGATGCCTTGCTGCTTTTCTTTGCATGCGTAGCCAGAGACGACACTGTGGGAGGTGTTTATGCCTTTCTCTTGAACATAGAGTATTGGCTACTCTTCTGACAGGATATCAGTGTAAACAGCTATCACTCTAACCCTCTGTGGCAACTTCTCTAAAAATAGAAATGAGCATGAAATTAAGTATAAACATGCAACCGAACTGAAATAGAAAAGTTGGATTTGAAGATGACTCAAATATAGCTCCTCCTTTATGTTCTTCAAAGCTTATTTATCTACTCGTTTTAGAATTAATTCTTTCAGCTAAATTGGGTGATCTGATTTAACTGAAAGCATGTATCCTGCTGTAGAGGAGATGAATTTGGTTTAATGCTGTTTTCCATCTCTCTTTTCCGGAGCTCCCTTGATTGCTTCTGTTATGTATCTCTCAGCTGTCAGCTTGCAGTCTATTTAAACTGCAGCCTCCCAGGGTGGGGTCTGTGACTGCTTGGTTTGCAATGCTCCCTTGTGCGGGGTATGGGATAGCACCATGGAAACTAGCAGCATTCCAAAATAAGTTATAGACCCCTTAAGTAATGCTCACTTTATGGAACCATTTTCAGAGTAGCTGTGTTATAAATAGATCCTATGTTACAAGTCACAATAAAGGATGTGCATTAGCAGCTACTTAAAAAACTTAGCTACAGTCCAGAATCCAAGCTGCAAGTAACGATATTCTAGTATTGCACAAAACGCAAGGAACCGACTCCTTGGAAGGCTTAACTACAGCAGCCCGAAGCTCTTCCACCAGTGTATTATACCAGCTCTACTCGCTGCTTTCTTATGCACATCTGTTCTACAATATGTATTCGGGGGCAAGGAGCAGAGATTTCACATCTAACAATGGTTATCCTTCTGTATCTTACAAGGAACTTGGTCCTAAGTCAGCATCTGTCAAAGGTAATGCATTTGTATGTCAGCCATATTTAAATCCAAGGTTTAGGATTACTTTTAAACTGTTTTTTGCCTTTTTTAATATTCTACTGATGATTGTTGGCAATTCTGCTGCTTATACCCACTGAACTCTCATATGGTGAATCCCTTTATTGTGCATGGCAATTGTGAAGATGACTGGTGTATACATGGGAGCTCAATGGGACTTTATCATGACTGATGTGAAACTACAGTGAAAAGTTCTACACGAATTAGAAACATACAAGATACAGCAGAGCCCACTACCACAAGCGTTAAAGTCAACATACAAGTTAATAGTGATTGCAGCTTCCTGCTCCCTTATTAGTCTTTACCAAGAGCTGGGATGCTTCTGCCATAGCTGCTGCTTTTTCAGAGCTTAAATGGAATATATGCTATAGAGCCTCTCTAATCTTTGGCAACTTGTTTAAATAACATCTTTCATAATGGGTACAAGGGGTAATTTTAAGTGATAAAGCAATCTCTTAATAATATCCTATGCTCAGAATCTTACTGCATGCCCTGAAGTTAAGTAATATTTACTTCAGGGGACTGCACTGAGGATGTTTAGTAAGTAGCAAAATCATTTTCAAGCTCAGGAACATACATTATAACAGTGCCAGCACATTAAAATGTCTTGAGAAAGAGAACATTAATTAATTTTTTTTTTCTGATGGTCTAACTAGGAAATGCATAGAAAATTAAGGAAAAAAACCATATAGGGGCTGATTTCAGGTCTGCATCCCTAGGTAGGAGCTGGTTAGCAGTTAATCTTGGCTGCATTAGAGCTAAAGCAGCTTAGAGGGATTGAAAATTCTGTGGCTAATGCTGCTTTTAATTGGTTCTTAAGGCACCCACTTGGGTTCAAAGCAGCTTTATCTTTCTAACAAGTATTCTCATTTAAAAACAGAAAGGAGAGTATCCGCATTGAGCAACATCTTTAGTCAATGAATATTGCAAATAAAATAAATGCATCTTTAGCCTACATCTTAATGTTGAATCAGATGGAGGTAGAATTTCTTGAGGAAGCACAAATCCAGATATTAATGCAGGAAAACATGGGAAGAAAAAACCACTTCAGTGGCTACTTACATCTGGGTAATAGTCCATGGTGGGCACCAGGCGCTCTATCAAGGCCTCCAGTGATCCAGAAACAAGGTTCCCATCCTGATAAACAGGGTCCACACACCTCTCTCCCATATCTGGTTGCACTTGTCCACTACAACTGGAACCAAGCATGCTGGAAAATATCGGTGTCTGGGGCATAGTTTCCTGCAGAAGCAGCAAAAAAAAAGAGAGTTAAGGTTTGTTTCAGGATGTCTTATGCATGGGTTTTACAGAGGCATACATTAAACACAATTATGTATTTGACTGAAGGCAGCCAGGGCATTCAAGCTAAGTTCTGAATCCAAGCAGTCATATATCAGTAAGCTGGCTTTGGGGTTTGAAATGCACTTTAAACTATGTCACTAAGGCTGTAGATGCAGAAGTTGTAAGACTTTCCTTTCTCCCCAGTGTTCTACATAAAAGTATTCAGGGATGAAAATGCAAAATACTTTTTGAATTTCAAAGGTACTGGAGCACTTGCCTTGCTGAACAAACGAATACTGTGTCTTAATGTCCCTCTTTACTCTTTTTGAAGGCAGCTCTTTGGTCAAATACTAGACTTGTGATGATAAATCCTTCATCGCTTCTACAGCTAGATGTAATCCAGGTCTCGAGAAAAGTGAATCTTCTCCTGTGCTTAGATATCACTGGAAGTAGCTGGGGACATACAGTCTGAACAAAATTGCCTTTTTTAGGTACATGAAACCACGAACTGGGTGGAACTGAATGCTGGGACACACACTGCAATATACAACTGTCTCTTTGGAGATTTTTGCTTAGGAAACAAACCTGCTGTCGCAACACAAAAACCACAGGAAGGTTTAGGGTTTCCACCTCCCTCCCCTTGACCACAAACTGTATCAGTACACCATAGTTACCAACTGTAAGTAAACTGGTGTGGGGGGGTGGTTATTTGTTTATTTTAAACTGGCTACAGCTCAAATACATGCACAAGGCTAAACACAACATCCTGCTACTGCATATAAAGGTTGAAAATACTAGTGGGCATCAGTATCAAAACAGTTCCCCCTGGCTGCTGAAATAGTTAATAAGTCTGTTTAGAAGGTAAAGTGAAAAGAAGTCAGTGTTAACTCTTAGCTGCTGTCTCACCATCTATGAAACAAACACTATATTGTCACACTCTGAAAAGCACTTAACTAGATCAAAAGGATAAGGCCATTACCGGTACCTCTAAATTGACAGCTGTTTCTAACTGTGCTTCTGTCTTAGACCTCTCTTTCGCTTTAGCAATTTTTCAAAAACTAGTTTAAGAGCTGAAAACCTTTAAATGTTATAAGGGCTTTTTAAAATCTTTTTTTGGTAGCACTTGAAATAATTGCAGAGCAAAACTGTAGTTTACATTCTTTTAATACAAAGTACATTCTTCCTTTCAAACTTTCCAAAGTGATCACTTATGTTTACGACCTGGGATAAAAAACATTTTTCTGTTTTTAAGCTCAGATGAATGGTAGGTGCATTGGTAAGGAAAAAATACCAGTATTAACAGTATCTGCTCATCAAGGAGACAGGCTGATAAGTAGAACTGTTTTGTGGCTTTTATTTATTTATATGTGATACCTATAAGATATAAGAGAATTGTAATTCTCTTTAAGTTTAAAATATCATAGCTGTTTTAATAGTGACCAGGGAGACCACTCTGAGGAGTGGAGTTCAGCTTCAGAAGTTCAGGACGTAGAGTCAAATAAAACAGAAGAGGCAGAATCTAATAGCATATCAAAATAAATTAATTATTCTGCACAAATGGGCATTAAGGTTACTCAGTATTTCACAGATGTATCTGTTAGGCCTAAGCTTTGTAGTACACAACAATCTGACAAATCACTGGAGCATATGATGAAGAGCCAGCTTTGCCACGCGTACTGGGTCACTCCCCAGTAATTTGGTTTTTTCCCTTTTAAGGTCCATAGCAATAGAGCTGCAAGCTATTTCTGAGGCTGGACAGGCTGTGGTGGGTGCTTCTGGCTAGTAACATGAAGCTGCATAGGGTTTTAAGGGAAGTTAACCACCAACTAAGCACCCCCTGAAAAGATGCTTTTGGAGGAAACCTATCCCCTTCCTGCTACCAAGTGCTTCGAAGTCCTTTAAGACGTTCATTGTTGCATCGGTTTTGCTGTTAAAGACCCTTTTCTGGAGCAGCCTGTAAGGATTTTCGCCGGGTGGCGAAGGCCGGGAGCCGAGCCCTGGCTCTGCCAGGGGGGCGGCTGCTGCCGCAAGCCCCCGCTCCCCGCGGAACCCGCTGCAGCCTCCGCAGAGCACCTGCCCGGCCGGGTCCCCCCGCAGGGAGGGCAGTTACTACCTCTGCGACCAGCCGCGGCGCCCTCAGTCCCGTCCTCCACGCCTTTCCCCGAACCTCACAGCTCTCTCCGCACACGCCAGCCCGGCTCCTCGGGGACGGGCAGTGGGGAGCGCTGCGGCGGCCGCAGCCGGCGCCCTCGGCAGCACCTGCCGCTCCCGGTGGCAGCGGTCGGCCACCGCCGGGCCCCAGGCAGCCCCCACCCACCTCTCCTGCAGCAGCTTCGCTCCGCCGCCGGTGGCCGCGGGAGCCGCTCGCTGGCGTCCTCCAGGCGGCGGGACCGCGGCGAGACCCCGGCAGGACGGGCTCTAGCTGCGGCGTGCGCAGCACTGGCTCCGCCGCAGGGGATGGAAGTTCTGGGGCAAACCCACCCGTCCCTCCGCCCGCTACGGGGCTTTCCCCCTCGGTACCACCAAGTCGCCACCCCGGGGCTCTGCCCTGCCGCCCGCTGTCCCCCCTCGGTGTCCGCACGTGGAGGGGGAGAGGGGTGGGGCACGGCGGCAGCAACGGCCCCGATGCGCTTACCCTCATTTTCCTGGGCGACGTGTACATACGCGTGGGCAGGGGCGGCAGCACCTGCGACCCCGCGGCTGACAGCTCTGGCCGCCCGTGGCGGAGCTGCCGCCCGGCGCGGCCAGCTCGGCCCCGATCCCGCCTCCCCGTGACGTCAGGGCCCAGCGCGGCGCCCTGTTGGCTGAGCGCGAGCGTGGCCGGTTCAAACGGAGCCGAGGCAACGGTGCAGGGAAGGGGTGCGCGCGCTGCGAGGGCGCCCCGCGTGGGGCCCTCGCCTCGCCTCGCCTCGCCTCGCCTAGCGGCGGTTGGGCCGGCGCTGCTCTGGGCGTGGGGTGTGCTCCTAGCGTTACTTTTTTTTTTTTCCCCAGAAACATTTGGTGTTTCTGTTCTACGTTTGGTTTTGTTTGTTTTCGGGTTTGGTTTTGGATTTTTTTCGGTTTAGTTGTTTTTTGGGGAGTTTGGGGCTTATTTTCCCCAGAAGAGCGTTCTTAAGCGGCCGGCCCGCCTGTTTCCTGTGCCGCAGGCGTCGTGCGGGCTTCCAAGCGCCCCTCACCTGCTCCCGCTTCCCCACCTACGGCGGGGGAACGTCCCCGGCCCGCTGGCCAGCGCGCGTCACGCGGCGCGGCCCCGCGTGCGGCGGCGTGGGAGGCGCGTCCCAGTGCTGCTGTTTGTGCCCATGGTGCCTCCCGCCGAAACTGCGGCAGCACCGGGGGTGCTAGAGTCGATTCTCCAGTCCTCTGATAGTTGCGGGCTGGCCACGGCCTGTAGGACCAGCGCACGCAGGTGTGGGTGTGGGTCTGGAACCTGATCTCCCGTGGAAACGCTCAGTGCGTGCATCCCGCCACCCCGCAGACTCCTTCAGCTATACCCAGGAACAAGTGAACGTCGCAGTCTTTGCAGCCTTCCCTCACATAAACATCCTGTTCCTCGTTTGACTTGAATTGGGAATTTTTGGTGTTTGCCCCCTTGTCCCTAGGCGTTCATTAATTTTTTTTTTATTTTTAAACTTGTTTATTTAATGGCTCTGAATATGTAGCTGAAGGCTTCACGGGTTTCCATGGTGACTAGTGTGGGAAAAGCCTTTTTGGAAGTCAGGATACCACTCTAGGTGGGTGGGCAGGGCAAACACATTTGTGAACGTGCACATACTCAAGAGTATAAGGAATATATTCACGTTTGCTCACCATCTGAGGACAAACACTGTCACCCATCCTAAACACAGTCGTTTTGAAAAGATATGTAGCTACTCATCCTCTCCACTGCTTGCCTACTAAATTTCCTTTTGGTTTCCAAATCTTAACAGATCTGCTATAGAGACTTTTTCCTTATTTAAAATTAACTTTCTCTTGAATGACAGCTTGAAAAGTCAGCCCTTTTCCTCCCTGCCAAGTCTGCTTTGCTTTCAGTCTCTCTCTTGTGTCTTAGCTGTACTCCACAACCTCTAGAGTATGCACTGTTGTAGCAGGCCTGACCCTTGCTTACTCTGAGGTTTTCCTCAGTTACAGCGTGCTGTCTGCATTGGACACCAAGGAAGTTCCCGGCAGCATGACCTGCTGCAGTACCACATTAGAATGTTAGCGTGTAATGCTAGAGGAGGGTGTGGGACAAGTTCTGTCAAGTATTATTCAAACATCTCTAAGACCTTTATAAAAGGTTATCAAAAGCAGGAGATAGGAACTCATAGGCTAACACTGTATAATAACTATAATATTTCTTTCTGAAGGCTATGAGCACCTTTAAATAGCTCATATTTACAGCTAAGAACAACACCAGCAAGCCAGCAAATAAGTACACATGAAAAACAAATACCAGATCTCACCGTTTCTGTTCTAATCTGTTTTCCCACCTTACTCAAACATTTGCTGAGACTTATATATGTCCATGAATCTTAGCAAAACATACACAGTTAATTGAGCTCTAGTCACAGATTCAATCTGTTGTAGAAATAATCGCTCATCTTTGTGTTGGTTTGGGTTTGCTTTTTTTTTTTAACATAAGAAATTAGATCTATCCTGCCATTGAAACTAAGAAATGTATGAATTTAGGAACATTCTGATAGAATTAAGGGAAACTATACAAGCTAGGCATGTGCTCACTTCCCTGAGAGTCGGGTATCTGTACTCTGGTCTATAGGCAAAGGCCTGCTACACCATCACACAATAAGCACCACGAAGAGCATCTAGCCTTTCTATGAAGCTATGGAATAGATGATGGACCGTACTTCCTCCTTAGAGTACAGATTGCATAGGACCTGATTTTTGCCATAGTTGGATAAAATCCAAAGTAATATACGTAGAAACAAACGGCTGAGACGTATCCTGTTTTCTGCAGTTTCTTATGTTGTGCTTATTGGCATCATATCAAAGTGTTTTTCCATACTCCGCCATTCTGCAGACCAGCAGGTTCTTTTTAGAGCCTTTTTGTATGTATACGTGATGGGGTATGTGTATGCATATGTATATTTCTTGTTTATATACATACCTATGTATGTGTGTGTAAATGTTGGGGTGTGTCTTAGAGAATGGGAGTTCAGGGAAATGCAGTTTTAACCTTTTCTAGGATACATGTCGCTTAGCTTTGGGGCACTGTATTGCAGTGTTGATGGAAAGGTAGTTTTTAGAAATCAGAGAAGCTGAAGACCTACATTCAGCTCATATGTAACAGATGAATCATATTTTCTTTTTATTTCCATTTCTCTTTCTGTAAAGTGTGGATGATGACCTTTAGTTATCTATATTCTGAACACTGAAATCTGTCAATACAGAAACTCTCTGAGGTCTAGTTGTTTTTGTAGTTACGTCTGTTCCTCAACAAATTGCTTGCATTTTGAAGATGTTTTCATTAGGCATTGCCTACTGTTACTTGTGGGTGGATCTCAGAACAAGTTTACTCAGCAGAGTCTGTACTTGTTCTGTAGCTTGCTTTTGAGGCAATGCTGCTGTGGTTCAATCCAGCTGCTCAGAGGAGTATCTCACTGCAGAGTGAGTCAGCAGCAGTCACACTGTGACTGCCTCAACACGGAAGGTTGCTTTAGCCTGTCTTACACTGGCAAACACCCAGTATAACATGTTCTATTATCTTATGATTAATGAACTGGATTGGCATTTGCAGCATTTGGGTTCTATTCCTGCTTGCGCTAAATACTTTCTGGACAAATTGTTTAATCCTACCATACCTCAGTATTCATCTGTGAGACTGTTACGCTTACTTTGTACAGATTTATATTTGGACAGTAAGTTTTTGCTTTGCTGTTTTCAAATACAATTTCCTAATATAGTTACATCTTCTCTTAAGTGGAAAGTTGCTGGTCAGTGACTTGGTAAAATTAAGGAATGTTAGCAAGAAAAACAGGTGAAAGTGAAGGTGAAATTGATTTGCGAGTGAAGATTATAAAGTTACATGTCAGAGTCAGGGATGAAGAAACTTGAAGGTTTTCCACTGGTCTCAGGAAACAGCATTTTGGAAACAACTCACTCAAATATGCCTGTGTATACTTAAAATGTAACTGTACTTAAGAAAAGCAAGTAATTACAAATGTCATTAATGCTCATCTGAGGCCTTAGCCTCAAGTATAAAGGAGCATTCCTAGAAATGCTGTCTTTGGAGCTTTCATTGTCAAGTCACCTGTTGGTCACTTTCCATACAGATCTGGTTATTATTACCATTGCATTTCGTTTAACAGAGTATGTCAGCATAATTTAAAGACCCAGCGTCTGTGGTGAAGGAAGCAAAGAGGAACGAAAACAGAGAAGTCTGCATGGAAAATGGACTTGTGTATGGCATTCTTCATAGTATTGATTAAATAACAAAATGGGATCGAGTCTTCATCCATCCTGTAGTGGGTCTGTCTGAGCTGATTTTCCCCATACAGCCCTCATGCTGCAGTACTGGAAGCCAGAAGGTGTTGATAACACACACCCTGNTGATAGAGGGACTAGGGGTGGGCACCGGGCACCCAGCCAAGGTAAACCCACCACACATCCATTCCCACTCTTTTATGTACACAGTAGGCTGAACATAGCACATTGCTTTTGTCTTTGAAACACAACTGGGTTTAGTGCATAGCCTCATTTCTTACTCTGAGCTTGAGTCTGAACTGTTACCCAGAGATCTAACAGGCCTTGCAAGTTGCCAGGATATAAAGGATCACTGTATTTGCATGTTATATTCTGTTCCAGTAGTATCTTATACCCATAGAGCAGTATGATCCCAGAAACCATTTTGTATGCCCATCACCTTTACAAGTATAGTTATCACAGTATATTCTGACTCTTGCATTTTGGAAGGCTTTAAGGCATGTAGCCCCATATTGTTATTTGGAACATGAAAAAGAATGGTGAATTAAAATTGCACATTGTATTCATGGTTTTATTGATTGATAGCCTTGGTTATAGGCCGAATCATTTTACCTGAACCTGAAATAAGGAATTTGTCCAGGAAATGCCATTAAACTCCACAAGCATTAACAATAGTGGCCTCAGACAGGGATTTTGCATGGACCATTTGTAAGAATTTATAATTTAAGAAGTAGAATGTAGATAGAGCTTCAAAGCCTCGGGCAAATGTCTTTAGGGAACATTAGAGTTTTGGTCTTATTTGTAGGACTGCACAGATGTTCAAGATTTCCTTGTTGCATACAAATTTCAAGATTTGAAAACTGTTCTCAAACCACTTTTAGATTACTGAAGATTTCTAAATTTCAAAGATTTATGCTTCAGAATAACTTGATGACACATTAATAACTTGGCAGCAGATGGAAGTGAGAGAAAAAAGTTTCAAGTCGTGATTCTGAATGGAGCAAAGCTTTCTAAGCTTGAAACTTGAAGTGAGGTTGAATGCTCTAACCATCAGTCTGTGGTTATTATTGACCATGCCTTTGTCTCCCTTGCCTCTCTCTGACCTGGGACATGAGGAATCTTTCCTTATAATAGTTTTGTCAGAGCCAATGAATGTTGTAGTTTGAAAATGACATTTTCCATTTTTAAAATGTTTTGCTGAAGAGTTCTTGACCAGCTCTGCCCCTGAGATATCCAGCAAACCAAGCTGAAAATATAAGAGTAACTTAATGTGTGGTCCATCGCTATGTCAGTTCTCAGTTCTACCTGAAAGGGAAGACTGGTTGTGAAAATTCAGTTGCGTATCTCTGGAGCAAACTATGTTTTCACTGGCATAAAGTCCGTCCTGTGACACCATTGAGAGTAACTGTTTGCTGAACAGTGTGAAACTGAATTTTCACTGATGCTTGGTACTATAGTTCCACCTTGGCTTGAAAGCAAAGCTCTACCCCAGGATTTAGAAAGTACGTGCCAATCCTGTGTTTTTGTGCCTCTGTCAAAATAGAAGCTTTAACATAGTATGGCACAAGTTGCCTATGATGCTGGTGTGTGGCTGTTAATTATTGACTGAGTTCTTAATAGTTATTTTGACACAGCTGCCAGAAGAAGTTTACTAGTAGTCAATTTGATTCCTGTTTTTCATAGATGCTCCAGTTGTAGATTTCCGTAGTTTTTAGGAATTATCTTGCCTTCTAATTCAGATTTAAGGTATATCCAGTTGTGAAACAATGCTGTAATATATCATGGATATTGTTACTATATTCTTGATTTGTGTGGATGAATTGACTTTGGTAAAACTAAAAAGGTGTGACACTTTTCCTTTGAATCAATGATGTAGTAAGAGAAGCATCTTACAGGGGTCTGAGGACCTCAGGTCATTTAAATGCATAGGAGAGCTAGTCAGAGACTGAATGAAAGGAATAGATCTCATAAAAAGATAGTTGGCTTGGCCTGCTCTGCTTGAAGGAGCTGCTACAACTTGTTATGCACAAATAACAATTTAGGCAATCAGAGTGTAGTTGAACAGCTGCTTCTGCTATACTTGTAGATTTGCTCTATTCTTATTTATGTTACATGTTTTCTGGAGATGATGGAGTCTGCTCGCTGTTTCTCACACCTTGTTTTCCAAGAAAGGGCAGAAAAAGCATAAAAAAGTTGGTTTGAATGTTTTTGATTCTGTCTGATTTTGACTATAGTACAGAAGAACAGAGGTATGTAATGTAATATGCACTCTTTTTATTAATTTTAGTTAGGATCTTTTTAATCTGAATATTTAAAAGCAACTAATATTCTATTTTAAATTGGGTTCAAGCTTGGGTTCAAGATGAAGGAGTTCTCATCCTAGCTAGTGTGTCCTTCACTTGCATATTCATGCTTGCTTTGACACCAGCTATTCCAAGAATGTGCCACCGTGCAGAAAGTGAAAATCAATTATGCCAAGAAGGGAGCATGTACATACATCAGCAATTTGGTGCCCAAGGGAAGAAAAATCTGCATGTCTGCTGATGTCAATCTTGATATGGTATTTTTGTAGATGCACGTGGGTTGCTATTTCTTTTAACCAGCTCAACAAAAAAGTTTATTTTTAGTGTTATAAGCTTCAGGGCATCAAAATTAGCAGATTAAAACTGCCATTCTGACTAGTCAACCTTCTGTTTGCTTTAGCAGAATCTATGACAACAACATTGTTAGCATTCACACAGGTATTTTGGATGATTCATTAAGGTCAGTGATGGGATCTGTTTCTTTCTTTTTCCCTGTTTCGAATGTCTTTGGTTTTACAAATTTTATACAGCTGATGGTGAGAAATGCTGGGCTGATGAGCTCATTTGCAGTAACTTGCTCACAGCTGTACTATTATACAAACAAATTTCTATTAAGCATGTGTTATATCTGTCTTACCTGAATTACTACAAGTAATTCAATTCCTGTACACATCTATTGCTTGGATTCTTTTTGCTAACACAGCCAAGAAGTTCAGCAGCAATTATTAGGGAAGTTTTAGAGTGGGCTAAAATCTGCTCAGTTTACAGGGCAGTTAACAGTTGTTGGTTTAATTCTAATGACCTTATGTAGAATAGAATCAAGGTACGATAGCCTTAACAGTATTTTGAGCAAAAGATATAGAGAAGTATGGAGACAACTGAGTTAAATATGGTTTAATTTTATCAAGAAGTTGTCACCAAATTAATTACTCAAAAATTAATTTATTTTTAGGAAAGCATTTTGATGAATACCAAAAGCTGGCGAACAGGTGGATGAGCCCCCAAGCCTACTTAGAAATGTGTCTGTGCTCTCATATATAAGACTGTTAACTACAGTGTGTTTCAGCATAGTTTGAGCTACTTGGGAAGGACCTGTACCATCATATTACAAACATAGTGAATAAACAAATGTATATTGAGTTGGTGCTAAGAATATAGAATATTGTCTCCTGTAATTTTATCATGTCTTATATATCCTAGGAAACAGCCTCAGGCTATCCAAGCGTATACTATTGAATGTGAAACACTAAAATATGACGATCTTATATGGTCAGATTTGCACTAGATTAAGCTGAGGACTAATCTGCAGGTGAGCAACCCTTCTGCTATATATGCATAAATGTTGAAAAATAGAAAGAAAAAAGAAAATCTATTCAGTGAGCTACCTCCATGCTAGTGGAATGAACTGAACTGAATAACTTACTCTTCTGTTTTGATAAAGCATCTTGACATAGATTGGCCAAAGAATTAACATGCCAGAGCTCCTTTGGCCCAACCCTTTATGTCAATATCTGTATAAAGAAATAAATGTAAGTGAACTGCAAATAAAAAAGATTTACTGTCTTCCTGGAGCTTTTCTTTTCCCTGTGATCTGCATTGATCAAGTCACAATTCAAATAAATGATGATTAAAAAATAATGTGTGCCTTCAACCTGTTTGACTTTGCCATTTAGGACTGGCACTCATCTCAAAGCTAGCTATATCATAGGATACCGAGTTTCAATAATTTCCATTCGAATATACTTTTTTCAGAACAGGTATTTATTTTGATGTCAGCAGGAGAATAATTATTGGATTTATCACCCTCTTCTTCAAGTTCCTTGCTCCAATATTGAAGATGATTTTGGGAGGTGGTTTTATTATTTTACTTAGATGTTAAAATTTATATTCTTCCCTCCCTTCTCATCAGAAAAAGAATCAACCAGTATAAAATATATATAGTGAATTTAAGAGCCCTGTATGTTCTGATGTGTCTGATTTTCAACCTTGCTGCTGCTGTTTGCCTCACTCCAGTGGCATGAAACAGATGTCACCTCAGCTAGAAACTTCAAAGGGGATTCCCCAGGCATGAACATGTGGGAAACTTGAAGCTGATATTGTTTCCCCAGAGAAAGTTTGTTCCTTCTGGTACTCACTTATGTTTGCCATTGGACTGAGTTCTGTGTCTGCAAAAGCTGTGCAGACAATGGGCAGGCTTGTTTTACTCTTAGCTCAGGTTTGGAGGCTTTTTTAAAATCTTAACTGATTTGTTGGGGTTTTTTTTAATCATTATTTCAATTTGTGCAGGGATGCCAAAGCTCCTTAAAATAAATAGTTGTGTTTGAGAGAGACTTCTGGAACTAGAACTCTTTTAAGTCTGTAATCTCTGTGGACTTCACAGATTGCTTCTGTGGTTGATGCTATTTTCCCTGTATTTCCTGCTTTCCTAACTGCTTTTTTTCTCCAGAGATAAACAAGATAGAAATGGGTACAGACTGTAGGTATATATGAGAAGAGAAACTATAGAGAGATATAGGCTGGGTTTGTGAAGTCAATAGTCATCTGTAAGAAATGGTTGCAATAGAAATAAATGTAATGAAGAAGTAAGTGACGTTCAGAAAAGTGACCTCCACTTGTCCAGGAAAATATAATCAACTTTGTTACTTAGTTTTCTGTCTGCAAACTTTTGAAACAAACTGGCATCACTCTGCATGCAAAATGTTATGTAAATCTCATGCTTATATATATTGTATAATAGTCATTAAAAAAAAAAAAATCAGACGCTTTGAATATCAAGAGTGAAGGCTTCTTTTTTTTTTTCCTTCCACGTCCCTCCCTGCTGCATGTGTGTGTCATGAACTGATACAGTTACCTACTCTCAAAAATAACTTCAAAGTGCCTTGCCTTCAAATGCAGCCATTTGATAATGACTTAACAGTGTTGCAGTTATGATTGATAATCTGAGAATGTTGACTGAATATCAGATTTTTTTTTTCTTGTGTAGGAGACTAATTTCTTATGAGCTAGAAATCCTAAATTTACAAGACATCCCACTGGGAGTTAGTTGTATTGTAGATTTAACTAAAAGGAAATCAGGCAGCCTGATCCTGAAGTAAAAAATACACCTTGGTTCACGTGAACTGTTGAAAATTCACTAAGTTACTTAAATAACTATATTTTTATATTCAGTAATGAAGTCTAGCCCAATTTTAGTCAGTAAGATTTAAAAATGCTTTATTGTGTGTTTTCAACATAAATGTTTTATAGACTTGCATTAACCATGAGAGTTCTCTGCCTAAGTGGAGACACTATATTCTATTGTTTTATGTTGTTTCAACAATTATTATGAGGATAACATTAAACATTAGAGACAAAATTCTCTCTTGGTTGCACACCAGTCTGCATAGCATCGCTGAGATAAGTAGGCTGAAGAATTCCTTGTGCAAGACCAGTCCAGAAAAGGGAAAAAATCACATTGTTCATACTTCCACATTTCTTATCAGATCTGCTGTTTCATTGGCATAAAAATTGGGTGATGCAGGAGAAATTTGAGACTATAGAGGCGCTCAAGTGTTGACATTTTAAAGATCTCTCTTTTAAGTTGAGCACAATCCTGCTGTATGCCCTTGGCGCATGAAGTCAAATGCCTACCCTCTCTCACACCTATGTCTATTGAAGTAAAGAAGGGTTTGTTCAAGTGGAGCAGTTTGTTCTAGGAAATAGAATTGTCATTTTAAAACAAAAGATGAAGAGCACTGTATATGCTAATGGTTTTTATTGGTAGTTATTTTCTAAAGTAGATGAAAGCCTAGAATTGCCCTAGCGCTGCATGATATAGAATATAATAATTCATAATAGCTAGTACATTAATTAACTTCTATAACAGATGTTCTATGAATTTGTTGAAATGTGTGCTTTGTTGTTTTGTAGTTCCTAATGAGTCTATTGAATGATGCCATTTTTTGTTGTTGCTAAAGCTTGTTTAGTGCTACTAAAAAATCTAGAGAATATTGTATTGTTTATGTAGTCACTTCATTTTTATGGTTCACAAAATACTAGCAAACTGAAGATTAAGTCAGTGAAGGAAGGCAAGACAAGATTTCTACAAGGGCATCTGTAAACAATGGTACAGATAACTTCATGCATAAACCATTACAAGTCATCTCTGGCATGTTGTCAGTTACCCTTGTCAGAACTGCCAATAACAAGGCACAGAGCCCAAGGCCAGGCTAATTGTCTATAGCCAGAAAGGCTTGTTTAAGCTTGCCCAGTTACAAAGAGCTATGAAGATACAAGGTAGATAATGGAAAATAGGTGTCCAATAAGAGTGCAAAAAACAAAGTTGCAGTCATACATATCTTCTTGTTCTTACAATCTGCATTATCATGATCATCTTCTGAGATCCAATTGCTTTCACAAAATCCCCTCAAGTAAAGTACAATTGCGGGAATATAAGGCAGTGGTGGAATGTCCACTGGACATCTTTATCTGGAACATAACATAGACATCCAAGCAAGAGTAGCATTTCGAACTAGAAGAATTATTACCTGGAAGTCATTTATTCCTTAACTGAAGTGCTAGAAATTTTAGGCAATTGGTAAGCTTTCTGAAATAGACTGCCTAGCACCCTTTGAGGATCTGGGCTAGTTGTGCTGACCTCTGGGTTTGGTAATGAACCTTCCAAGATACATCTTTTGACATAGAACCAACTCCCAGGCTACTATGGTAAATGACAAGGGGTTTGAGATGGTTATTTCTTCTAAAAAGCCTTAGAGGAAGTTTCACAAAGAACTTTAGTTTCTAATATTATCCTGAAAACATCAGAATTGCATCTGAAAGCAATTTATAATCTGTCACAGAGCTCTGTTTTGACATATGTTTTGTTAATTGAACTTCTGATGGTGTGCAATTCCAATGTGTCTGTTTAAGGAAGCAGTGCTGCTTACCTGTTTCACATATTCACAGCTAAGCTAAACTTTCATCTCTGTTCTGCTCAGCATTGCTGTTTCTACTAAAACCTAATACATTATTCATAACTACTTCTAATTTTGGCCTAACTTTGAACTGGAGATAATTGGAATGTCTCCAATTGTCTTATATGTTCACACATCAAAGAGCATCAAGTCAGCAGTCAGCATTGTTCTTGTGGTATTGTGTGTTTTAAAAAGTGAGGAGATACTGTTTTGCTAGTGATATTGGGATATTCCCCATTCTTTCAAAAATAAATGATGAATTCATAATAACCTTATAGAAAGGATACCATAAGTTATCATTTCCAGTGCTGCATGTTAGTACAAAACTCATTGGAGGTGAGAGAACTCATCTAAGTGACTTAAGTAGGTTTTAGATAGAGCACCAAGCAAAGGTTGATTTTTCAGTGTTACCTAATCACTCCTTTCCCTTTGATGCTGCAAGACCGTTATGTAGAAATCGTCAACACTTCCAAGTATCCTAGGTATCCTTTACTTGCCTTACTTCTACTCATACCCGTTTCCTCCTTTTCCCCTCCAAACTCAGCCCAAATTCAAGAGTGCAGTGAGAATCAGAAGATGCTTGCTGTTCAATTCATGGGATTTGCTGGGTAGTTTTGTTGAGTACTGCATGGCAGGACACAATGTGTGAACTCCTGCTTTGCTGAATTAGTCTTTGATGCATAACTAATTTATGGCTTGAAATGAAATCTGTTTCCTAAGAAACTGAGAATGTCATAAGACACATGGGTTCTCCTGCAGGAATAGGAGATACACTGAGTATCTGAGACTTTGATGAGGATGAGGAGAGCATGGTTTAGATCTGGGCTAAAGAGTGCTGCTTGAACTGCTTTGCAGCTGGTTTGACTTTGATCACATCGAATGAAGGAACCTCACAGAGGCTCAAGTACATCGTGTGCCTCATTCCTGTTTGAAATTTTGCAACCATCCCATAATAACTACAATTTAAACATTCATGCAGCCTCACAAATGTTACAGTGCCTTTTTCTCCCTGCAAGTGAGTTGCAGTTACAGTCTCTCACTAGCATACACTTACAGACACTCGAAGTGTATGAAATGATGAAAACTGGTTTGATGGGATTAACATGATAAGCACTAAAGTGCTTTACTGTATAATTTGCTATAGACCATATTACTTTTCTTCTACCATCACAAATCACCATTTTCATCACTGACTGCCCCACAGGCATGGTATAAATCACTCTTTGGGAGGGAGAAAGTTGTTTGTTGGTTTTTTTTGGAAAATCATCCTTAATAATCTTTTGCAACTGATTTTTGGAATAATGAAGTAGTTGAAAAGGAAAAGTGTTTAACAAGCCTATTATGATCAAGTGCTCCCAAATATAGTTTTAAGGTGATAGCTGTAATTTTTCAGTTATATTGTTTGTATAAATTAGGTGGTGTCTTGAGTTTTATCAGTTTGAATTCTATCAAACTTTGGGCTTTATCTTGATGCATGCATCTGTATGGTCAGAGAGTTCCCATAGTTAATAGTTTGGATTTTATTGGAAAGTCTTGTCTGAGAGGATATTGTAAGTTGTGTGCTAACTGGGGAGCTTACAGGTAAATTCATGCCAGATTTTTTTAAAACAAAGTTGTACCCTCAGTCGGGTGTGTGAACTCTGATCTGAGAAGTGGTCTGGAATGTCACAGTAGGATAAAATAACCTGGAATTTGCCATTCCCGGAAGATGCAGGTGAAGATTGATCCAAACACTGAAGCAGCTGAAGCCTTCTTGTTTCAATAGATTTCGCTACAAGTGAGTTTAAAGCATTTTCTGTAACTATGTTGTCTTTGAAAGATTTAAATACTAACTCAACTACTAATAATGTTCTTTATAAACCATCACTCAAGTGTTTAAAATTTTATGTTTTACAATTCACATTGCAAAGGAAGTGCACTTACACTGCTGCTATAATCATTATAATGATATTTCATGTTTATATTTAAGCTTTTTTAATACTTAAATATCTTAAAATTCTCTAAAGACAGTTATGCAGAAATTACTTGAACAGGAGTTTAGATTCAGCCCCTTTAAAATACATGGCAAGGCTTAGACATGCTGTTGCTGTGTTGCCCTTAACCTACAAGCAAGTACCTATCATAGGCATTTGCAATTTTTTTTTTCCTCCATATAAAAATGTAACCTTTACCAAAAACAGCTACATTTCTGATCATTTCTGAGGAGTGTTCCTGTATAGTTATGGCAAATTTCCCAACATCATCTTTCATATGCTTTTAGTGATAATCTGTGTTGGGCTTTTGACTGCAAAGGACTAAAATAACATTTCAAGCCCACAGAGTTTGATGAGACCTTGCGGCTGTGAACAATTTAGAACAGCAAGCTGCATGTTCCCTTTTGCAGCAGTGAAGATGGTCAGGATTTTATTTATTTAGTACTTTTTTAGTATTATTCAAATACAGCTAATATCCACCAGAAAAAAAATTTAAAATCAGCTTGGTTTTTGTTTTTTTTTTCAATTCCATGCTAGCAGAATAAATAATTTTGCAACACTATGAGAAAGAAGGGTAAGGGTGGATTGAAGATGCAGAGAAGTTTTTTTTCTTAACATGTTGGTGAACAATAACCAAAGAAAAATCAGCCCAGGAATTGTATCACTTACCTTGTAAGCTTTTAAACTTTTCCCAAAGGCCTGTCTTGCAAATCCTTTCAAGTCCCATGTTCAGCTACCAGCGTGTTTTGCTACCCATCTTTTCCTTTCCCTTCTCCAGCCATCTTCTTCCCTCTTCCCCCAACTTCCTATTAAAAGGAAAGCTACCAAGAGCTCATAAGTAACAGGCTCATGCTTTCCATCAAAGGAGAGAGCTGAATAGCCTTCCACTCAGAGTGAGTTCAGCAGACCTAGAGTCAGGGCCCCTTCATTAATGAAAAAGGAATCTGTTCACCTTCTGAAATCTTTCAGCACTCCCCGAAGCTGCCTGAACCACACAACTTGCATTTCTCATAAATTTCCCCATTGTGGCCACAGTTCCATTTCTCTCTTTCTCTAATTCATCTCTTGAAAACCAAATATGCAAAGATAATTTCCCTGTTCTTGCACAAGTGGATCCTAAGGTTCCTGATCTTTGTTTGCTTATTAGGAGATGCCATTTCAATTTAATTCCCTCCTTTCCCTGGCCCCCAAACCCTTGGTTTCAGTGAAAAAGATGAGTTGGGCTTAGAATTACAGACAAGGAAAATTGACATTTGCATCAGGCTTGCCAGGCATGTGCACAGTGCATGTCCAAACATGGGTTTTGATTCTCAGGCTCAGTGGTTTTCACTCATTTTCACTCAAATCTTTTGTTTCAGTTCACACCAACTGAGTTTTGGTTTTAGTTTATAGGGGTTAGAATGAATCCTAGAAATTCAAATGCAAAACTTCACCAGAACAGCTGCTGATGCTGATCTCTATTTAGGTCCAAACTACATTACCACCTGAAATGTTAAAATCATCCTTAGCTCCTGAGACTTACCTCAGGTTTGGTGAAATCTCACTAAACTACCATGAAACCTGCTTGATTTGAGAGATTTTTATTAGCACTTTTTTTTCTTGCAATTTTTGATTGTTGAGCTCTGTTTATGTTGCTAATACATACACATCAAGGATATAGTGACTAATTGAAAATCTGAGTGAAAAGTACCAAGAATTCTTTAATTAAAAAAAAAAAAAGAGATAACTTGTCACAACAAGCCCTGTGCAGCAAAGATTTCCATGATAGAAAAAAAACAACTAGAGAATGCGTGACTGGAGTACTGTGTATGTGATGTTAATTGCTATGGGTGCTGATTGCTTGCTAATTTAAATAGATACTGTGAGTGCTCAAAACCAGGGTATGAAGTGCTGGCAGTAGCTTTCTCTACCTTACAATCATGTGAAAGAAATTGTGATTGGAATTACAGATATAGCTGTAAGATTACAGGTCTAACCAACTATGTTTCCATTTTCTCCCATTCCAGGTTTGGGGTTTTTTTTCATGCCTAAAGTAATTTAATTGAGAATTGAAAATAATTTGATCAGAACATAGGGATGAAGGTATCCCAAGTGGAGGTCAGTAGTACTGTAGCAGTAAGTTAAGATGCTGGTGTATGACAAAGCACATCACCGCAGAAGTGACAGTAAGATCTGCCAAACAGAGTTCCAGTTTGTTGTGACTCAGTCTCTGGCACATGAACAGCCGATCGGTCCTGGTATCAGTGACAAATATCCTTAAGGCTACATATTTGTGCTCTTGCCTGTGCCTACTCTTCCAGCTGCTCAGTGGCGGTGCCTGCTGGCACACTCTGTAGCAGCCTACACAGCAGAAGGGAAGCATTCACTTCTGCTCTCCAGGCTTGTTTTTATACGAACAAGCATTTCTCTCCTTGCCATCATTTCAAACCAGGGAAGGGAGCTGCTGCTTGCCAGGACTGTGATCGGGCTGTGACTTCCGACTGCTCCTGTGACCAATCTCCTGGGGTGGCTGCCCTGCTCCTCTTGACTGTGTGGGAGCTCAACCTCCTCGTTAGCCTCACTTTGGAGGGCTGGCAGGAGAGCCTGGGTGGCCAGGGCTTTTCATCCATTTCCTCATTCTTTCCCAAGCTCCACCTGTCTTCCGAATGTTTGACTTCCATTTTGCAACCTTGCTTGGCTTCCCTCCTCTCAAAGCAAGGGGATTGAGTGCCTATGGTGCAATGGCCTGCTCTCTTGAGGGTTTTTCCAGTTAGGCTCACCATAAAAACTCCTAGGCATAGCTGAAGCTCCTTGCAGTGACTAAAACTGCACTGTGCCCACAACAAATGGCATGAGAACATTTCAAGGACTGATCAATTGTGAACTGTTCCCTGCAGCTGTGCCCAGAAGAAGTTTATTTAAAACTTGTGTTCCTATATCAGTTTTCTAAAAGAGGAGGGTTCAAGCTTTTTAAAATTCTGCCCAATAGAAACTAAATTAAATCTTGCAGTCATCTATCTTCTATGATCTTGTTATTTTAGAATCAATTAAAAGCTTGTTTACTGTTATGTGGGCTGCTCTGGATTTTCAGGTAGGCAAAGAATGTGATTCTTTGAATTATTTAAGGTTGTGTTGGAACAGTTACCTATGTACTTTTCTATTGCTACTAGATTTCACAGAAGTGTAAGGGGGCTAAAAAAGGCCTGGGTTTATTCATGCAAACAAATCTGCGAGTCCCACTGTTGCCACACAGGAAGGTCCATCCTTAAACCAATTTAAAATCTGGGGCACTGAGCCTTTGCCTTCTGTTTTGTTACTGCTGAGGTTAACGAGTCAAGGGTCAGGGCATTAATCAGTGACTATGGTGCAGGAAAGAGTTGCTTAACTTGTGGTGAAATATGATCTTGCTGTCACGGGAACGTAGTGGCAAAGTCAGACTTTGGGAAGAGCCAGCCTTCCCAAGCCACCAGCAAGGGGGGAGAGCCTGGTAAGGGCATCTTTGCCTGGAGCACTGGTTTAGTGCTGATTTGCATCCATGCGTGTGTGTACTCTGCACTTAATCTTCATTTCTACGGATTTTCTTGTATCCTTTAACAAATCAGTAGCCTGTTAAAGTCTGTTCCCTAAAACTGAAGGTCAGTCATCAAATGCACGATTATTGTTGCTTGGTCTGAATGGTGAGAAAGTAACAAATAGTTAAGGGTGAACTGTACAACCCCAAAAGTTTCTGAGATACTATCTTTGCTTAGCAGTAACTGAAGCTCTAACTCCTTCTTTACTCAGTCTGCTGACAAGTTTCCTTTAGCACAAACATCCCTTTAAGAAAGGCACTGTTAGCAGTGTGTACAGCTTTATAGTGCAGTTCTGAGCCAGGACACTGGAAGGTGTTGAGCAGATGTAATGCCCATTAATGTGTTATTATTAATTAGAGGAGGGATTCATGCAGATTCTTCCATTCTTTTATGCACTCAGCTTATTTATTTTTTTCTTGTTTAACTTGTGATCAAAACAGGAAGATGCTGCTTTTGTAGAAAGGGTCTAAATTAAGAGATTATTACTTATTTCTTTAGAACACACAAATCAAATTTCATGTTCCCATTCAAAGCAGAGACTCTTTTCTCCTGGGTATTACCAGTCTACCAGGAAAGCTATTGCACTTTAATTCCTGAACCATTAATCACACTGACTATAGTTTTGCAAGAGGCAAAGCCTTAGTTGCTTACAGTCCATTCTTTAAACTTAAGCTATTTATTGTGCATCCTCATTCCTTCCTTAAGACCTTCAGAAATGAAAAATGTAAGGGGATACCAGTTCCTTCTCTCATTTAAGTATGCAAGCACTGTTTTCAGAGCTTTTTTTTCTGTGACAAAAACAAGGTCAAAAGATGTGGTAGAAAGTAATATAAAATGTTTCCAAGCTAGATTCTGATTATAATTTGGAAGCATTCAGTACTGCCATCTGTTTTGTAGTCCTGAAACACACATGGGTGCCCCATAGCACCGTTCAGAGAAACCTGGCAATTGCTCTGATTTGTCCCTAGTCTCTTCATCTTCCAGAGACCTAGGCACAGTGCAGAGATGACTGGGGTCTGGTCATACCCCAACTCATCTTACTGCGTTCATCTCCTGCTTTGATATCCTAACTTGCCCATCTTCATTCTCTACAAGTAGTGTAGACTTACTCTTCTCATTTCAAATTATTATCAAAGATAGCAATAGATGTTATTCAGCACTGCCTCTGCAGACATCATCCGCATATGAAACAAATAATGCTATCCTTGATGTATGTGCTGCCCTTGTGGCTATTCTAGTTCATTCTTAAAAATCTGGTTTGGCTAAAATGGTTGTGGGTATTACTGAGAGACTTACAGTATCAGTTTCAGGATTCAGTCACTC
Organism: Brachypteracias leptosomus; assembly: GCA_013401335.1. Taxonomy (NCBI): domain Eukaryota; kingdom Metazoa; phylum Chordata; class Aves; order Coraciiformes; family Brachypteraciidae; genus Brachypteracias; species Brachypteracias leptosomus. Next base: position 67,993 of record VYZX01004541.1, on the reverse strand, counting down.
TCTGTTGTAAGACAGTCTACTACTTGCATTAAAAAAAAAAAAAATTAATGTTAATTTCCATTATTGATTGATGGCAAAAACTGTAATGAGATGCCTATTGCTGATGATAAGCGTGTATAGTCCCTGAAAGCAAAGGAAATTTTGGCCAGTCTATTCTTAGCCTGTATTTTCCTAACTTCTTGCCCTTTGGCTAAGTTGTATTGGTATTGCTTTTTGCAGATTATTTTTATTTAATTTATGACCTATTTTTCATTTAAAAAAAAAAAGCAACAAAAGAATTAAAACTTGTATCAGAAAATCAGACTTATTTTCAATCTGTTATTTTTCACTGTCAGTTTCCTAACACATTTCCTACCTCAAGGGACTTAAATATATGAACTTCTAAATACAGAGATAGGCAGTTTTTCTTCTTCTCTTTTCTTTTTAAGGTTTTTTTGGGGTTGATTTTTTTTTTTTTTTTGGTGCCTGTGAGGCTAGAGCCCTGGAAATTTCAAGCTTCTTTCATCCTCTAAAATGTCAGCAATTTCAAACAAGTGGACTCCTGTACACTTCTTTTTACATGCTCTACAGTACTCTTCAAACTTGACTTGTAAGCTCTTTCTCTGCAGGTGAGAAGGGAGTGCAGGCAGGGGACAGATTTATACCTCAGACTCTGGCTGAAACAGTCACCAGGGAGAGGAAAGCACCCTGGCACAAGCAAGCTGTGCGTAGTCTGAAAGAATGGCATTGACTTTTGCATCTCCACCCTCTTTTTGGGGTCTCCTGAAGTTTACAAAGTAGCAAGCTCATGCAGCTGAGAGCCAACTTTAGGATGTCTTAGCTTTCTGTTCCTGTAGTGGAAAGAGACATTAGAAACTATCAAACAAAACCATCTATGTTAGGACCATTTCTGTTGCAGTCTGTGATCTACACAGTGCAAGAACTCTCAGCCTTCAGCTGTCGTTTCTTCTTTCTGGGTTACAAACTACCTGGTGACAGAGCTGGAGATTTGCAAAGTCTTGTGTGTGCGGGTCTAGTGCATCTCTTCATTTAGATCAGAAGATGACGGGGTGTGAAGGGAAGCAGAGAATGGGAATAAATCTTATTCCTGGTAACTAAACATAGCAGTGGTAATGAAGAGGCTGGCAATTGATAAGAGAGGAATGTAATTAGGAATGCTACAAAAGACAGCTGTGCCACATGACCAGCTCAGAATAGAGAAGGGAACAAGGCAGAGAGCAGGTACATGCTGGGGGAACAGCAGGAGATGCAGATGAGCTGGGAAAGTAGTATGTGTAAGGAGAGAATGCAGAGGTAGGAATGAAGAAGTGGGACAAGGCCAAGTAGTGTGTGCCATAATCTTTGACCTTAAAGCATTGAGGCCATTTAAAACTTGTCAAAAGTTATTTTCTCTATGAATGTGTACTGTATATTACTTTCTTAGAGAAAGGAAAGGTGCTTCCCATGTTAATACAAATGAAGCGTTTCAAGACAAACAACCTCTTAGATTTGTGTGATCTATTCTGGGTAAAAGAAAATGGCTGTTTTAAAACAAAAATACCTAAGTGCAACAAATATATATATTTGTGTGTGTATATATATGTATGTATATAGTTTTTTTAAATTGTGTATTTTGATATTCAGTAATCATCACTTTTTCCTTTCATTTTGTACTCAGGATTTCCTTATCTTCTGTATGAGGGTTGCAGCTGTTGTACCACTTTTATTTAATGGTACAAGCAAGAGCATAAGTGTAATGGAATTAGAGAATATTGTTTTGACAGTTCAGGAAAAGATCTTCTAAACATTTTTCTTTGGGAGATGACCTGTACCCTTCCAAGTTAAAAATCTAATTCTGGCTGAAATCTCCCCCCCAGAATTTCAGCCCTTAAAGCATAAAAAAAAAATCAATCCACTATTCCCAGGCAATCCTCAGAAGATTGGTTCTTTCACATTCTCAAGGTACAAACCATAGTTTGGGGGATATAAGAGCTGTTATTGAATCTTTATTGAGGTCTGCACAATAATATCTTACAGGCAAGATTCTGCAAAGCAGGAAGATGCATTGAGTTTCTTGGAGCTTGGAGTAAACTTTATGGCTATAGATTGCTCCCCCTTCATTTTTAAAGTATTTGTCAATGGAATGTTAATTACCTTATCAAACCTTTCAGTAATATACAAAAAGTTTCTATTAAAAAAACCAAAACCCTATGATTATATTAAGAGAAACTCCACTCTTTTTTTTTTTTCCTGAGTGAGAAAAATCATGACCATTTTAAGAACACTGAAAGAATTTGTTGGACTTAATTTTGAAGAAAGTTTAGCAGTTGTGGAAAGGATCAAAGTAGCCATTTGGAATATATATTTTCCTAGATACGTTCAGGTAATAATACTTTATGTAGAAGAAAACCCCAGATTTATGTTTTTTTCTCTTGTATTTTTTTTTTTACTCCCATGGACATAATATACATGCAGAATATAGATGCAATGCTCTGTTATGCTAAACTGGAATGCAATACACAATTCTTCTGTTTCATGTTGCTGTATCCTTCGAAGCATACAAGAAGCAAATTTGAAAGCTAATGTTTCATGAGAGCATGTGGTTCCCAGTCTATCATCTTGTCTTTGGTGGTGATACTGACTGTGACAGATGTACTACAATTCCCTACCACAAATAGGAACGTTTATTTTACTTAGAGGATGCTAATTGCTTAGTTGTTGTATTTTGCAGAGCTGTGTGAAGATGAGGAGGAGGGAACGCTTGGAAGGAAGGAGAAATCGAACCATAGTTTTGGTACAGTCAGAGGAGTGGGTGTTCTTTGTGGGAGGTAAAGGTGTAGGGAAAAGGAGTGACATTTACTGAACTTGTTGCTTAGGCTCCTTGTAGTTCGGATATGCCTACTGATGGTATTTGTAGAGTAGCCCATGTGTGAAAGAGGAAAAAATGACCTTATACTTAAAAAGGAAAAAAAAAATCTCTAGCCTCCATTCTGTCTAAAGCAAAAAACATATTTAGCAATTCAGAGTAGTCTGTTGTGCCTTCAGAACTGTCAAATCTGGCACATACAAAGGCTACATAAGTGCATGAATTATATTAGAAGTGTTTAATGCCAATAGGTAAAGCCTATTGAAAACCTAAGAACAGGTATAGGGGTCATTAGCTGTTGACTGCTATGCTTAGCTGAATGCCATATGGCTCAGTTGCACAGTTTTCTGATTTGAGACCTCATCAGACATCCTATGTGAGTGTAATATCTAAACCAAAATATACTGCAGAAGACAATTGATACAAGGCTCCACAGAGAGCAAACCTACCTGCTCTCTATTTACTCTAAATTTTGGTAGGTGAAATGAGCTAGGCAGCACTTCAACCATGTTGTTATTTACTCCAGTGAAAGAAATAAAAATATTCAAAGTTTTATTTTCATGCTGTTGAGCTCCCAAAGGCTAACTACTCTGAAGAAGATAATATTTAGTGGTCAAGTTCGGGATTCATGGATTAGGATTCATAGTTAGTAAAAATCAGCACTTGTCACATTTATGAAAGTCCCATGAGCTATAGCCATCTTGAACATCTCTATTGTTCCAGTTGTTTTCAATTTTATTTTCTACTCTGAAGAATTTCCCAGGAGATGTGATGGGTCAGTAGCAGGCCAAAGAAGGACTTTAGACCTAATCTAATCAATATTGTGACAAATGTAATGAAAGAAGCTATGTCACCTTGGAATCCCAGTACATTTTATCAGCTCTGCTCCTAATGGGATGTGACAGCAAGGTTGACAGAAGTTGTGCAAGAGCTTGTGCAAGGATGGCTGTGTTACAAAGGGTAATCTAATTCCATGACAACTGCAGCTAAAGGTTGAAGCTAAGAGGTCCTTACGCATCAAACATCTAATAATTATTTTAATAACCTTCATTTTCAAGTGAGCTTTTCATGCATTTATTACATTTTCAGCTACTCTAACAAATTGTCTATATTAAAAGAGATGGTAACTTTTTCTGTTTCAATGCGAAAGTTCCGAAATTGGTTCCACAAATGAGAAAGCAGTAGCCACTGGTTTTAATATATATTCCAAGCAAAGCGCTTTCACTTCAGTCATCTGTAATGGTTTTATATTTTACTTTGAATTGTCCCTTTTTGCAACCACATACAACTAGATCACTTGTTCCATCAGTACGTGACATTTCTATGAGACTAAAGTGAATTACTTTTGTTCTGTAATTTGCTCCCTTAATACTCCTTTATCCTATATTTGGCTGCTACCTTGATAGTCTTCACTGAAGCATTCTGGTGTGCAAGTTCAAATTTTTGTGTCATTCTAGTTTTGAGGTGGCAGCTTTGCTGAAGATTGTTTTTAGGATAACTTCATTTTCTGTGCTCAGGATTGTATGTATCATTACAAAACCTGACAGTTTCTGTCCTTAATTCTAATCATTCTCATTCCTCTACCCAGATAGGTTCATTGAGACCGTTCCATGTTTTGACTCATCTTGACTGTTGTCTTTATAGTTTCTCTGTTCTTAAGTGTTGTCCACATACTGTGATGCTACCTCTACCAGGTTATTCTCAAGGCATTTTGTTGCTCTCTCCTTTACCCTTAATTTTCCACCTTGGATTGAATGGTAATTACCATCAAAATGTTCTCATGCATAGAAATCCTGTGAACATGTAGACTATCGTTTGGATATTTGGAAACTGCAGAGATATTACTATCACAACTATCAATGCTGGTCAAGAAGCTGTTGTATCTTATTCCTTTTACTTCAGGAGATAACCTTTTAAGTATCTCATGAAAATTTACCAGTTCCTTTTCTATGCATAATATTTTAACATGAAAAATTATATCGCTTGTCTGTTAATTTAAGAGGAAGTTGTTTCTGAATCTCATTTTCAATTATTGAAGTTTTTCTATATGAGGATTTCCATAAATTGCCTTGGTATGTAAATAGTGGAGCAAAGCTGCCTTTTTACTAATCCTGCAATTACATTCTGTAGAGCCTTTTTGCTTTCCTTAATATGAAACTAAACCCTCCTCTCACCTACTCCTTTACATAACTAATGCACTAAGAATTATGGACATGACAGCTAAATCCAGCATTTAAATCCCAGGCATAGTAGCTATGTGCTATTGCTGCTCACTGTTTCTTTCTAATAAGCTGTAAGCAGTGCAATATCTTATTAGTTAATTTGGAAATCGTTTCTCAAGGGATTGCACGGCTTATGTGCATCAGGTTCCTACCAATCCACTTAAAGCTTAAATTCACCAGACTGAGAAACTTAGTGTGGGATTGGATCTTGTTTGCTGCAGCAGAAACAGTCATTTCCCTGTAAAGTACCAGCATAACATTTTTGATCTAACAGAAGTTATACTGAAAAAAACCCTTAACCACTTCTTCTGGAAATAGTAAATCCTATGTGTCTGAAAATAAGAGCTCTCACTTTGTAATTGTTTCTGTTTGTATTATATCAAAACTTACTATTTTTTGATCTAACAAAAAATATTTTTTTCTATTCTGTTGCATAAACTAAGAGAAGGCTTATTTTGTTGCAATTCAAATGCTCCATTACTCTTGAAATTTCAGTGTTGTTATTGCTCTTTAATTAATTAACTTGGAAGAAAGAGACTGAGAATGAAAACTTTGGAACAAAATACCTGTCTATGACTCAAATATCTGAAATTTGATTATTGGTGTTCTGAGGAGCACCATCTGAGTTTGGGATGGGCAAAATCAAACATCCCTGGAAAGCTGAACTTTGGTTCTGTGTTTCGGGCTTCTCAGTGGACTGCATCACTTTAAACCTGCCTGCATAATACTGAAACCACCTCACGTGGCGAATATTCATTCAAATCAATGTTTCTGTCTTTTCTACTATTTCACTCAAGACAAAAAAAAAAAAAATACCACAATAACATGAAATATCAATCTCTGTTTCCATTGCTCCACAACAGTATTGTATAAAACAACCACCACATAATCTACCTTATGAATGTTATCAGTTCATGACATACAATCTAAGTATAACATAATACACAGAATAACCAGTTAATTTCTAAACAGCATCACAATTTTAAATGTACTTTCTCTGTAACATAGAATTAAATTACTTTGACTAAACCATGCATGGCTAGATGTCTCTCAATGGCCGAACTCTGCCATTGCTGCAGTAGCAATAGCTAGCACAGAGATGCTCTCACTGGAGTTTGCCCAGAGGCGTATACACCTCCTAAAACACCAGAAGCACGTGACAACAGACAGAATAGAACACAGCACTGTGTAAAACTTACCCAGGTCTCAAGGACCATGTCTTCTCACAGCTGGGCCACCCTGCATGCCAGAGTCTGTCCCAGCTTTATGCTGCCGTGTAAGCAAAGAGCTGCTTCACCACTTGTCTTTCACATCTACGATCAGGCAAAGCGTGCTGGGGACTGTGGTGAGCCCTGGGTTTCCATTACAGTTATACCCCGGAAAAACTGAAAATACTATGAAAGGCAGCACATGAGAGGAAATTCTGAGTCTCAGTCTTCCACTACGTAGGTGTCATGTGCTGGGCTGCTGGGTGGTGACTGGGAACTTCCATTCCTGTCCTTGAGCTGTAGTGAAACCAAGGCTGTTTTGCTGTTTTCTCTATGCACAGGGTTATAGGAATTGACGCTCTAGTTATAAACAGCGTACATACAATGTGAAGGAAAGGAAGTAGATTTTGGGCAGGCATTTCTAGTTTGCTGCTTGCTTTTATCATTGCTGCTAAAATTTCTCAAAAATTCTGGTTTTGGTTTGGTATGATTTTAGAGCATTACCTTTCAAATGTCTTAATTTGATTATTTTTGTGGGGGGAAATACAATATTTCTACAAAGCTATTTGGAAATAGTTTACAATGTTTTATATGGAAATCCAACAGCCAGGAACCAACACTCTGGAATTAGTTGTTGAATCAATTTTAATTTGACCATTCTTTGTATTTGATTTTTTGCATAGTAATGTCCACAGCATAGCAGTCATTCTTCAGAAGCTAAGTGAAATCACACAGGAAAAATACAAGATGTATTCTGGTTGGAAACCAAGTGGTATTATATCCTTGGCAAGTAAAACAGTAAGAAAGAAGGAATTCTCTCTTTTCCATAAATGTCTACAGTGTGAAATCTTCCAAGCAGAGGCAAATCAGGAAACAGCAAAAGGAATTTTCTGTGTAGGTGGTGTTAATTTGTAGGTAATGAAATCGGCATGTCAGTGGTGAGGTGGGGTTTTTTGGTTTGTTTTGTATGAAGTAAGAGAAATTTAAATAAGGAGACTAGGGAAACTGGACAATTGGCAAAGGAAATGGGGAAGAAGACACAAAGGTGATTGCAAAGGACAATGGCACACCTTTATGGAAATGAGCTGGCACTTCCACAGAGGAATGTGGAGGAATAGTTTAGAAAGGGGAAGATAAGAAGATAGGGTTGTGATTATATGTTAATAGAATGCTTTTGGAAGAGGTTAGTGGAACACATTTAATTTAATCTTGAATGGGTCATGGTATCTGAGGTGAACAATAGTAATCAAAGGATTTGACTTTTACAAATGATGTGCGTGTTTAGGTGAGATCTGGAGAGTGGATGTTGGAGAAGTGAATGACTAAGAAGCACAGAATGAGTCCCTTAGAGGATTGTTGGAAGCGATGGATAGAAAGGATGGTGTGTGAGGGGAAGAGTAAAGGGGGTTTGAAAGCAAATATCAATAATACTGAATTTTACAATGAACTGTTGTCACTGTTCAGTGTCCTTGCCTAGATTTCCTGGTGCACAATTTGGCTTCAAATGGTTCCAAGACTTATTTTTCTGCACCAGCTTTCAGAGTCTTCTAATGTCTGAACTAATTTTTATTCAAGTCTAAGGCTGCCCAGTGTGATTTCTGAAAAATATAAATTGCTAACTATAAATTAACCTACACCAGTGCTTTAAAATAAAAAGAAACTTTTACATGAGTCATACAAAGTAAAATAATACTTACTTTGCATTTCTTTACAGCAGCATTGCACAGTGGTTCTGCCATCCAGCCTTTCCCAGTGGGTGGACTTCCAGCTATTTCACTCTATGATTTTTGTCATGTGTCTTGCCTCCTTCCCCTTCAAATGAGAAATGCAGTGGATTACTATTTAGAACACACTGTTATTTTCCACTGAAAATGCATTGTAATGAATAAAATTTGACATGCATAGTTTTAGAGAGAGGAGGGTCATAAGAAGGAAGAAATAGCACAAATTATGGTGTTACAAAAAGGGAAAAAGGCAGAATTTTAAATACTAGTTACCAAGAGAAGGGCAATAGGAAAGGGGTTGGAAGGATTTAACCCCCCCACCCCAATTCCCCCAAAGACAACAGTTTTGTGATAGTCATTAAGAAACTATCTAGTAAAATACTAATAATATTTGCATTGTTAAATTGACTAGTTATTAAACTGCAGACTGAAAACTGACTAACAAAAACCTTGGAATTTAGAATTTTGTTCCTTAGTGAAGTTATGGTGATGGAAAAATTATAAATCTTCTTTTCTTCTTTAAAAGTACTATGGCAGCATAAGGGAAAGTGACAGTACAATCATATCTCATCAGAATGATGAGTAAACCATTAACTATGTTTAATATCTACTAAACTGTCTTAAACGTGACATAAAAATAAAGAATATAGAGAAACTGGCAATGATTCTGTTGACATTTAAGATAAAATGGACTGAGCAGAATCCAGGTTTGAGCTGTTTCAAGACACGTCATTGTTACGATACACAGAGAGCAAATTCACCCCAGACCAACTTCTAGACAGACCCTCATAGGTTTCTAGTAAAGCTTGAGGCTTTTTCCTTGTTTGTTTTTTTTTTTTTTTCCTTTGTTTACAGGAAATTTTACATTGCTACATTACTAAGGTGAAGTTTATTGAGAATAGTACCACTGAGTTGGGCGTAGGTGTTTGTAGTTTCAAGGTGTCATTATTTTTTTTCCTAAATAAGAAATTACAATAGTAATAGCTATGAGTGTGCTGACTGGCACCAGCCACAGGGGTCTGTTACAGCTGAAGTTCTTTGCCTTCAGTGATGGCACTAACCCAAGTTGTTCTCCAAGCAGGTATTTCTTTAGCACCAAGATCTCTGCCTTTTCAAATTTGAATTACTCACTGAAATTAAATACTGGGGGAGCTTGGCAGACAAGTGGGATAAGCACACAAACCTCATTTTTTTGAACATCAGACTAAAAAGTAACATTTATTTGGACCAAAAATGACATGTGACTAAATGTATAAATATTTTATAATGTTTTACACCAAGCAGGTTAAGTCAGTTGAGAGCAATAATGACTTCATAACCATAAGGGATTAATGGCTAGATCTTCATATACTTGTACCTTCAAGTCTAAATTTTCCAGTGATTAAATGTCATCAATGAATTACGTTTTGTCTTAGTGCTTGATCAATCTCTTAGTTTAAAACAACTTTAAAAAAACTTAGAGGGGTCTTATGGTCTCAATAATCTATGGGTTATTTTAAATCAAAATAACTGTCTATTTTAAAAGGAAAACCTGATTTCTTTGACTTTCATTATACAAACAGAAGGAAATATAGGAAGCAAGCAAGAAACATGAAAAATGCAATTTTGAGTTGGATGTACCTTGTATCATATGAAAGCAGCAGAACAAGGTTTTTCCATGGTGTTAATATCAATGAAGAAATGCTGCTTCACTTCCATCACAACAGCTGCAGATTTTGACTGGAATTGAAGTAAAAATGTTGGTTTGTTTGTGGGTTTTTTGTTTTGTTGTTTTTTGGTTTTGTTGTGTTTGGTGGGGTTTTTTTAAAAATCAATAGATATGTTCCTGATTCAGGAGAGCTTCTCCAATGACTGTGAAGTTGAAGATGACTTCCGTATAAATAATTTGAAGATGGCCCTGAAGCTCTGCTGCAGATGCCATCAGAACCTAATGCAGTAGAAGCATACAATTGTATTTAGATTATGTTATTAGTTACTGGAAGCCTGCTTTGTTTATGCAACTTCCTTGTAAAGATTTCTTTTTTCAGTAAAGCCTGAAGTGCTCTAATACCAAAGGTACTGACTTCCCATGGTAGGTTATCTCCTTTTGCTTTTCCATGCCTACTCATGAGGACGACAAATAAGTCTAGAGCAGGATATATATCATCTTGCCTGAGAATCAGAGAAAGCCTCTTAATGCCATAGCCTGAACGTGATCCATGTGCAAAATTTGTCTTGACCTTCAGCTTTAGCAAGATATGACCTTTTGTAGTTGCTGCACTGTGAGTTTGGCATACACATGGGTGCAATCAACACTTACTCTGTCATTTCTTATTTTGCTTCTCGCAACCACATATCACACTTGAAAAGACTGAATGGGCTCAGCTTTGGCAAAAGATGATTGCACCCATAGAGGGTTAAACTGGGCTGTGACTTCAAAAAACTGCAGGCAGCCAGCTTCCCTTTTTGTGAAGAGAGCGGCTTCCTGCTAGTGCTTGTAGTGCAATATACCACTGTGTATAGAAAGTGAAAACCCCCATCCCCCTGAAAATTTTATGTAGCGGAACCTACAGTAAGTGTAAAAATGATGGTATGTTTACTTTTGTAGAAGTGGGAAACTACTGTGGCAGTAAAAAGTTCTCATGGGGTTTTTTCACCATCGACCCAGTTACTTGAATACAGTGATTTGGAGGAAAAGACAAAAAAAGCTAATGAAGTCCCAAAGAAATCACTGAAATTTGGGGGATATTTTTGGGGAACTTGGTATTAGAGAATACAGCAGTGATGTCTCTTCTGCTGAATCTTCCTTGTTGAGATATTTGGGACATTATTTTAATATTGTCATAATATAGTTTTTAAATGTATAAGTACTGTTTATTGTTGAGTGCAAACACTTGTGATTTTTTTTTTCCTAATATAAAAGGCCCATATATGCTGCATGCTTAAAATTGGAAGCACTATACTTCCCAAGAGAACTCTTAAGGGTGCTGTTGAACAAAAGGTGTGTCTTATGTGGGTAGATTGTGATTAATGTTTCTAATTGTGAACACAGACATAGTCTTCTTTTGTCATTGGAAGTTACTGACTATGGAAGGAGACACTTTTTTCCTCCATTTTTGGTATGTGAAGATTGGCTCCAAGTGTTTGGTAACAGTGTCCATTTCTGAATGTTACTACTGCAGTTTAGTTTTGATGGAGTGTTATCTCTAAGCAATGCCAAGGCTACTGCAACATATAAATATAGAAATTTTTTTACATGCATAGTGCCTGTATTTTGACTTGCAATTTGTTATGATGCTAAAAGTTATCTTGGTGTCTCCTCTTGCTTGATGCTTGTCAGTTATTATCATTTATCAGTGCCATTGATTCTGCTGTTAGCAAAATGGGAAGAGGAGGATGTGAAATCCAGAGTTTAACAGTGAAGTTNGAATAAGAGAGCTAGCAGCACAGTTTTTCAGTTACTTGAGGACTGTGGGCTGTTGGATAGCAAAAGGTACGTTTTTTGCTGGATAGAAAGTTGTCATATCATGGGTTCCTGGAAGTACAGCAGATTGACTGACATCTGAGATTTGGAGTAGTCATGAAAAATAGTGCTGGGACTTTTTCAGTTGGCTACTTCTTGAGGCTACTTGCTGTGGTTTAGTCCTGGGCCACAGACAAATGACCTCACCAGTGTCAGCACTGTGGTGTTGAAGGAGAAGTTAGATTTATCTGGCACCCTGCTCCATCTGCAATATTTCCAAATTAGAGACTCTGCTGCAGTGACTGTTACAGGATATTCTAGCAAAGCCATGTGTAGCAACTGCTATGAGGAAATACTGACTAAGAATGGGAAGCTGTTATGGGATTTTCATTGCTTTTTGCCAAAAGGGAGAAGATGTTAATTATGAGAGAGGAAATGCCAAGCAGCATGGTCTCATACGAGAGGGGTTGTAACTTGGCCTGAAAAAAAGTGATTATTAATCCATTATTCTGTTACTTTACTATTACTCTAGGAAGGAGTTTGCAAGGATTGCAGGAACTAAGCATTTTTTGATGTTGAAACTTTTATTTTGAATGTAAACTTGGAACAGTTAAAAGTGAAAGAGAATAGTCATTTTTCAATATGCAGGAATTATTACTTTTAAAAAATTTTAAATCATTTATTGAGTAGTGAAGATTTTGAGGAAATAGTTCTTTGAACTATTTCTCATATATTGTGAATAAAACTATTTTCCCTTTCAGTCTTATTTAAAATAAGAAAGAGGAAGCAATCTAAAAAAAGACCCAGAATATCATTGTATGACGACTGATGTGTGGCTTTCTGATGATTGTCTTTGATTACCCAATGCAACTTGTTTAAGGGAGCATTGGTGAGAAGGAGAAACTTTGTGCTTGAAACCAGCTTCTATATTTGAAAAAAAGCCTCTTCTTTTTTCTGATAATCATGACAGCAGGATGGAAACCAGGTTTGATTATGTTTATCAGATAAACTTTGAAAATACAATAAACCTGGAAATGTATCATGAAAACACATAACTATGACTGATACTATCTCAAGTTTTTCCTTTTTAAATGGAGATAAATTTCCTTTTGGCAATCTTTGGTATGCTGCTCATAGGCTAATGGAAGTGAAGTGAAGATTCGTAATTCCTTGTAAGTCTCTTAAGAGCACATCTTCACTGCACAGTGGAGAATCCTGCAGATACCCCAGGCTGTGCAACTTAGTGTTGCTGCCTGCAGGCAGTGCAGATCAGTGCTGCCAGAAGCACCCGCTTACATGTGGAAGTAGTACAGCAGCCCAATATTGTGCAAGGCTTTACATGAGAGAGTGGGACTTAGGTCTGTAGAGCTAACTGCAACATTAAGATCTGTAAAAAATGGAGAAAGTGTGCTGGACAAGACTCACTTTGACTGTTATTTTTATTCATGTAAGAAGATGGAGGGATCCTACTTGGTTTGATGATGCTTCGGAAAACAATCACGCTACTTTAACCTCAGGCTTCATGCACAAAGCTGCTCTTACATTCCCAACTCTGTTCCTCCCCGTGACACCTGTTTTTAAAAAACATGGAGAGACACAGACCAAAAGAAAATGTTTTCTTCTATACTGGCTTCACTGTGAGCTCTTCTGTTTTGTAGTTAAGATATCGTGGATTAAGTAATTCCCATAGCTTTTTCTGCAATTTGTTGAAGATGTTCTTGTACTGATGTAAGTGGAATTAAAGGGCTTTATTAGAGTGAGAATACTGTGCAGAAGGACAGCATGTAAAATAAAGATGCAGACCTTAGGCTACAACCTGCATGGTCCCATCTCTGCCAGGGACTGTTGGGTATGAGCCAAGCACGGCTGTGCTACGAATAGTAACTAGACACTCTTTGTGGACAGCTTTCAGAGTGGCAATAAATGTTTTGGCCACCTGAGTAGGGAACAGCTGTGTGCTATCGATGGCAGAGTTTTGCCTATACTGGCAGTGCCACAAAGACTGTGATACCCTGTTCTTCAAGTGTTGTAACAGATCAGAGCACAATGTTGGTCCTATACAAAGAAATGCAGTGTTTTGCTACCCATAATAATAGAATGAAGAGTAAGGCATATATACACAGTGAGAGTTTAGCTATATACTGGTACTATAAATCTGATTGAAATGTCGTAACCTTGGGAGTGTCTGAAGACACATGTTGGGGCCAAGTCCGTTTTCTGGTTCTGCTGTAGATTCCTTTGTGATCTGTGTGTTATCTGCCTTGTCTCTGGTTTGATATTCATATGGCTATATTGGCATTGACTCTTCTTATTTTTCTGAAGAAAAACTACTTGGAGAACTCTACTTGGAGAAGTAGAGGATGGAATATATATTTTTCCATTTCTTTATTCAAGTTTCAACTCTGTCCATGTCCTAATAAACACTTTTATTTCAGTACTTAAAACTGTAAAAGTGCAGCTAATTGGCAAGGCTGCACTATACCATACTGTTTCATTGTGTAGAACTCTTTATGGAGCTGAATACAGGGCTTGAATTACTTAGTACTAAGTCTGCTGCTTTATTTTGTTTAAAAGCATTTCTATTTGCAAGTCAGAAGGGGAACTTCTGGCTATAGGATTGCTGTACACTTTTCAGGAAATAGGCTATTTACTGGGGATTTCCTTGGTGAAGAAAATTGTTTCACCTGGGCTCAATGTTTGCAAGTTTTGAGCCAAATTTTCAGTGGCCTGTCTCCATTCAGGATCCTATCTCCATTTTTTAAAATCATCTTTCTTAGTACAAATATTTATGCTCGGATCACACTGCAACATTGATTTCCTCTAAAAACAAGTCTCACCACTGGTGAAACACTTTATTGTTGTGTTAATAATGGACCATCCTTTGTCTTTTACTGGGCACTCTCCAGTTAAAAAGTTAAAATGTAGGGTGTTGGTTTTGTTTTTTTTTGCCTTATTGTGGGGACTGTGTTTTGCTTTATTCATGTTCAGGTGGTTCTCTACAGCTTAACTGTTCAGTGAGAGCAATCAGTGTATGAGCTGATGCTTTCAGCTATTATCTGTTGCCACAGTCTCGTGTTTTCTCATGTCCCCCAGTGAGTGTCCCAGAATAGAATGAGGATCCTCCGAAGAGTGTGAGGCCTCGGGCAGTCACCACATGTGACCAAAGCAGAAGTTGTGGAAAAATAAACTATCCTTAAATTTGAAAAGAAAAACTCAGGAGCTCAAGTGGAAAAATTCAGCCTGGAAAGCACCAATTTCTCACATAAATCTTCATCTTTTTTCTTGTTTACAGGCAACTCCAAACTCTTTGATCTCAAAATGGTTTGTACAGTCACAGTATGAAAATTTTTATAAAAGGTGTTTGAAAGTGATAATGTGGAAGAAGGTGAACAGGTTTGAGAAACAGGCTTCGTTTCAAGAAAAATGGCAATATGAAAGAGGGTGGCAGGATACTTCTGGAAAGAAGTGGGGGTGGGGTTGCAACCAGGATGTGTTTCATTGGATTGAAGTGAAAAGGAAGTGAAGAAAAACTTGGACTTTGCATACATTATGTAGCCATGAAAGGCCAGACACACATTAAGAGTTTGAAATTCTCTGCTAATAAAATATTGCTATTATGGTAATGCAGGCTTGCAAAATAAGTGTGGACACATCAAGATCTGGGCTGAGGTCCAGCAGATGGTGAACTCTGCCTCTAGTGTGAATCACAATGTTGTTGTTTTTCTCAGTGACATGTTCTTTTCCTGGTAGATGCAAAAGGCCACTCTATGGAAGATTGACTTGAGTGAATAAAAAAAGCTTGCTGTGACAAATGAGACAAAAAAAAAAAAAAGTCAGAACTTCATCACTGCTCCGCAGCACTCTACAGAAAATGCCCCAGGAAAGCCTCAGCTGGTGGGTTCTTATCTTATGGCTGTGTGCTGTGTGCGGGAGAAAGATCACATTTCTCAGATACCAGGATAAGGTGATAAAAGAAAATGTAAGGCACTTGGCTTCAAAACACTAGAGGCTTCATTTTCTTGGTCGTATCCTTCCTTTTTTGAGTATTAGCTTGAGCATATTTTACACATATGTGCTTTGACATTCCTCTGTCATGTAATTTGGTAGAAGCATCCCCTGCTTCTTATGGTTTATATTTCTAGATAGAGTTTTCTTTGCTAAAGCTTGGATTGCATCTCCCTTTTTGGATTTTTTTAGCATCCCACACTCTATTGTGGTGCTCTTACCTATCTGATTATGTATTTATTTCAAACAGTGAGTGTTAGGCTGAGCTCTAGTGCTTTGGGAGTGAAATGTCACACAGAGTGAAAAAAACGGAGAGAATTAGAAACTGTGTCCCACCGTATACACCCCTCATTAGCCTGGTTAAAATTATGGGAAAAGTATTGGAAACTGATGCTCTGCTGAGAACAGTCTGCAGAGAACTACATGTACCGTAGCATCAGTGATCAGTGTAGCCAATTCAGGGTATTGAGAAGTTACTGATTCATTCTCATGGCCAAAAAACCCCCAAAACCAAACCATCACTAATGGGCTCTGAAAATTAAGACCTGTGCTTCCAAGCCTTGCTTCTGTTGTAGCAATTACTTCATGCACCATTTGCCAGCATCTGTTAACAGTTCTTTGTATTTAGGTTTTCCTATGGTGCAAGGTAACATCTTCTTGGTTTTTTGTTTTGGTTTTTGGTTGGCTGGTTTTGTTTGTCTGTTTTTCTTTGAAAAGATGATAAAAGAAAAAAAACCATTTTGGATATATTTTCTCTGCCACTGATGATGTGAGAGGTGCAGGTCAGGTGTGCTGGGCTCTTGGGTACCCAGGAGTGGTTTTCCCAACAGCAGCAACACATGGAAAAGACTCCCCGGTGCTGGGCAAGGTGCTGGTGTGCCCACTGCAGCACTGCAGGTCACCCTCCTCCTGCCCTTCCATCCTTCAGTTTTGTACTTTGCCTAAGAGATTCAGCTCAATCTTGCAGTAACATGGTGAAGTTCAGAGATAAACAGTCACTGCAGTAGCTGTCAGTGAGCTTGTTTAGCACAGCATAATATCTACACTTCATCATGTGTTCATCTATGCTTCGGGAGAAAGACATGTCTAAGTGTGACAAGCTGAACTGATCAAGAATAAAGGTGAGAAATGCAATTTCTCTCCCACCTGATTATTTTAGGAATTTATTTTCCTAAGTCCATGTGTTGGTTTATGCTTGGTATTTTAGCATGAGATTTATCACAGTGGTATGTGTGTTCTTATCACATTGCTTTGAAAGCCAGTGTTAGTATTTAGTGGAAATTTAACTTGATCAGCTAGTTTTGGTGGCCACAATGAGCTGTCCAACAAAAATACATCACCTGACTGATTTATTAATGCATGAGCTGATGTACTGGGTATATAATGTAGTTCTGGTCACTACCATAGTCCCTGGAAAGTGTCAGGGCTTAAAGCATACCTAAATAAAAGCTTTCATAAGAGTAAACTTCAAAGTCACCATTAGAAATGACATTTTTATTTTAACTTTTGGGTCCAAGAATGTGACAGTGTCCAAGATTCTCAACTGAATTAATTAATTCCATTAAAATCATTACATCAGCTGAAAATGAGGCTCAGTGCTATAAAATGTAAAGTGTGTAAATAGATGACATGGGAGACATGTCTCATGCTCTCACGTGCCACAAACCTGCTGTCTGATTCTCACCCAGGAACTGGGAATATGTCTTGATGGACAAGCACAGAGAAGTTTGCTATTTGTGAGCAGTCTGGCTTGGTATTTAATGGAAAGTCCAGTCTGAGAGCCCTAGAAAGTTTCTAATCTACCATTGTGCCCAGAAAATGACAGATCATGTAGGCCAAGCACCATGTTATTCTAACATGTTTGCTTTGTGGAGTCAAGGTGTCAGCTGCCACATACCCAGCCAGCTAAGAGACACTTTGCCCATTCTGCCCTGCTTGCACAGACACAAGCTGCTTTTATTCTACCCTCTGTCATATCCTCAGGGACTTGATCAACCCTTCTATCTGTGTACATTCACCTTTTCTGTGCCAAAACAAAAGCTTTGTGTAAACCCTTTTGTTTCTGAAATCAGTGTTAACCATTTGAGGTATCTTTTATCTAAGGGCTCAAAAGCATGCTACAAACATCAACCAATTAATCTTTACTGTGGGGATCTGGACTTTATTGGATTATTTTTGAGCAGCTAGGTTTGCTGGCTACATGTTGTTGAATGAGTTACTTAAAATAGGGTGCAAAGACTCAGAGTGCTCTAATAATTTAGTACTTTTCCTTCATAGGCTGAGAAGGATTCCAAAAGCATATGCAGTACTACTAACTTTATTTTTCAAATAAGACAGTGGGTTCCCTGCTTAGTGATTTTTGTCTGATGCTTTTCTGAGTTAATGGCAAAACCAAGTAAACAGTCCAGCTCTGACGACATCCAGTCCTGTGACCCACTCAGCTAATTTATTGATACAAACCCCACAAAGAAAGCCATAGCAATACTGTCTCTCTGTGTTCGACCTTTCATCATTCCTCTGTAAGTACATGTGGGAGAACTTTCCTGCAGATTTCCAGTAGAGATAATGTCTAGTTTGTACAAGTGAAGTAATTTCACATGCCTCTTAGCTTTTGCTGAACTGAAAAGAGATTTAAAAAAAAAAAAAAAGTTTTGTAAAGCTTATTCATAATTAATCATAGCCCTATGAAAGTGAGTTACAATTTCTTACAGATAATGTAGGCATATGATCTCCTGTGGAAAGCCGGGTTAGTCTGCAATTAACAAGTCTAATGCAAGTACATCCATGAGGTCAGTGCCAGAGTGCCAAAATACTTCTAAATATTTTTTCTGAATCTTCTTAAGCTTTACCTTGTCACCATTATGTGATACTAAGTACATCTTAGCTGATTTGGAAGACAGGTATTATTATACTTTTATTTCTGCAGCTGAAAAAGGAGTTTTTCCCCAATTACTGAATGTTAAATGTAAGAGTAGAATTCTTTCCTCATCTCTTTCATTTCTCTGATTACTGTAGCATGTAGGGATACTAGAAGTGATTGCTCTCTTAATATCAAGGATAGTAGTTCTTTGATGATTCCCTTTTTTCTTGCTGTATTATCTTTTCATGGTGTGTGCTTCTCTTGAACGTAACGGTTTAATTTTATATTCAGTACAGGTTAAGCAGGCTTTTCATTTTTTACTTCAGAATTATATGGATTATCTCATCAAGTTGTTATCATTTACAAGTCTGCTAGGTAAACCTTTCTGCTTTTATATCTACTTATACAATTAGGACTTTCAGTAGTGGGACTTGTTCTGTCTTGTCAAAAATATTTCAGGAAGAGCATCATAGAAATGAAACCTGTAAGTAACCTGACATACCATTTAAAATCCACCCAAGATAAGGTACATAGTATTCTTGGCACATGACTTTGAAATGGCTCCTTAAACATTTTAATGAAAGATTTGTTTGTGTGTATTGTCAACAAAACCATTGCAGTCTTTCCTTGTAGGATGTTTTCGAGTATTTTTTATGTCTTGCTTTTCTCTGAATGCTTCCTGTGTTTTTATAATTTGGAGCTCAAATTTGAGCACTGTATTCCAGCTGGAGAGACACCAGCATTGAAGAGTGGAATAGCTACCACCACTGCTTGTATATAACATTCCTCTCATCTCTAAAGTAATTTTTTAGTAATCACACTGAGTTATTGCTTACTGATTTCCTCTGTGTGAGTGCATTTGCTAGCAGTTCTCCGGGCTCATCGTGCATGTGTCTAATTTAGACTTTGTCCTGTTATTTTTACATTCTAGTTTGCCAGGAACACTTTGAATTTAAATGCTGTCTTCCCAAGTACCTCTCCTCCCACTTTGATAACATTTCTAAATTTCTCATGTGTAATTTTTATCATTGTTGACGATGTTAATGACATACTGAATAGACTGGGCAGAATACAGTATAGTAGACCCCATATAATCTCAGTGGAGACAGCTTGCTAACACAGTAGCAAGCCACTGATAACTATAGCTCCATTATGATTTTCCAAGTGATTGTGGATCATGCTTATGCTAATTCCCCATGGAGGAAACTTTCTTAGGCTCCATTTGAAAATGCCCTCTGTGACAGACCAATAGCTTGAGTATAGTTAAGATATGTCTCTCCTACTGCTGTATCCTAGTTACCAGTTATCCTATCAAGACTGAAGTTAGACTGATTTGACATGATCTTTTCTTAGCAAGTTCATGTTGGCTATTTTTCATCACTTTATTGTGCTCTAGGAGCTTACAAATGGATTGTTTTTCTTCCTGAGCATTACAGTTAGCATCCTTGTATGTAATACAAGCCTCTCCTGCTTCCACCATTTAAAATTCTGCTTTTATCTTTCTCCACTAATCTAGTATCTCTCCTTCTGTGCACTTTGCTGGTTACAAAACAGAATGTTATGGAATTAGCACAAATAGAATATTGAAAAACTAATTACATATCTGTTCTCATGAGCTTCTCATCTGAATACTGCAGCTATTAGAGGATTAATTAGCTTGAACAAACATCAAATGTTTACAGCTAAATGATTTTTCAGCTTTGCATCATGCACGATGCTAATATGCTAAATTTGTTGTGGGTTTTGCACGCAAACGTCAACAACAACAAATCCTTGGTACAAAACAGTTAGTTTTCAGGACAACTTTTGTTGGTTTTGTACAAGCTTACTAACCGCCATGCTAAGCTGCCTTGTTCCAGCCCTGTTCCAAATATACACTTCAGCCTGTTCAGCAGCTCCTGAAAAAATCATGTCTGCAATCCATCTTAAGAGCCATTGCTCAAATATGTCCAAGTATCTTCCAACAAACACGATTAACAAAAACTGATGCTGATCTATTTGTTTCTCAGACCTAAAGATGCACAAAAAATAGAGCAAAACAAGGGTGTAACTGAAATGTCAGAATCCAGGGATTTGTTCCTTTTCTGTATTTGCATCATCTGTGCAAAGCCTACATTGCTGTATTCCACATCCTTTCTCAGGTCCTTCTTTGTAAAGAATGCATGCAATAATTTAAAATTCGTTGTTGTTTCATTCAAGTCAAAGACTTTATTATCAAGCTTAGCAGTAAGCATACTTGCAAGCAGTTGCAGGAATGTGCTTTTAGGAAATCTGCTACATTTCTTGTGAACTTTATCATGAATTCAACTGTTGGCATTTGAAAGAGCAAAATTCTTTGAGTCTTTTTTCACCCATTCATGGCATCCTGTTTCATGAACTGGTAGGTCCTCTTGTTGCCTACTGTAACTCTTACTTGCTTTCTTTAACCCTCAAAAATATCAATGTTTTTGATTTTTTTTTTTAGGAATATAGATCATGATAAATAACCCCGTGACTGCATTAGTTCTATTAAAAACATTAAGATAATTTATTCTCTGGATGCAAACTGGATTACATTTGTAGCAAGAATTATTCTGTGTCATTCAATGTCAAATCTATTTTAAAATTGAATTTGTAGAGAGTTGCTATCAGCTTTCTTCCTAGCACCTTACAAGTATGCTGTGAAAAGGCTTGTCCTGAATAAAGAGAAGTACAATTTCTTATTTAGAACTTGCTTTTTTAAGGAGTCTCTGTCAGCCAAGGAGACAAATGTAACTTGTTTTCAGAGCTGAATATACAAAAAACAAAGCATCTCATTCAGAAATATTAGTGAGTTATTCTGGACTTTTGTCTCCTGGATTTGGATTTGTCTTTCCTGGATTTGATCTCCTTCTGAAATTGATAGGAGGATTTCTGAAACTTGATCAGATATCTGATGAACAGATCCTGTTCAAAGTCACTAATTTAGCAGGATTTTTGTGGGCTGAAGATCACCTAAATGCCATCAGCCCACTATAAATGGGGCTGCTAGTGTGATTTAACCACAGACAATATCTGTTCTGTTGATGAACATTTTCCTATGCAAGGATAATGACCAGAACCATTAATAACATGTGTGATGGCTTGTGTGCAGAGATTTCATCACATAATTCCAATTTCTAGAGAGCAGAGGATCACAAATAAGGAAGCTTACTAGGGTACTAATTTATTTTTCAGTGTTAACAGAAGAATATAGATTTTTAATCAGACTGCTCTGAAAATGATGAGCATACTAGGAACCAAAAGTACCACTGTGTATTATTGCTTAATACATTTATGGGAAGGTCCTTTGTGGAGTATTCAAGATAGGGTAGCCTGTAGAAGCTTGCAGAACTCCTACTTAAAATACTATGTGTAAAGAGAGGAAATCTGTGCTTGGTGTTAAAAATGAGCGTTTATCATTCAGAGTGTAAATTCATATTCTCTGACCTTTTGGAGCAATATTTTAATTCACGCTTAATCAGTTCTAAATATTACTTTCCATATATTCAGACATAAATTTATTTCTGTGTTGCAAAGTTTTTTTCAATTGTATAGTTAAACATCTCTTTTTGTCATCTTAGAAAAGAAGTATTCTTTATTTGGAGAGGCTTGCAATCTCTCTTGCCTCCATTTATTTAAATGTTATTCTTGTTGGAAATTGCCTTTATTTTTTGTTGCAGAAAAGTTTATTTGACAGTTATGAGTTTTCAGTTTGATAAATCAGTTGTAAACCTTACTTTTCTGTGCCGCAGTAATGATGATTTTTAAAGGTTAAAGTGATTAGCTCCTAAACAGTTTTTAATTTCCTTTTAGGTTAACTGTTTGATTTGACCCACCAAGATGGTTTTGGGTTGGTCAGTATTGGGGGATTTTTTTTCTGTCATGTGCATAATAGTATTTTTCTTGGTCACTCTCAGTGATTTTTGTTGCTTTTGCATTGATTAAAATCTGCTGAAGAAATCAAAAGGAAAGTAGTAATTGCTGAAATAGTTTGTATTTTAGAAAACAGGAGGTGACATAAATACATTAATTCTCTCAATTATGTCTCATTAGCTCTTTGACTTGCTTTTTCCCTGTAGGCATTGGATTGCGGTAAGGGAAGACAGGTTACAGACCTATCTTTCAGTCATAGCTAGTCTGTGGAAAGAAGTGCAGCAATGTTGCAGGCTAGGGACTATAAAAAGTTGCAGAGAAGGGAAAGATAAGAAGTGCCATTGAAGCTGATCTTATTTGTCTTTTGAGTCCTATCATATTGTGGTGCTGTTAGCGGTCTCTGATTGTAAGATTTCTCTCACATAGATATGAAATTGGATATATGAAGTCTTATTTTCAGCTATACGTGACAATACAAAACATCAATGAATTCTCTAAAGAGTATAGAGAAAAAAAAACTGCATCCAGAATTTGAGCTGAGGTAGTCAAGAACAGATCTAATCATATTTCCATTAAAGGATTTTTAAAAAATTATTATTCCTATCTGGTTTGGTAAACTCTTTGTCTAGAAATGTGAGGTTTGTTTCTAGAATGGTTTTGTTCTCAAGTGTTGCTTTTTTTCTCTAGTCTCCCAAAGCAAGACTGATACTCCATATATTTAGCATATATAGTAAAAAATCAGTTTGCTTTGTTAGTCTGTGTATTTCAATAGCAAAGCTAAAAAACACGTGCTTTTGTCTTGCAACATATCTAGGAAAAGTATTCTTTCATACTGGTGTGTGAATATTTTGGTTCTTTAGAACGTATTGCTACAATACTTAGATATTTTGTAATGAATAATGAATGATAGATATTGCTAAACATGCATTGAGTTATTCTTGGTTTCTCACTCCAGGAAATAAAATTGGTAAAAGCAAAAATCTTTTTTTTCTTTTTTTTTTTTTTCTTTACAGTTCATGTTTTGCATACCGCCAAAGGAGAAACCTTTGCTTCTAGGTTGCTTTCACACCTGACAAGCCTCCAGTTAGAGCTGTTTCCAAAAGTAAGTACAATTTCTGCTTCTTTTCTCTGATCCCTCTTGCTACAAGGTGAGCAAGAGAGAGGAAATCCCCAGAAGCAATTCCAGTCCTTCCTGCTGTCTATTCAGCATTCATTGACATTGTTAAATATAGTGAGAAAACAATTTTGTTTTGGTAGTTTGATGAGCTTCCAACTGACTTTGCACATCAAAATGACTTGGTGAAAAATGTGTTCAGTGGTGGGAGTCAATGCTAAAGGAACGCCCAAAGTGTATGGCCAGGAGCGAGCAGGTGCAGAGGCCGAACTGCAGGGGCCAGCAATCAGTCAGGCTTAGTCTGCTGTGGAACTGCAGACTCGGTGGCTGCCCCAGGTATTCACTCCCCTGAAGTTTGTTTTTCAAAATGAACCTACTCCTTTACTGCTTAAATTCAGACATCTCTACATGTTTTGGCCTAGGAAGCTTGATTAAAGTTGTACTGGAAAGCTGTAAAAGAATTGTAAGCAGAAGTCTGTCTGGAAGCTGTAAGAGATCTTTCTTCCTAGTTTGCTCCTATTTACAAATTTCCAGAGGAGTAGAAACAATCTGTCTTAATTTTATTTTTTTCTAGATGAGATTATTATTTTTTGTCTTTAGCTAGCAAAGAATTATTCTGCACATTTTATTAGTGAATATGCTAGGAACTGAGCATCTCAAATAAAGTGCATTTTGACAAAGTTAATACTGCAAAGCTCGCCGAAGGATTTGGTATTCCTTAAAACTTGTCAGTTCAATGTGTGTCTGGTAACTAACCATCTTCAGGGGTCTTTCTTCAGAGCTGCTTTTTTTGGTCATCCTCTGTCACTTCTTGTGATAAAATAGTATTGGGATTTAATGATATATTCAAACTCATGAACTTGTCTAAGGGTTCAGTACTGTCCCTGCACGTGTTTAACTAGATGTAACTTTTGGTACAGTAAGACTGTAGTATGGAAAAGTAGATAATACATATTGATATTTCAAATTTTTTCCTAATGTTCCATTTGGTTTTCAATCCTCAACAATTTTCTCAAGCTACTCCCAGTTATATCCACATAGTTCAACAGATATGTGTAATAATCCTAACAGATTATTGATTTGCTTTTGTAGCTCCCTTTCTCACTTGTTAACTGTCACTACAAGGATATTTTACTTACAAACCTATGAAAGTAAAATATCTGGTTTTGCAGTTATAGATAGCCAATTTTTTGATGCCTAGTAGAACTGGCTGTAGTGTGAAGCTATATATGTATAAAATATAGTAACAATATATGTAGTATATTTTTCCTTCATGTCAGATTGATGAATTAGACATTATTAGCATACTAAAAGAAGAAGCTAAGAAATTTAGATTTATTCAAATTCATGAAGCTATTTTCAAATACAAAAATTGTCTGCCTGATATTTTGCACAAAACCAAAAGGAAATATTACATTGTTTTGCAGTCAGGTGATTTTACGGCCTCAGGTGTTGGTCATCTGACATGCATTTCTACCCACCTCTCCTATCTAAGCAGGCTGGGTTGAGGAGTAATGAATCCAATCTTCTGTGGGTAGAAAGGTATCCCTATCATAAAGAACAGGAGAAGACCTTTGATTACAGTCTTAGCAGAAAGGCTAAGGAGTAACTCTGCATAGACTCGGATATCCTTTTAAATTTTCAGATCAGCTGGAGGGCAGCATGTGTAAGGGAAACTTGTCCTCAGGATGCCTGTGCCATGTCTCTCGTTTAGATAAACAGGCTGCTTTATTCACCGTAGCTGTCAGTTTGTCATTTCCCATACATATTTCAAGGTGAATTTTAATATAACAGTTTTCTTATCGGCTCTGGAAAAGCCCATAGATGCAAAAGAAAGAAAAGTGCAAGAAATTTTTTATGTTATGCTTTTATTAAGGGATGCCATAGAATCAATTCTGATAATTTTATGTATTGCATTTAATGAAAATTTTGAACTAATGTAAAGTAAACTCTGGCAAAAACCTTTATGATAATTTTTTGGTGGTCATTGCTCCACAAAGGCATTCCACAAGGTCATCTAAAAGGATTTTGTACAGAGCTGAGAAGAACCTAGTCTGTAAATGGTTTCTTATTAAAAACATTATACTTAGCTTTTATTCATTATAAATTTCCCATAAACAACAGTATCCATGGTTTTAGTTTTAAGTTCTGTGAAGGGAGCCATAAAGCTAGTTGCACAATGATGGCATGTGGGTAGTTTAACCCTTTTTTTATTCTGGAGCTTCTAGTGCCAGCACAATTGGAAGATACTGCAAATTATTATAAATTATGTTTGCAATTTGACGAGCTCTGTTTTGCCAAGTTGTGTATGTACCAAAAACATAATGCACTGATTCAACCAAGCGCTGCTCAGTGTGTAATTTTAGCCTGATGAATCATTATATAGTGCTAGAAGCTTGCTACAACCTTATTGCTGTAAGGCATTAACAGTGTCTGTAGGCCTCCGTCTCCATTAAGTCAAATTCCATTATAAATGCATCTCTAATGACGTGTATTTTGCTGTGGACTAGTAAATGCTTTTTCCTCACCAAGCATTTCACTTGTACCTGCAGGGCCCTCAGTGGTAAATGAGGGTTATGTGAATTAGTGTAATGTAGGAGATACTTAAAAATCTGTAACTGAATCTTCCCTGTTACTCCCAACACCAATGCTTTGATTGGAAACCTTACAGATTAATTCATTGAACTCAGAACCATATGGCAGTGATAAAGCATAGCACATGCCCTGCAAGCTGCACACACAACAGTAATTGGAAATGAGAGATAATGCACAAGTCATAAATCTCAAAAACATAAACATCGGCTAAACATCTACATGAAATTACTGACTGTGTCTGTATTTCAGCATTCTGTTGTTTTCTCCCATGTAATTTGTTCCTTTGAAAAGAAAACCAAAATGCAAAGGTGTAAAATACGTGTTAAACCTAATAGTGTTCATTCAAGTAAATATGTAAAAGGTGAATGAAAATAGATGCTCACAGAAACTTGCTGCAGAGTGATCTATTTAAAAATAACTGCTGCAGAGTAAAATAAATACCATAATGCATAGTGCTTGATACTTTGTGTGATAAAAGGTGCAGGTGAGAGAACTGCCTGTGGTAGGTGCAGTTATTTTTAGTGTCAGAGTGTATTAGAAAACTATTTCAAACACCCACAGGAGACAACACATCACTAGTGAGTTGTTGAAAGTTGCACAAGTCCACTCATAATGGGTACTCTCGGGCAGATCAAACAGTACTGTTATTCCTGGCATACTTATTCCTCTCAAAGCTTCATCAAATCATTGCAAAAGTGTCTTTTTGGGGTGGGAGAGAGAAGGGAGGGAGGTGCCACCTGTTCATTCATTGGAACAGTAAAAAAGAGCTGTTTCAGGAAGGTATGAGAAACATTGTATAGCATTTTACTAGTACCACCTAGGGGTCCTGCATAAGAAATGAGGGAATGCACCATATCCAGATTCACACTGTAAAGATATTTTGAAGTAGCAAAGGTGCAACTAGTTCACTTAGAAGCTGAAGCAAGCAACATGGATTACTAGCTAGGAGCAAGCACTCTGCTCCTCCAATTGCCCAAACCCTTAAAGATGTTAGGTGGGAAGCCATCAAGGACCTCTGAAATACTGGGCAGCACTTTGTGAAGCAACAAGGTCACGGCTATAAGTAATGCATTACTGTAATAATTATAATGGGATTTTATTGTTTATGGCTCTGAAATGTTGCACAGCATGAGGCAGTCCTTAGGAAACACACCTGCTGGGAAACAACTTAAATGCAATCTATTTGTTATCTATCTGATAATTATTGGAAATTTGGAAGAACACTAAATTTTCTTGCAAGCCCAGATTAAGCTAATAAACTAGCTCTTTTTTTGGTTTCAAATCTTTAGCTAGTTGTTGTTGCTCAAGGTAAGGAGTAAAATTTAAGCCATACAAAAAGGCATACATGTTAACCATAGTTGCTGCTTGACTGTCATATCTTTGAGTTCTCAGAAGAAAACAAACCAATGTCTCCATATTACAGCAAGTTTCATTAGTACTTGAACCTCATTACTCTCTTCCTAATAATCTCAGTGGTTTAGCTGTGATTTAGATCCTATAATTTACTCTTGAAATTTATTTTTTTTTTCATGCATCTAATACTAGAATAATAGAAAGGAAGACTTTGTCCTCGAGAGATTACCTAGTTCAGTGCCCTATACTGAGGAAGATCAGGTTTGCCTGCAAACTTCCTGGTGGATATTTTTTCTAAACTGTTTGCAAATACCAAAAAAGCATTGTACTAAGAAATTTGTTGAACATTTCCATGTAACTAGGGCTTGTTTTCTGTAAGGAGCTTCTTTCCATTCCTCACTCCTCTTTCTACTTTGGGGTGGGTTTCACCCACCTTTTTAGTGGTGGGTTCATTTATGTGTTCTGCAGAGTTTGCACTCTTTGTCAGATGAAGGCTGCCTCAATACCTGCCCCATTCAAATGATTCAGTAAGAACAGGTCAATGTTTTCACAATATATAATCTTACTGCTTCTTTCTGCAAATAGAGATCATTTATTTGCAGCCTCCTTTTTCCTCCCTTTCCTATCCCCCAGTGTACATGTGGCAATTCAGAACAATTAATGCTGTCCACTTTACAGCAATTTTTTCCTTATTGGAAAATTAAGTTTGGTGCTCTTCAAATGAAACAGTCCAGTTGCATTTCCCAAACCTATTTTAATTTCTGCTTCTCTCTCCTAGGGACTGTGTGTTGTCTGTATCATTTCCACTGTGAAGAACTCCAGTTTGAGTCCAGTGTCCCATTTGAACGTAATGACAAGAAAGGCAAGATTACCTCTCCTATCTTGCATGTAGTGTACAATATTCCTGTCATTAACAACCAGGATTGCTTTTATTTTTTTCTGTAGTGTTACATAATTGACTCAACTATGATTCATATCAGCACTCTGGTAGTTTTCAGCTGTGCTGCAGCGTAGGCTGACAAGTTCTCCTCCTTCACATTTTCAAAAACAAATTATAGTCCCATGGATTTACTTTGTGCTCTCTGTGTCTCAAGTTATCCTTTGGAAAACTCAGGCATTAAAGATGCATTTAGTAGTACATGCTAGTCTTCCAAAAAAAATTACTTGTAAGTACTAATGCTGAAGTGAATAGTTTTAAGCTGCATTGTAAAATAAATACGACTCTCTTTGTTGCTGTTCAAATCAAAGGTGTACAAGAATATGAGGTCAGCTGAGTTGCTTTGAAGAGAAAGCTGTGGCTGTAGAACGACATTTTTCACACGAAAACACTTGCTTATAGGCCAAGTATAGAAGAGACTAAGTCTAACTGCTGTAAAGTATGTTAATGGTTGTGCCAAGTCAATTTGAAAGGTTAGGAGTTCCACGGATTATCAAAACTGTCAAGTTTATCATAAGATTAGGCAGAGGCAGCAAAGATTATGTTAACCTTGAAACTGAGTTCTGTTAGTATTTACAAAGATGATCCATTTAATGTAAGGCACATTTGTTTAACAAAGGATCTTACATGTATCACAGTTTCTGCCAGAATATGTCTGGCCTTTTGCTTTCTTTAGGAAATTATATTATTAGTAGTAAAAGGTTTCCTTTTTTAAAATTTTATTTCTTATTTTCTAATGTACAAAATTTCTGCTTCATTGGAATTGCAGAAAAAAGGGGCTAATAGGTTTTAAAAAGTCTTGTTTGGAGGTTTATAAGCTACTGCTAATATGAGTATATTCCTTTAGCAACCACTTGACTAATTTCACTGCTTAACTTGCTATGAAAATTGGCCCTCCTATATTTAATCTTGTTGCTTCCTTTTTTTTGAAATACCCAGTTGCTCAAATGTTATATGGCTTTGTGTTATACTGTTGGAGAAATATCCTCTTTTGTGTCTGTCTACATTAGTAAAACATAATTTATCTTGATTAGAGTACTAGTATTTCCTCCTCAAAGGATAAAATCTCTTGGATCATTATACACCAGAGAAATCTCTTTTCACAATTTCAGCTATGTAAACATATCTTCTCTGAGCTTCAATATCTAAATATTTTGAAATAAGTTCTGTGATTACAATAAACAAAGAAAAAAAAATTGTTCTGCCTTAAAGACAAGTAGCAGCCCTCTAGGACTGGATCGAGACCTCCAAAGAGGTTCTAGTCTGAAGGACTTCATTTCTATCTTAACTGCTTAATTTAAATGTTTATTTGACTCAGATACTTTTGCTGCCTTGACTATTGTATTTTTTACTCACTCTATAGCAGGTGCACGCTGGAGAAATACATGTTTTAATGTGGCAAATCGTGCCTAAGAGAAAAGCCTACATTTGTGAAGAAGTCCTCCAAGAACAAGGAAAACAGCCTGGATTTAGGAAAACAGCCTACTTATGTTGCTGTCCTGGGTCCAGGAGTATTAAGACACATACATCAAAACTAAATCATTATAATGTGTAATAAGCAAAGAGAAGCCAACACTTACTTTAAGTAACCATGTCAGCTGAATGGCCTGGTTAAAATCCAGTACCAAAACATTATTTTAACTAATCACTTGGTTAAAAAGGTGGAATCCCTACCTCATTTTTAAAAAGCATCAGACTGAGATTGTAAAGGTGTTCTACCCAGACATTCTCACTGAGAAATCCAGATTTGAATAAAACAAAATATTTCAGAAACTTACTTTCCCCCACCCCCTATTATTCACTCAAACAATATAACTTTCTTTCCTTAAATGAATGAATACATGAGCAAGCTATTTTTGCAGTTCTTTTTAGGTGTTAGAAAAGTTAAGGCATGTTGCGTATTGTTACTGAAAAGCAGGGATAGATCAAAAGACAGAGTTCTGTTTCTCAGAGGGACTTTACCTTTTTCTGTTTAGAAAGTTTTTTCTTTTTTTTTAATAAAATCATTCAACAGCTTCTGTAACAACACTGAAATAGAAAATGTGCTGAGTATGAATCCCTGCACACTTCTGAGTGAGCTGTTGCATTCCTCTTAGGCTCTCAACAACACTTTGGATGTTTTGGGCTACACAGTCTAGTTCTGTAAAAAGACTGGNGCAGGAAGCAGTTATTTGGGTTTTCTAAATGCCAAACCTATCTGATTTAAATATTTGGCAAAAGAAGGAATTTAAACTAGGGCCTTCAGAAGCTTATATAATGGGCTGATGTTTTCTCCCCTTGATTCTTGCTGCATGAAACGCAACCTGGAAAATATGTGAACATGACAAAACTTTCAGAATGGAAGAGGAGAGAATAAAACTTGCTCAAAACCTTTGGGAAAATTCACATACTCCATTGATTTGTTCTCCAAGACCAATATTCTCTTTTTAATTCCAACACAGTAAGAAGAAGAGCAGCTTTGAAGAAAGTAGCTGAGACAGGAGGTTTTAAGAGTGAATCCTAGGATTTCCTGGGTCGTGCAAGTGCAGATTGATTTCAGTATCTCTGATTCTACAAAGACTCTGTAAAAATTTAGCGATGATACTGCCTGTTTTTAGAACAGAGATAGCATCAATTAGAAACATGATTTTTATTTGGAAGGTGTTTTAGTTGGGTGCTACTAGTGTAACAGAAACAGGCTTTAAGAGATTTTCTACGTTGGATCTTGAAGACATAATACGAAGTTTGATATCGAATGAGAAACTTCAAGAGGAGATAATAGTGCCTCGTCCCATAGCAGGGTGTAGAAAGGACTCTTGGTGAAGCACTTGGATACTAAAGTGATCGCCACTGAGGGAAAGCTCTGTCAGAAAGACACCTGTCTTAAAGCAGTTTTCGGTTAGTAATTAATTTATCTTTATGTCTTATGTCAGTGTGTGGTAGTTTGTTGAGCAGAGAGACTAAACCAAATTGTTAATTGACGTCTGGTTAACTGGGCACTGCCTATTGTGTACACAGTGAGCAAAGTGCAATTATTTCACTTGAAGGCTGGATCATAACACTCCAGATGGTGAAGTCAAGATTATACAGACCTCTTTAATCACGACCTTCCCTAACTTTGAATGCTTTACTTGTATGCACAATGATTACTGCACTCATTTTGTGACCTTAATAACCTTTTCCTTAGCACACTCTTTTGATTATGATTTTATGTTCCACCTCTTCTTTACTTGTAACATAGGAAGATACATGGTCCTTTTTTGCTCAGTAGCAATTTTTTCCAGATTTCCTAGTCTCATGGAATGAGAAAGAATAAGTGATCTAGGAACCATGACCCACAGTACACAAAAATAATTGTAGAAGACTCAAAGTATGTGTATACTTGGGGTGGGGTTTTTTGTCTGTTTTTTGTTGGATTTTGTTGCTGGGATTTATTTTTATTTTTTTTTTCCCCAATTCAAGCATGTGTTTTTATGCATAAGTGATCAAGAAAGTACCTCTTTAATATGTATGATATCAGTCTTTGTAATTAGTTGTCTTCTCCCTTCTCTCTTCTTCCCCTTCCCCCAACAATTTTTGATCACTATGAAATGAAAAATGTCACTGAACCATATGTAAACTCTTCACATATGCNCATGTCAGCTGAATGGCCTGGTTAAAATCCAGTACCAAAACATTATTTTAACTAATCACTTGGTTAAAAAGGTGGAATCCCTACCTCATTTTTAAAAAGCATCAGACTGAGATTGTAAAGGTGTTCTACCCAGACATTCTCACTGAGAAATCCAGATTTGAATAAAACAAAATATTTCAGAAACTTACTTTCCCCCACCCCCTATTATTCACTCAAACAATATAACTTTCTTTCCTTAAATGAATGAATACATGAGCAAGCTATTTTTGCAGTTCTTTTTAGGTGTTAGAAAAGTTAAGGCATGTTGCGTATTGTTACTGAAAAGCAGGGATAGATCAAAAGACAGAGTTCTGTTTCTCAGAGGGACTTTACCTTTTTCTGTTTAGAAAGTTTTTTCTTTTTTTTTAATAAAATCATTCAACAGCTTCTGTAACAACACTGAAATAGAAAATGTGCTGAGTATGAATCCCTGCACACTTCTGAGTGAGCTGTTGCATTCCTCTTAGGCTCTCAACAACACTTTGGATGTTTTGGGCTACACAGTCTAGTTCTGTAAAAAGACTGGAGTATTTTTCTTTAAAGAAGTCTTGTGTAGTTCTCCTTCAGTTTCTTTAATCTGGGAGTGACTTGTCAGTTTATTGTTTTTTTTTTTTTTGTTCACTGCTGTTGTTGAAGCAGCTCAGTGGAGATATTCATTACTTGAGGAACACGTAAGGAGACAGGGTTTGCTCAGCCTCTTGCAGTCTCGTTTGTCATTTAATGCAATTTGGACAGATGTACTTGAAGATTAAGAGTGAAGGTGGAAGCAGACAGCAGAGAAGAGCTGTTAAATGGCCAAGTAAACCAACTGAATTTTAAGGAGTCTGGAAAGCTGTTCCAGACGAAGAGTGTGACGTGGAGAAAAATAGAAAATCAAGCCCAGAAGGAGAAANACAATGATTACTGCACTCATTTTGTGACCTTAATAACCTTTTCCTTAGCACACTCTTTTGATTATGATTTTATGTTCCACCTCTTCTTTACTTGTAACATAGGAAGATACATGGTCCTTTTTTGCTCAGTAGCAATTTTTTCCAGATTTCCTAGTCTCATGGAATGAGAAAGAATAAGTGATCTAGGAACCATGACCCACAGTACACAAAAATAATTGTAGAAGACTCAAAGTATGTGTATACTTGGGGTGGGGTTTTTTGTCTGTTTTTTGTTGGATTTTGTTGCTGGGATTTATTTTTATTTTTTTTTTCCCCAATTCAAGCATGTGTTTTTATGCATAAGTGATCAAGAAAGTACCTCTTTAATATGTATGATATCAGTCTTTGTAATTAGTTGTCTTCTCCCTTCTCTTTTCTTCCCCTTCCCCCAACAATTTTTGATCACTATGAAATGAAAAATGTCACTGAACCATATGTAAACTCTTCACATATGCAAATTGCTCACATTTTTCAGTGGAGGAGAGTTTTTGGCATGCAACCTCAGTTTATGCAGTGTCTTTATCTTCCAGATGAAGATGCTGCAGTTTGTTTAATGGTTTATGGTTTCTGTCATTGCACGCTGGGAAAAAAAAAAGCATGATAACAGTCCTTACTGATGCAGTGTTACTCTTCCAGCAATTTAACATACAGACTTTCAGCATTAAGCCAATCACTATACAAAATCTGCTACGGAAAAGGCTCTTCTGAACTGCTCCAAACTGGGACGCTGTAGCTGTCATGGTAAAGCACTGTAAATTGAATGTAAGACTGAAGTGTAACTTTACTTTTTCCTTAAGTTTCTGACATCTGGATTGGAGTTTCTTTATTGACTGCTAAAAGGAAATTATTTCACATACAGTTACGTGTAGGTATGAATTAGGGGACTCAGTCACCTGTGTGATGTTCTGAAAAGGCATTTTTTGGGGGGGAGACATAACAGTTGATTCTTTCTTTAGAGCTTCAATGTGCTGCAATGAAGTTGTATTTCTGTTCCTCTTAGCTCTGTGTTCTCTGAGGTACCAAGCAAATATATGAGAAGTTGTAGAAACAGAAGATATTGGAGGCTTTTTTCTCTGGCTGCTGCTGTTTGGTCTGTTGAGAACCACCACTGGAAAGAAGCTTCTTTTAAGAAAGGAGCAGAAAATAGTACTGTGTTAAGCCTGTTAAAAATCCTGAGTGAAGCTTTCCAGCTCTTACTTCATAGTGTTGCAGTCAGAGCATTTTCCAGATCAGACAACTTATTTAAGATCTGTGACTATATTAGAAAATATAGCTGCCACTCATGTAGCAGCAGCATGGAGTATTTGATATATGGACATATTTTTATGCAAGGAAGTTGGGAAGTCTTTCCATTGGTACTGATCAGTCTGTGCACAGTCTAGCATCACATGAAGTGGTTGCTGCTGCCTGATTTAGATTGGATCTATATCCACTTCTCCCCTTCCTCACTCAGCTACCATATTTTCTCAGCAAGACTTCACTTAGAACCATTACTGGTCCTGAGTGACATTGCAGAGCTTGAGATGGCAATTCTGCTGCAAGGCTGAGCTGTTTTTCAGTGCAGTGTTACTTAGGATGGCCCTGGTATGTGGTGTTCCTGCATTAGGCAGCAGGGTCATTTCAACATCAGTGTCAATATTTAACACAGAACTGCAATACCAAATCATTCAACTTTTCTTTTGGACCAGACGTTCCATTTGCAGGAGCTGTTAGAGCGGATCAGAATTTTATTTTCACTTTATGATATTTAAATTCTACTCCAGTTGATGCCAACCCTTTCCTGAAGGCACTCTGACCATCAACTACTCATTTCTCAGAAAATGGTATAAGATTACAAAATCGGTCTTTTCCTTGTATTTAACTGTTGTGTGCACATAAACAATCATCCAGCGTTCTTTCTACTGAACAAACAGTATTGCCATTGAGTAGCAGGCCTGAAATAAGTCATCTTGAAGATAAGATCCATTGCTGACAATGCAGTTGAGTTGCTGTTATCCTGCTGAAGTGAAAGAAATGCTTCTTTCTGGTCTTAATAAAAAAAATCATTTTAGCTTGGAAAATAAAGTTAAATTCCTTTGATCGGTGCTGTAAGCTTGAGTTTATAATAGGCTTTTATGTTCCCTCTTACATGGATCAGATTGAAAGTAGGATAATTATCAGTGAGGGTCAGAAATAAAATTTTCAGTTTGCTATGTCAAAATATCTTCATTTTTATGTCAGTCGTGCGGTCTTTCTGGTACAGTGAAAACTGACTCCAGGTTTAATAGCAACAGCACAATAATCAAACTTTAATCCTTTCCTTGCAATTAGTTGTAGAAGTCATCTGCCTATTTTGATTGTGGACAGGGGAATGGGGCATGCATTTCTTACTATGGCTGCTATGCTGGTATTAAGGCTGAAAGGTTTGTATTGGTAAAAATTATAAGCACACATCCTCCCCCACCCCCAATCAGAGAATAATCAAAATGTGAATATTTCTTTCTTATTTATCTCCCTTTTTTTTCTGATAAGTTTCAAATATGAGTCATCTATACTACAGAGTTTCATCAGAATTGTTTCAGTGTTAACTTTGAAGGCTCAGATGCAGTAGCTTCAATTGACTTGGACAGTTACATGTTTTGGAGAGAGATCAGTGAGTTTGCTTGGTTTGTCAAACTAAAGATGACTTTACTGACATTATCCTGATATAACAACATTTAGAAAGGTAAGTAAAAAGTACAAGCTAATAGTGCTATTGCATGTTTTATTACGTGCCTATGTTTCACACTCACTGTGAATCTGAAAAAAAATCCCAACACAGTCATTTTCTTGGTTTTGCCACAGTGAAAATTTTGCATTAGAATATTTGCAAAAGAAGTAAGTGCAAACGTTTGGTCTTGTAGCTGTGGTCATTCACTCCCTGTGACTTCATTAAGTCTGTTTGGTTGAGTTTGTCTTGGGAAATGTGTGCCAGCATTTTATGCACCTGTGTCTAATTAAAGAGCTTCTAATTGCTTAAGAAATGTTATGACCTAAAGGGTCTCATAAATCCAAGAATATCTAAGATACATTAAGGGAAGCACTAAAGTGTCTATTGAAATTGTGTTCTTTGTACTGTATTTTATTATATGATTTTAAGCAAAGCCTCAGCAGTTGTAGATGTTGGGAAAAGATGATAAGAGATTGTTGCTATAGATGACCTGTATTGCCATTGAAATACTGTTCTTCAGAAGTAATAAGCCTCCTTCCTATTGTGCTTTATGGAACTGCTAATAAAGCACATAAACCCAAAAAGTAAATGAACTTAAGAAATAGGCAATAATAAATGGGTTTTTTAGGATAATGAAATAAGATATTGGGATTGGATAGCAAAATTGCATTTGCTTTACAATGGACAGTAACACAATTATCACAAGACTAGTATTTGAACATTTTCCAAAATTCAGATGGCACAGAAGGATAGAACTTGATTTTGGTTTTGACATGTTGTCATTCACTTCATAAAATCAATGTGTGAGAAATCTGTTTTCAATACTGTCTGATGGGTCTTTTCCCCCCTGGATTTCAATTGTGCATACATTATCACATATGGTAATATAATAACTATTGGTAACTAAAGAATCTTTCATGATTTATATGGAAATGGGCTATTTGTTTTTCACTCTGCTTTTAATTTGCATAAGAGTAGATAACTTGTTCTTCAGCAAATGGATAATAGAATCAATAGAAATGTGAAAGTGTTTGGGAAGTGTTAATTAGTGGAAGCATTCATTATTTTTCATTCCTGGAAATGTCATTTATTAATATCTGAGAATAAAATCATTTCCCTGATTCTCTGTCACACTCTTTGGAAAGCCTAAAATCTATTTCCAGACAGTTCTTAACAGTTTTACTTATTTCCATGTTGGTTTTTTTTTTAAATCTTAAAATACTGAAAGAAGGGTGAGAGCAGAGATGTGCTCTGTTTTGTTCTTTAGTCTGCTGAAGCAGCTAAGAGTCTTGTTGCTGACTATAGTTGGTTTTGGACTTCCCAAAAGAAGTAAGAGATTTCAGTCTTTCCATTTTCTGTGCTTTACAGTATGGGAATAAAAGGATGTGAAAGCAAGTATATATAAACACTTCAGAGTAGAAAAGTGTTACTATAGCTAGCTGGTTGAAAGCCCTGTCATAAGACATTACCTAAGGCAAGTAATTTGTCTTTGTTCAAATAAGTGTTAGGGAGACAATTCTGTTGCCTCAACAAGGATAACAAGAGAAAGGCAAGACAGTTCTTGCTAATAGTGTCTTCTTTTTATGGAAATCAGTCTGATTTTGACATCTCTTTTAAAGAAGTGTTATTGATTCAGAGAAGTTCATCATTACCCTTGCATGTCTACTGATTGTGTCACAGTCCCAAAAGGCATGTGAAATTCTTAATGGCACAGTAATAATTTCAGCTATTTTAGGAACAAGAAAATCTCCAGCTTCATAGTGATTGGGATAAATGCTACAGACTTGATACTGACTTGGGTTAAAGGAGCATCTTAGCTATTAGTTCCCTCCCTCCACAAATACACAGTATTTTAGGTATGTCAGTTTTCCCCTGTATTTTTTTTGTTGTCTTGTACAACTGAGGAAAAGTGTCAGCTACTAGCATGCAGATAAGATATGCAGAAGCAGAATCCTGAACTTTGAGCATTGACAATAAATGAGAAACCTAAAAGAATGCATTTCCACAAATCCTCTCAGAACTGTCTTTAAAAGACAGTGTTGGGGTTTTTTTCCTGGTATTATTTTGTGTGCCCTGTGACTGTAAGAACACAAGCTAGGTCCTGTTTTGCAGTCTTTGCCCTTTATTAGAATTCTATGAAGCATAGACTACATCTACATCCTTTTGTTAAAACAGGCAGAAAAAATTGTGCTGTGTAGGTTTTGTTTTTTAAACTAGTTTTTCTAAAAGAGCTTTAAAAATTCTTAACAAGCCAGATGTGCTGCAAACATTTTATATACTATGAGATGCTGTCTTCCTCTGAAGTACTTCAATACCCTGGTTGTCATGGCAAGAGAGAAAAAGAATGCAAAATTCCTGCAGTGAATACCTTTATAACTCCAAAATCATCACTCAGCAGGGCTGTGTGCTTAATAACTCATAAAAAATACTGTGGATTTTTCAGAAAGCTGGGACGGGATTTCTCCACTGATTTGTCTTGTTCTGTTCAGATGATTGCACGTGCTGCTAAAGAGCAGAGGTGACCAGGAGGGGCAGCAACATGATGGTGTGATTTTTAGATTTGACGTGGGTGTGAGCGTGTTCAAACCTTCAGGCAAAGAGATCCTGGTTCCCTGGCAGAGCACAGTGGAGGGTGGGATGGAGCAGCACCTCTCCAAGCAGCGTGAGTGGCGTGGGAGGACAGGGAGACTGCTGGCGTCCTTTGTGCCTCCTCCATGGTGGGGAGGAGGAGAGACTGGGAAGCTTGTTTTACAGCCTGAGGATGATTTTGTTAGCTGCTGCAGTTGAAAGCCTATGCTTGTGCAGCCTCATGTTCAGCAAAGGGTCCCTGATCCCACATGCCTCATGGCTCCCAAAAAGGCTGAAAATGCAACTTATGTCCATCAGTAACTGCGTTTTCACAACCGCAAGCTGTCTCCAACATACCAGGCCCCTGTTCACACCAGTCTGCTTCTGGAATGCTAACAGGCTTGAGTACCTCTATGCCATGTACAAAATACTCAGGATTTCCAAAAGCTCTGAGCTTTATGCTGGGAATAGAGGAACGTTTTTTGTTCAGTGAATACAGGGTACAGATCTCTAATGTCCTGGCTATTTTAAAAACATCTCAAGTCCTCCTAAGCCATAGGAATGCAATTTTTTTAAGCTTTTCCAAAGAATCCTGACCCAGGGGTGTTTGGTACCCAGTAAATCATGTTAGTACATGGAGCATTTCACAGAGTTCAGGTTGAGACCTGCAGTAGGGTGATGGCATTTTGAGACTTTCAGTGATAGATGAGAGTGCCCACAGTCATAACAACTTGATGCTGCAGCCTACTGCTAGCACCATCTGCTGCAATTTTTAAGTATAGAAGAGGATTTTTCTTAGTCAGCATGTTTCTATCAGAATTAGCTCTTCTTAGACCTAATCTGAATGCCTCTGCAGAGCTTCAGACTTCATCAGCTTTCTAATGGAATAACACAACATGGTCTAATCTTTTCAAAGTATGTTTGCCTTTTCTTAGCAAATGAAATCAATTTTTACTCTTCAGTGATTTCTGTGGCTGTGTCTATATTTATGTTTAAAATGTTTCCTGTTTTCTCACTATCATTTGTTTTTCTATCAAGAATGATTCTAGGGTTTGAGAAGGCATCAACTGCTGAAATAGATGGAGAGCTGCCATTTTACTTGACTGCTGCTACCATAAAGCGAAATCTGTGATAACATCATCAAGCAGCTACCTAACTTACTTAGCTTCAGCTCAGTCCTGATCTTTATTCAATGGGTGCCTCAAAAATGTGTAGGAAAGCAATGCTAAATAGCCATGGCAACTGTCTTCAAAATGCCAGATAACTTCTCTGAGATTGTTTAAGCATCTGTCAGCTAGGGATCATGATGATTAAACATCTTTATAAAGAGTGCTGAAAGCCAAAGATGAAAATACCTGTTTTTACGGTATCGCTTGTTGGTAGTTAAGATAGTGCTGTGCAGGTACTGACCCCAGCACTGCAGGTAGCTCATGCTCTGCGTATTGTGCCAGTGAAGCTCCTTGGCATCTAGACTTTTGCATCATTCACATTGTCCAGTACATCTGTACTGTTCATCTATGTGGAAAATGGCCTGTTTCTGAACATGAGGACAAACACCCTCAGGCAGCAGCAGTACATACTGTGAGGAAATCTTCCTGAGCTGACAGAGGGCTTAGGCCAATAGAAGCCATCAAACAAGATAGTTATATCTGCTGGCACTATTTTCTCCCACCTCTCCAGGAGACAAAACTGTTCTGTTCCCTGCTAAAACTTTTTACACGCTGCTGCAGACTCAGGGTGGACTCAGGTGATGGCCAGGGTGGGATGCCATACTGGCTGCTTGTTTGCCCAAGTCTGTAAGACAGAAATGATCGTTCACAACTTGTTCAAGTGCACAACTTGTTCTTACTTTTAGAGACCTCCCCCCACCCCCAACATTTATGTCCCTTGGACTCTGAGGAAAGTGTGACACAATAGGGATGTCCTGCAACGTTGACACCTGCAGGCCACTTCTTCCTCTGATTGTTCCCATACAGCTGTTCTGCAAACACGTCCTTTCCTTGATGTCCCTGGATAGCAGCTCGAGAAACTAAATGTACAAGAAATTGCTCACTGTGTAAATAAAATAGAAATTTACACATGCATGTTGTGCTTGCACATCTTAGAACTTTAGACTGGTCTACTTAAAGATTTTTACATTTAGTATTTGCTAGGATCTTGCTAAGCAGTTGGTTATTTTGCTGAGACGAGTGTCTGTCTTCTCAAAATATATTATGGCATGATTATGCTGTATTGACCTGAAATGCATCAATAATTTTAATAGGTAAACAGATGACTTAGTAATGAGTATTTATTTATGTAGCAGTCCATAATGTCCCCTTCTGAGCTGCTAGTTCATCATGCAAATATACCTCATTTAGTTGATGAACTGAGAATTTATACTAATAACTGACTTTATTAGTTAAAGATCCTCTTGAAAACTAGCTACAGTAATCATTCTTCACAGCTACGTATCATGTCTGACATATAAAATGAAAGAACAAAGTCACTAGCTGAAGCCTTGGACAGCAGATTAAATGTATGACTAATAAAGCCTGAAAACCAAGATTGGTGACAGACATTATGATCATCCTTGCCAATGTGAGTTTAAGCAGCCTGAGATTATCTTGCCTGAAGAGTCTTAATGAGAAAGTGAGAATTGCTTGCAAGTACAGCAACGTGTGGTAGATGCTCTTTGGGGTGGAGTTGTCAGCCCTTAAGGAGACTATTGCTTCAATGTTGCTTTCTTTCTGAATAGTACAATTGCAAAATAGAAATAGCAGTTCCTCCTTTTCTGCATCTGGTCTTCATCAAATACCTCTGTATATACTTTTTGTTGTTTTTTTCTTACACTTGTGAGTTAGCACAGCAAGCTTCAGCCTTGACTGGCTTGTCAGTGATTTAGTAGGATGCAAGTAGAATATTCCAAAAGAGGGAACTATGCCATGAAATATAAAGGCAGTAAACATGAATTTCTGGGCTAATCCCTGAGATTTTGGTTTTGTTTTGAAATTTAATTTCAGTATTGGTCTAATACAGTACATGACTGAGAAGAAGTAAGGCTCAGTATCTACTTAACTGCAGACTTTTTCTGAAAATAAGTTTCCTATAATGGCATTATGCTTATGTGCAGGATGAGTACAAAGGTCCAGAGGGCAGAAGACTAGGAGTAATGGGTTCATGGAATTATAGGATACTCATAATGAAAGAGACCTCAAGCAGTTATGTAGTTCAGCCTCCTGCTTATTTTTTTCATTGCTTTGCCAGAATTCTTGTCTCATTTTGTGTAAATGGTCCAAATTTTCTGTGCTACCCTTTATATTTCAACAGAGGAATACTATAAGAGTATCAATGCATAACCTGAATGGTAGGCATCTTCATGAAGTCTTGTGAGAGCTAAGATGAGAAATCATAGAATGGTTTGAGTTGGAAGGGACCTTAAAGGTCATCTAGTTCCAACCCACCTGCCATGGGCAGGGACACCTCCCACTATTTCTTTAAATCTGCATACTACTGTTGATCTATATAAATCATATATGGCACCAAACAATTAGCTGAGTAGCGAGAGACAATTTCTGTAAGCCTACATGGCAATATCTACAGTTACTGAAAAAGCAGAATATCTGACTGAAGTGGTCCGTTGTATTTCTGATGATGATTACAGTTTAAGAATTGTGGTAGCTAAATGCTAATAAATACAAAGTACACTTTATCCACCTCAGAAGCAGGCTGCATTGCTGATCTAGCCTTCCTGTTCAAGCTGTTGTATTCGGTAAGGTATATTTACCTGATTTAAGAAATATTGAGCTCTGGTAATGTTACAATGAATGTTGAACGTGCAAGGAAACTACAGGTGATCTGAGAACAGCCATGAGTTTCATTGACTTGTGTATTAGCCCTCTGACTTCCAGAGCAGTTATTACGTAGCCTGTAATGATGTCTTGTTGGATCTCCATCAGTCCTGGCTTACCTCAGGCAGTTGCAGCACAGGTAGGAACTGTGCTGAAGAAGTGAGTGCCAGAGTCAGAGTTGATGCTGGCTGACAGGAATGATCAAATGATCAAACTGCAGGTGATATATAATACAAAATTTACAGCTCTGCCTCCTGTGAAATGTTTTGGGAAAGCTGAAATTCTTTCATAATAATGATAATATATTGGTTCCAAATAGCTCTTATCAATGAAATATAGCTATAAGAAAGTTGCTAGGAAGATAATGCTGGACACTGATGGATTCTTATTTTGGAAGCAATTTTCACAAAACTGACAGCTAAAGTACCGTCTATCTTGATAGATTCTTTTTTTGCCAGGTGATAAAAAGATAAATCCACAAAGAGGAAAAAAAAGTCTTATGCTTGCATATTGTTAGGCATCAGCAAATGGTCTTTGAATAGTGTGAGACCTTGATTTCTGGAGAATGATACATTCTATAATGCATAGTGAATGATTTCAGGTCTGTATTTAATTTATTTTTTTTTAATTTTGTATCTGTAT
This sequence comes from Brachypteracias leptosomus, assembly GCA_013401335.1. Classification (NCBI taxonomy): domain Eukaryota; kingdom Metazoa; phylum Chordata; class Aves; order Coraciiformes; family Brachypteraciidae; genus Brachypteracias; species Brachypteracias leptosomus. The sequence goes on along the minus strand of VYZX01004541.1, from coordinate 25,502 downwards.
GTTATATTTCCTATCTACTGTTCATAATACTCATGTAAATGAGCTCAGTGCTATAATTGCAGCCTCTGATGGATACATACCATCTTCCTATGTAGTTTGCTTAGATTCAAATCAAGGCTACTAAAACTGTTACAGATAACATTTATGGGGAAAGGGGAAGTTGATCCCTAAAGATTATTACCTCAGCATATTTTAAACTCTAAAATTCCAATGATTTATATAAATTTACTAAGGTTGCAATTGATCATCAGAATTTTTAAGTTTTCAAATTTTATAACTGTCCACATTTATTTGAGGAAGAGCTCTAAAATGCAGATACTTCCCTGAACTTTACACAAAGCTTTCACCTGCATTCTTGACTGGGATTCTCTTCCTGTTCCCGCCTTGAGCAGAGAACTTCTGATTTTCCTATTTGAGAGCAGACCACTCGCTCTTCTTTCTTTCTCTGACTTTGGCTTGTGCTCTGGGGTGGAAACTTAAGTTAATTCACAGTAAAGTATATTTATTCTTCCTTAGTTGTATGCCAGTTTATTGTTTGGATAATGACTACTAGCAGCAGAAGTAACTTTTATATATCTCTCTACTATATATTTTTTAAATAGGAACTTATAGGGCATTAAAATTGTCATCTTGGTTTTACTCTATGAACTCCAATAGAGTCAGATGAAGAAAAAGTACTTTTAAAAATCGTTTACTTGAAAGATAACATGTCCATTCAGAAGACTTGTCTCCTGAAGCCACCAGAGTGATTGACAGATCATGCTTCCTTAGAACTCACCAGCACTTTACGAATCTGTTCAGGAATGGTTATCTGTCCCCAACAGATATAATGAATCTTTCCCCTGCTGTTCAGGATCCTATTATTCATACCCATTTTCTTATGACCAGTAATACTAAAAGCAACCTTTTCAGTGTAAAATTTCTGTACTCAGATGATCACAATATAATGAGAAAACATCAAACCTATAAAAAGTAGACAATGAAAAATTTGTATTTTTTTTCCTTTTTAATTTGCTGTTGAAAATGGACATAGAATGGAATCATAATTTGGTTTGTGACAATTTTCTTAATATAATTCTCCTTCTGATGACATAAACTCAAAAGAGCAAGGAGAGTTTTAAAATTCATTTCTGGTACTTACTGATGGACAGTTTCTCAGCCTCTGATAGTTGTTAAGGGTTTCATTCATATGCCTGGTGGTTAATAGTATTGAATTACTAAAATTTACAGACACTTCTCATTACAAGTCGGACTGTTTTTTTATTAATTTCTTGTGTTACTGTTTTTGAAGGTTGTTTTGTTTTAATTTCAACTATTTCTGATAGTAAATTCCAGTGGTCATTTTTTAGAATAATATTAATGTACTTTGTAGCAGGCCTTTATAACGCAGTAAGAAGAGGATTCTCATTATATTCCTCATGGATTTGCTGGATGGAAGTATATGTGACTGGACTTCATAGCCTATGCTCAGTAAGCTCATTAAATCCAGGAAGCACTGAGCTTACTGGGCAGGTGCCGCACAGGTAGCCTGAATGACAGCGTGGCTTGTGTGCTGCAGAGTGGCTTGTTGGAAGCATGGTGTCATGTCCTGGTAGCTGCAGCTGGGCTGTGGGATGCACACAATGTACAAAATCCTCCACTTCTGCTGGGCAAAATATTCAAATGGAGAAAATGTCTGTTGGGCATGTGCTACTCACACTCCAAATGATCCCTACATAATTTGAACCCATTTAGGGCCATATATGAGTCCAGCTAAGTATATTTTTGTCCCCTAGGAAGAATAACAACAGCTATTGCTGCCTTTGTCAGACAAAGTACTCTGTTTTTCAATAAAAATAAAAAAAAGTTTATTCACAGTTGGGTGTTTGGTTTGCTTTCTTTGATACAAATTGCAGTTTAAAAATTAACTTTAGAGGAAGAAATTTCGTCTTACTGAAATGCTTCCTGCAGATTNTTTCTTCCGCCTTTTTTTTTTTTTTTTTTTTTTTTTTTTTTTTAATTGACTGAGAGATTGATTTGGTTCTATGGAGTTTTACAATACAAGTGAGTTATCAAAATTTTCAACAAACTCTAGTTGACTGCTGCTGACTCACTGGTTTCAGTATAGTGCAAGATGCTAAAACTTCTGGGTTTTTTGCCATTTGTTCTTATGCCTGAGAACTGTATTTTGCATATTATTAGACTTGCAGTGTCAAGTGTTAATAAACTGAGATATACCATTTTGGTGTTACTTTTATAGCTTAACAGCTTTTACTACTTTTCTTTTTTTACTTTTAATTACCATAACATTTTTTTTTCCATGGGTCCTTTGATTCATGTAAGTATAGGATAGCAGTCCTTTGTGAGCATGATTGTTATATTGGGAATGTTAAGCTTTTGGGAACAGAAATGCATGAAGAAATGCAACATTTTAAGCTGTTGAATGCTATCTTGGAAAAATGTTTTTTTTCAGACTCTTTATCACAAGCAGATGCTATCATGATATATGTATAAAAAAGAACTAGGTGAAAATTCTGTAAGGTTTGGTTTTTTTGTTATTTGTTTTGTATTATGTTCCACCTCCTTACTAAAGTTGCCAAGTCAAAGAGTTAAGTTTTCCTAATGTTTTTTTTCCTGTTCTTCCCTATAATGTATTACTGGAGAATGACACTTATGAAAACATAATTTCCTTCTTTTTTCTTGTTCCTAATCAAGTCTCATTTGGTCCTTGTGTCAGCTACATTCTTTCCATTTTACAATAAAGCTAGAAGATGAGAGTGTGTGCTCTGACAATATTCCCTTATTAACCTGAGTAGCCTACCTAAAACGGTATGTCTTTTTTTTTTTTTTTTTTGCATTGCTTATTGCTTGCAAAAGGTTCAGGAATGTTGATTTCCTCTATGTGCTTTGTTCAAGCAGCTGTGCAAATAATTCCCCTGCCTGAAAGTAAAAAAAAAAAAAAAAAAAGTTTGTTGGTTGGTGTTTTTTTTTTTTTTTAAATATGTTTCAAAGGTTTGACAGAAAATCTCCTGAACCCCATGTAGAGTGGAAGCAAATTTCTGTATGTCAGACAAGTCCTTGGGATTGTGGTGATCTATGACAATCATGGTAGAGTCCTGTCTGCTACAAAATGTTTCAAAATCATCAACAGTTTCTACAAAAGTCTAGGATTTTTAGTCTGTTTGTGGTCTTACAGCTTAGGTGAAATTAATTCAGCGATTTTGAGATGCACGTGGATTATTTTGAAATTAGAATTTAAATTAAAATTTAAATTAATCATTGCAAGTATATAGATGTGGTTTGAGATGCAAATATCCCAAACAACAATGAATATTTCAAATATATGTATATATCTGTCAGTAAACAAGTCCCCATCTCTCTTCTGCTGTAGTGTTTCTTAGCAACTGCTGCATTCCTTGTTGAGCTAGTGTTTCTTTGACAATACTCATGGTGTATATATATAAGGCATTTCATTTAAAGGACTTTACAGTCCAAAGATGTATTTATAAAGCATCCTTGAAGTGCAGCTATTGTTTGGCAGAAAGGAGAAGTAAGCAGACACAGCACTGTTGCAGGATGTAGTAGAAGGAATGGTAGAATAGGAAATGGGAGTTTAGGCAAATCATGAAAGGAATCCCTTTAGATATAACAAAAGGAAAAGTCTGGCTAAACCTCACCATTTCTATCTTCAAGTTAGCAAGGTGAAGGAAAGCAGATGAATAGTCTGTCTTGTTAGGGCATCATTTGAGCAGAACAGTGAAGTTCAACCAACTTATATGCATTGTTCCTGGGGAGTTTTACAAACTTCTAGTCCTTCTGTAGTCTAAGCCTCCTCACATGCTATATTGAAATTATTAATCCCCTTCCCTACATCCTGTCCTCACCCAGTGTGTCCAAGACTCTAGGTTTCTGCACTGTTAAACAGCTGGACACCACTGTGGCAAGCTGTCTAACTGCATATAGCTCACTGGCCTCATCAGCTCCCTCATCATGAGTAAGCAACTACTGTATTTTAGCTGCCTGTGATTTGGTTTTAAAACACAGACAAGCTGCTACCTTTCTTGAGATCTAAATATATCAGCAAAGATTTTTATATTTAGGGGATCTCACTAGACAAGTTGCTTTAAGTTTCTGTATTTTAATATTAAGAAATTTAATATTCTTGCTGTTACCCAAGGATCTGGTTAAAGATTTGGGACCATTTCCCAATTTAGGGAAAGCAGAATATATTTTTAACATCCAGACAGAGAAATACTAGCTTTTCAGCTCCTCTATTATATAATGATCTTTCATTAATATTATCTATCTAGTTTTCTAGACAGTCTGTTCTTAGGAGGCAGTAAAGGACATGAACTCTCAGATGCTTTTAATTGTATGTTTCTTTCCATTTTTCATGTTTTCAGCTTTTGTTGCTTTCCATTTCTATTTGTCTCATTTAATTTTGTGAGCAGAAAGAATTTGGAAGCTTAAGGCTATTGGTCTGGAACTGCTCATCAGCTAGACAAATTTGTCATGGATTGTGATTTAACATTTTGCTTCGTATATTTTCTCCAGAGGATTATTGCGGTTTAATGTTATTTCGTATTCCAAGTAATTGTAGATTCCCTGTCTGTTATCAGATCATAAGACTTCTTTCTGAGCTCTCAAAAAGTCCTTCAGTAGCTCTCTAAACTCCAGTCATTTGGGATGCTAAAAATCAGGTTGAAATTTCAATGGTAATTTGTTACAGAGAAATCCATGAAATTTGAATAAATCAGCAAATCCCTCTTTCCGTCACCAACCCATTTTAATAACATGAGCATGGATAAAAGTTCAGTTTATGAATCTGTTACTGATTGTGAGTTATTTTGGCACACTACCTTAGAAATACTGACTTGAAATCAGTTCAAGAGATGAGAATAGGTGTGCAATAAGGATTTTAATGGAAAATTAAGTGACTAAAATTGGCTGTTATTTGATTAAGCTGCATGAAATGCATTGTCGGTTTGGGGCTGCGTGCCATATATTTGCATTATTGAAATGTCTTTCCACCTTTGGCAGAACAGAACACAGCAACCAACAGCAAAAACCAACCCATACTTTAGAATATCAGCTTAAAAGACAAAGTGGGGAAAGCAATTGCTTCAGGAACCACTGCTGGCTCAGATGCAGGAGAGTAAGAAAAGAACTACCACGGCTGCTTCTGTAGTCTGCTCTGGTAACTTTTGTGTTGAACTGTTTCCACTGTGTGATTAATGGTGAAGCTTATCATATGGAGCTGTTATTTTGTCATCTTTCACTAGTACAGCGATCACTTTAAGGACAAAAAAAAAAGAGGGGACTTAAACCGACCCCTTTATTTTTGTAATCAAGAACAGGATGCACCAGCTTTTAGCTCAAACTGGCCCATTATGTACACGAGAAATGAGTCACAGTCAGAACCTCTTAGAATAGGTTCCTGTTGGTGGGAAGACAGACAGACTTAATTTCCTAGATATTAATGTGCTTCAATGTTTTGTTATGGTAGTGACATTCAAAGCAGCAGGGGAAATACTTTGAAGTTCTTGGTTTGGAGTTCACAGATATGTTAAAGTGATGGTAAAGTTATTTGAGACATGTTTGTGGTGACATGGTGACACTATTAGATGTGTCAGTTAATGTAGTATGTTGGGTGATTTTCACTCTACTAAGATTTTCCAGTCTCTAGTGCACTCCATCTACATTTTCAGTTCATTTTTTTCAGAGCTTGATGTTTTCATTCCATTCTTTTCCTCATAATTTGTTGTCATCATTTCATAAATACAGTACTGAGTAGCAGTGGTTCTAGTTTTGGAGCATGTTGAGTTTAATCAAATTACATTCTCTTCCCTTTTATGTCTGTGTTTTTTCAAGTCATAGACCAATGCTCACACAAGGTTTTCTGTCTCTTTTTCTATCTTTCTGATTTCTCACCAATTTTCTATGCACACTGTATTTGAAATGTGCTGCGCTCTGGAGGAAGAAGCTAAGTATGGGCAGCCACAGGTTAAATAAAGCAGATCTTCCTGTTCCTATTTGCGACTGATTGTAAAAGTTACATCCTCCACTGAATAAAAATTGAACCTTTAGTTCAGCCAAAAGACTGTTAATAGTGTAGTATAGATCTTATTTGCCCATATTTAGGTTGGAAACAATTCTGATTGTGTAAAATTGAAGAGATGTAAAATTCAGTTCCCTAATTAGAATTTGCCTTCTCCGTTTCCCCAGAATCAAGTTTGATTCTGTTATTGAATCCCAAAAATACCTACCAAAAGAAGCTACTTACAGGAGCAAATGTTCTGTCATAGTTAGATTTCTGCTTTCATTGCTTTTGGTTTTCCAAAACCAAAATTCTTCTTGGGTACAAATTTAACAAATTGCAAAGAACTTATTTCTAATTTAGAACAATCTGTTCCAATAGCTATGCAAAGTACAGAAATTTCTGCTGCCTTCTGCTGTGCACCAGAGTGACACTATAATTTGCCACTCACTGCAATGATCTACAACCTCAGTAGGAAAGGAAATGCTCCACAATGCATTAAAAAACCAAATCATATTATTACCGTTTCAGCTTCTTTTTGCTTTAAACGTTGTATTTTGGTTAACTCAGGGTGATGATAAAGATTGTCTTGCATGTATTTTGAATTCCCTAGACAGATTCCGATTAGTTTCTAGCTTTTTGCTTCTGCAAAAGCATGGTCTTTTGGAAAATATCATCTCTGGGACAAAATATTTGAGTAATAAAAAGCTGCTAGAAACTTTCTTACAGTTTATGGTATCTGTCAAACCAGTGTTTATGTGTGGCAGTGATTTGATGTGCAAAGAGGCACTTTTATGTTAAGTTGCAGTTTTGACTAGCAAGAGGTTTTTAATTAAGTGACATCAAAACCAAACCAAACAAAGTACAACAAAAAAACCCCTCACAAAACCTATGTAAAATGATAAGCTATAAACCAGCCTTTGACTTCATGAAGCAACTGCACAAATGCCTATATTGACACAACAAGGACTAGCAGGCAGGGGAGTACAAGAGGAAGAACAGTGACAGACTCCAATAGCTTCAAGTGTCACTCAATTTTCAGATTTAGCCTGCCTTGTTCGGGGGGCATTTGATCCAGTAAAAGACCAGATTTTGCTTCTGTTGTGGCATTTATTTTGTCATAATTCACTAAATCCTATGACACATGAAGTGATGTGAAGCTTTCCTGTAGTGGGTCATATATTGGTATCAGGTCTGGTCTAACTGATGCTTTTGTAGTTTTGCTCTTTTTTTTTTCTCTTGGCTTTTAGAGCTGCAGATTTTTAATTGTTTGAAAACAGGAAAGGTAGACTCTCTAATCTTGGAAACTGAAGGCTTGCATGAATATGACTTGTTTGGCTGGATACTCAAGTGTGGAAGTACTTCTCAAAATTATCATTAATTGCTGCCTGAAGTTATGGAGTCACCTGTTTCAGTAGTAAGAAGTTTAGCAGAGCTAGATGTGCCTTCTGAAAATTTTTATTTGTGTACATACTGTCCAACATATTTATAAATCTACATCTATTTAAGTGCTTTGAAACTTTCAGATCAAAATACAGTGTACATGATAAGTTTTATAATTATGAAGTCATACAATAGGTAAAGGCTTGGAACTAATTGTTTCCTAAAGACTTTCTGCCCAAGATAACAAGTTTATTCAAAGAAAGCCAGAACACAAATCTGTTGCTCTCTTTAGTTAATATGAATGATGCTAGAGATTCTGGAACAGGAAAAGGCATTAAAATGTCAATAGGTGATGATGAAGAATGATACAAAGCACATTTTTGTTTTTGTCACTACGCATGCATTTGACAACTTGGGTCTGTATCAAGAACAGCATTAGCAAAGAGATTATTTTGCCCATTGACAGCGTTAATTGAAATAGAATGAGTCTGCAAGTGAATTTTATACAAGAGAGGGGCATACAGGTAGGAGACTGGATGCAGATTGACAAGAAACTAGCCTATAATCTTAAGTGTACATAAAAGGAAATAAAACTGATTTTATGGAGGTTGGCTAAAGGCTTAATATTTCATCAACTGCTTTCATTAATAGATGTAGAAAATCAAGCTCTAATTAAAAGCAGGAAAATTCATCTTGAACTCACCATCCAGATAGGAACTGAGTGTGCTAATAATTAAAAAAGAGATAATGCTGAATCATTCTTGAAGAGCTAAAGTGACTATTGGGAAACAAATTCTCTATGTAAAAGGCATACTGATATAGATGATATCTTAGATAGCAACGAGATGGCAAAGATTCAGACAAAGGAATCATAAAGTAAAATGAAAAGCACTGCAAAAAACCACAAACCCTCTCATAACACTGTCTTTAATGAACCTGAAGAAGTTGCTGACCGCTTTAGTAAGAAGCACAAGAAGTTGGAATAAAAACATCTGGATAAACTGCAGCAGTCCAACAGGATTTATGAAAATGCTGATGCTTGAACCCCAATTCTGGTTACAACATTTATAGTTAAATATTAGAGTTACTGTTCTGTATGTTTTAATGTTTTCTTTTGCATTAATTATTGTTCAGGGAAGATTTAGACTGCTATAGAGATAGCAGTTAAAAATCTTGCTGATGTGTAGATTAGGCTCCTCCTTTGCTTCCATTATCATGTAAACACATCTTCAGTGTGATGGAAGAGCAGACAGGGAAATATGTCTATATTTGCTAGATTGTTTGCAGTAAATAACCACCTCTGCTAATGACACAACTCTGCAAAAATAGTTTATTGTAATACTATGTTACCTTAGATTCAAATTAATGCAGAACAGCGTGCATGGTTTCCTTGTGCTCTCTGTCTGAAGAAATAAGCATTTTGTTGAACATGAAATACAAATATGTGTTTTTCTACAGTAGGACGTTTGCAAAGCCTTGCCTTGGAGATGATTTGTGAAAGGATGTTATAACCCTGTATATAAAACTGAATCTTTTGGAAAAAATGTAGGCTACTATACTAATGAATCTTTGGGATGATATGTTATAAAGACAAAGGACAGGTTAAAATAATGGGATTATACTTGCTTTTAAATTTTGCTTAAAGATTTTCATCTTGGTCCAGAGTGTTGAAGGCTAATAAGTTGTGAGTTCTTAAAAGTCTCACAAATCCTTGGTTAAGGTCTGCCTTTGTGAAAGCTCAACTCAGATTCATCAGTGGTCTTTGACTGAGGTCGAAGCATCCAGTGGCTTTTTCTTTCTACTAACTGTGATCAGGTACACTGTAATCAACGGGTGTATTGGGGAAGACAGCACATAGAAATCCTGTAGTACCTGGATGACAACTTTTTAAAGCAAGTAATAGACAGCCCTACCCGAGGGGATGTGGTTTTAGACCTAATGGTGACCAACACAAGTGAACTTGTTGAGGACATCAAGATTTCAGGCAACCTGGGCTGCAGTGACCATGCACTGGTTCAGTTCACTGTGCTAAGGGGTATAGGACAGATGAAAAGCAAAGTCCTAAACTTTAGGAAAGCAAATCTCCAGCTCTTCAAAGAGTTGCTCAACAGGACCCCTTGGGAGGCAGTCCTCAGAGATAAAGGAGCAGAGCAGAGCTGGCAGATCTTTAAGGAGGCTTTCCATGGCGCACAAGAACTCTTAGTACCCATGTGCAGGAAATCAGGTAAGAAAGGAAAGAGGCCGGCAGGGTTGGGTCATGATCTGCTGGTTGAACTAAGGAACAAGATGAAACTGCACAAACAGTTGAAACAGGGACAGGTATCCTGGGAGGAATACAGGGACGCTGCCCGGTTATGTAGGGATAAAGTCAGGAAGGACAAGGCGCAGCTAGAGCTGAACTTGGCGAGGGATGCAAAGAAAAACAAGAAGGGATTCTGTAAGTATCTAAATCAGAAAAGGGAGGTCAAAGAAGGTGTACC
>VYZX01004541.1:0-14883 GCA_013401335.1 Brachypteracias leptosomus | reverse complement strand
CCAGGAGTAATGGTTTTAAGCTCGGAAAGGATAGATTTAGATTGGATATTAGAAAAAAGTTCTTTAACATGAGGGTGACAGATCAGTGGAATGGACTGCCCAGAGAGGTGATGGAGGCCCCATCCCTGGAGTCATTCAAGACCAGGCTTGATGGGACTCTGAGCAGCCTGACCTAGATAGAGATGTCCCTGCTTGTGTAGGGAGGTTGGACAAGATGACCTCTAGAGGTCCCTTCCAGCCCAAAACGTTCTATGATTAAAACTAGCAATAAATAAAATAATTTTTAGTGTTATGAAATACAGTGATTTGTATTCTGAAGAGCAGTGGTATCAGCAAACTTGCTATGAAGCAAGTTAACAAATGGTTTTAAAGCACTTCAAAATAGTTATCAATAAAATTAATCAAAAGAGATAATTTTATCTGATTTCCCAGAAGGGATTGATATGATCTTTTGAGGTCCCTTCCAATCCCTGACATTCTGTGATTCTGTTTCCAGGTCTATTCATACTCATCAGCTTCTTAGGTAATGTAAATGGGATTAGGTAAACTATGTAGGTGACACCAAGCTGAGAGAAGGGAACTGGCAGGGTGGAGAGCAGAGCTTGGTAAATGGTGTCACAGCCTTAGAACACCAAGGTGACACTCAGGAAGACAACAGCAAAGTATTACACTGAGATACGAAGCCACAAATGCGAAAGAAAAAACCCACAAAACCCCAAAACAACAGGGAACAACTGGCTAAGACAGTATTACAGAAGAAAAGACTATGTAAGTTTATAGTGGATGACAAACTCAACGTGAGCCAGTGGTGTGATGGTATGGAAAAAAGGCAGACCTATTCTGAGTAGAATTAGCAATGGCAGTATGTATAAACCACGGGAAACAATCTTCTCCCTCTGATCCCTGCCAGGGCATGTAGGTGGTGAGGATGGCCTGATTTTTGGGCACTGCATATATGGGAAATGCAGAGCAAGAGGAAAGAGTCCAAGGAACTATAAAAAAATGACAGCTTTAGAAAACATGATTTGTGAAGAAGTGTTTAAGGAGCTGATTCGCTGAATTTAGAAACAAGAACAGAGTTTTAAAAATCTGAAAAATATTTCATAAGGAGAGTAGTATTTTCACCAAGGGCAGGACAAATGCTAAGCTGCTTAATTGCAGCAAGGGAGATTTAGGTAACAAATTAAGAATGCAAGTTTTGTAGGTTAAGAAATAAACCATAGACCTATCTCCTTAGGAGAAAATAGGACAGCAAAATAACTTTTCTTGGAAGTGTTGAAAAATTGATTAGATGGCTATCTGCAGGGATACTAATTCAAAGCAGCAGTTTAGATCTCCCTTTACCTTTCCCTTCCAGCTATGTGTTCCTACATTCCTGTGATCTTAGGAGAAATTCACTGCGTTACTTATTCTGATAGGAATGGCTGTTTTCCATATGTCCAAATGAAGCTACCTGAAGGTGCAGTTTGGATTGCTGCTCTACCTGAGACAAAGCATTTGGTTTTATTGTTTGTTCACTCAAGTATAGCAGAAAATCCATGGGAAATCAATCCTGTAAATTACTAAGTGATTTGTGAATGTTTTTTGACAGTGAATACTGGAGAAACTCAGTGTGTTAGTAAAGATAATTACTCCTTACATTTTGTACTGAACAAGTATTTATACCAGAAATATCTGCTGTAAAAGCAAGTAATGCCCAATAACATAAAATAAAGGAAGGATAATTTCTTGGGTTTGGGAGTGGCCAGTATTTGCCATTAAATGCTGTATACGAAGTTCTGATATGGATGAAGATCTTTTGTGTATGAAGCACACTATAATATTTAAAATGCAGAGAAAGGATGCAAGGAAATGATTTTAAGAATTGCTAACCATACTGTCATCTTCTCAAATTGTTAGACTGAACAAAAACAAGATTTCTGGTCATACTTGTGACAATTATAGAAACTGAGAATTTACACTGTAAGTAGTATCTGAACATTCCTTGTTGTGTACAACCTTTGAAATTCTTTAAATATTGCAATTCACAACCCCACCAATCTCATAGTGTTTATATCTCATCTGAATAATTTTGAAAACAATAATAATTTCAATAATTTCCAAATAATTTTGAAAGCTGAAGTGACCAACTTGAATTCAAGTGATATGAGCTTTAGCTATGTGACCTCTTTAGACTGGCTGAAGCTGTAGTGGGTATATAAATTGTCATTTCGAACTAATAAATCACTGACTGTTGATTTTTCAATTTATTTTCGTAAAGAAATTGGCAGTTTCAGAATACATTTAGTGAATGCATGCAAATTTTTTTTCAGTGTGTTTTCATCTTAAACATATAACCTTTGGGAAATGCATTGTAAGTTTTTTCAAATGCTGCCTTGGGAGTCTACCCTCAGCTAATACTTCTGGAGTTTTAATAGTCTAGCCTGAATTGTTTAAAATTCATCCAAGAGTGAGGAAAAAAATATCACAGCAGCCAAGGTGAAACAATTGCACTGCTGCTTCTCTGCCTATTAGCAGATTCCAGCTATTGCAGATTAGTTACCATCCATGAGATTCTATAAAAATTAAATCTCCTTCCTTTGCTGGCTATTGCTTAGGCCTACCTTCCCGTAACTTCCCTCCTTTTCTGTAATATGTCATGGTAGAGCTCTTGTACTCTTGTGAATTGTTTATAATATTTCCCTTAATGGACTTGGTTCTTTGCAAAGTTTCTGACTTTCAATGTATGTTTACTTATGTTAGTGTGACCTTCCCTTTTTCTCAAATCTCCCATATCTCAGTAATCTTTCCATTTAAATAAAGTCAACTCCTTTCTACCTAGATAGATAAAGGAGATCTTTATTTTGTTGATTCCTACAGGGAAGCAACCACTGTTAAACTATTAAGATTGAAGGGAGGAAAAGATGGCACTATTCCGCAGGTAGATTCTAATAATATTATAGATTGTTTCATAGGTTAACTTATGTAATCTTTTAGCTCAAAGTACAAAAGCAGATGATTTCAGTTCCAAAAGCATGCCTATGCTTTAAAAATTTGGAGGAGTATTATTTTGTATCAAAACTATTGAATGTCTGTCTTATCCAGGAGAACAGAATCTATAACATCATCTTCACTTTCCTCAGAAAGTATTTTGTCTTCATTGTTTAGGTCTTTAGTGGGTGTCAGTTCTTGAATTTGAACCAGGACAGAGGGGAGTAATGTGCAGATATAGTACTTTGCCATTTTCAAAATAAAGTGGTGGAAGTTTGTGGCTTGCACTTGTAGAAGCTGGTACACAACAGGTGTTTTATGATAATTTACAGTTACAGTTCAAATTTATTAATTACTGAAAGATTTTAAGGCTATTACTCTCTTGATAGCAACCCCATTTTTCTGTCCTCTCACTACATACTCTTGCAGGTGGACTTGACTGCAGTTGTTAAGTAAATATAGTTAACGTATAACTAAATATAGTTAACAGCTATATTTATGCAACCCGTTTTATGTTGGTTTTTTCTTTTAATCAAATTTTCTGCATAGGATTGGATTTGCTTAAGATTTAAACATTTGCGGCATGGTCATATTACAGAGCAAGGGAGGGGGCTTTTATTTAAGTAGAAAAGTGATGCATACTTATGAAGGAAAATTTTAAAAAGTTAATAGGAACACTCATTATGTGAAAGGATGAATCAGGACCCTTTTCTTTTGTGTATTGTATCAAATGTCAGAAAAAGCATCACTTATTATCAGAAAAACCCTGTCAATGCCTATTAATTTGGAATCTTGTAGAAACACACTGCTGGTTGGCTCATGTTGATGGGCAAAGGTAATGCAGCACTGATAGTGAGTTAACAAATGGTGAACACATGACAGTCAAATGTTAAAGAAGGTCTGTTGGTAGTGCAGTTAAAATGAAACTCAGCAGAGCTCTATGGAAAAACTGTTTAGATGTGTGGTTCACAGGTGGTTGCAAAGGGTTATTTTAAGACCTGAAAGCACAGCGGTATTTTCTAGAATGGTAGTGCAAATGAATCCATATGAGTATTTTCTTTCAAGTTTACTAATAATACATATACTAAACCAGGAGCTTAGTCCTACAAGTTTTTTCTGGGTTGCTGTGCTTAGGAAAGCTTTCAGTCTGCCCTGCTGCACAATGGTTCAGAAAAACATCAAATATAATAGGTTGAAAATGGTTTTGCTGTTGTTCCCTTCTGCTATTACCTACTTTCTCTCAAGTTGGTCGTTTAGCACAATCAGGTCAAACTAAAAGTATAACTGATTGCAGATAGTACTTGAAGTTACTGCTCAGTTTCAGATTAAGGGAGAATTTGTGGGGACAAAACTTGTCTGCTTTTCCTTGCAACATCAGTTGGTCTAAATTAAAATTTTTTTTCACAAATTATATGGTGGCAAATTATATATATATATCATTTATATATTTATATCTATAAAATGAAACAACCTTACAGCAATAGAGATTTTTCTTTATTACACTTAGGTGAATTATTTCAGCTATAACGACATTAACGAATTCTAATACAGTAGCAGACTGTTTAATCTCACTTAGATGAGGGAAATGACAGGTTTTTCAAAGACATAATAATTTCCTTTCATGGATAACTACACTTAACTCCCTAATTCTCAGGGGTCTGAAAATTTGGCACATTCTTCTAGGGAGGCCTCTCTCTCACTGAGCTGACGTCTCAGGCTAGGATTGGGAAAAGAAGACTGTGTTTGCTATAATCTTTCTGCCATACTCTGCGCTTCCATAACTATGTCTCTAAGTTTCTTTCCAAAAATTAATATTCACAGTATCCTATGAGGAATACAAGAGTCACTCAGTTTACAAAAATAGTAAGCATTCTAGTAGTGTCCTAGAGATCCCCAGCTTTAGATTATTCAGTGAAGATGATGCCTTTGTGACAAAGTGCTGCTGAAGCTTTCTTGATGAAAACAAATGTGCAGTCAGAAATATGTAGGAGTTAATCAAGTATTAGTTTTGTCACTTCTCCCCACAGATTGAATGATATAATTGTGAGACTGCTATTATCTTGATCAGGTTTCTATAATAATGAAAGTTGCTCTCGTCTTTGGTCCTTAAACACGGCTCTGCCACTCATGGACTTGAAAAAAAAAACCCATTAAAAATAATACTTAAAACACTAGACGTCTGAACTATGAGGTGCTGCACTGTTGAGATACCACCTTGTTAAGCAAAACAGAGTATCGGGGCTTTGAAATAGGTTGGTTTTTAGAGGTAAATGAAGAAAATGTTGAGATGTTACTTAGAGTTGTCCGAAGGGTTTGAAATCATCGTATGAGTCGAGAATGAGTTCTGCTAGCCATTAACTAAAACATTTTTATGCGTGCTTGGGAGGTGCTCCAATGCTCTCCCATTGTAGCCTACTTCAGTTCTCAAAGAACTCTCTAAGGACAATGTGCTACAGTGGCATTTTCACCCATTCTTATTTTATTTATTTATTTATTTGACATTTTCTACTAATTATTTGACTAATTCCTTCTTTTTTTTTTCATGTCTACAAGCTGCCACTGATGGGTGACATTTTTTCCAAATGGATCTTACAGAATTTATCAAATAATTTAATCAGCTCATTAACAAGTGATTGTGAATATTGGTTATAGAAAAACTGCCTGAATGTTCTGTCCCAGATGTATGGTCCTAGATCCTGTGCTGACATAGGAGGTGTTTCATTAACTTCCACCACATTTTCTTTCTTTGAATTTGTTATTTTTTACTTCACTGAAATTTTTTACTTCCTTGCTGAATCAGGTTTGGTGTGAATGCTTGCAAGAAGTGAATTCTGTTTGCATGAATTGTGCTGCCAGTAATGTTATTCATTTAGAAATGCTGCCAGTAAATAGACTATTCAGAGAAAATAAACACAGATGCTCATATATACAATGGCAGATTAATTTAAAATTTCAACTAGTATTCATAAAAAATTGTTTTCAGTGTTTTCACAGACATATTTGCAGTAATAAACAGAAATTATTTTCCTTGTTCGTGATATTACGACTGGGTGCAATGTATGTTGTGTGTATGCTCTTGGCTGCTGTTAGAGAGCAACTAGCAAATGTCAGGGATTTGTTTTCAGTATAGCTTTCTACTTTTTTGATAAAAAGTTGTAATACCAACTATTTTAGGAACCAGCTTTAGAATGATATAAAGATCTTAAAACAGATTGAGACCAAAAAAAGCACCAAAAAAAAGTGTATTGGTTTAAAATTTGTATATGGATAGGCGTTTTACTCTATTAGATATTTTCTTTGAACTTGCTTAATATAAGTTTCCTCTTCATGGGCATTTGGTAAAGCAATGATTATAAAATGGCGGCTATTATCTGATGAGAGCTTTGTGCTGTAATTAAACAAGTGCAGGAAATATGGTAGAAAAGCAATTAGGTGAAAATCATTCCAACACTGCTCTTTGTCATTTGTACTGTGCTACGTAAATCTCTATCGTATATAAAGTGACCTTAGTTGTCTAAATTTAAGACAAAGGAACAGTGCCTAAAACTGCAGATCACTCGAAGCTTTTTTGGTGCTAATTAACTTACTTAGCTCAGCTGGTTGGCAGATTTTAATCACGATAAAAGCTCCTGTGGATATTTTGTTTTCATTTTAAAAGCAGAAACATACGGTCTTTTAAAAGATATGTGACTTTTCTGTAGTCATTTGAGAAATCATAATTAATGTTTCCATGTGCAGACATACATTTAGTTTCATAATCACTCATTTTAAAACTTAACTCCTTGTAAACATTGTCAGAGTTACTGTGCTGAGAACAGTCACCATTTAACTTCTTATCCTGAAAACCTTGCCTTTTTAATCTTAATCAGAAAAAAAGGGGTATTTGCACATATTTCTACCAAAATGACCCAGATAATACTAAAATCTCTTAAGCTTTCAAAATGTATTGATAAATTGTTTGAAGTATGGGTCCTATCTCATTTAGACTTTTAATGCTTGTCTTTAATAATGAGAATAACGAAAGTTAGGGGGTAGTTGGTCTGCCTTTCAGTATGCTGCTTCAGGTCTTGGCCTCTCTATGCTATTCTTCTCATTTTACCCTATCATCTCCATTAGAAATTGCTACCAATCCAACTTTATGACTCCCAGTGTTCTCTAAAATGATTGCCATTTCTTAGTTGAAATAGTTGATGTAGATCAACTAGGTATTATATATCCTTTTGTGAGGTCACTATGAGACAAGTAAGCAAAATCCTCCGGGGCATAATTTGGTTGTCGATTAGTCAAACTATTAAAGAACCATTAATGAGAAATTTAAAAAGCAATCTTAATATGCATGTTTTCATGAAGCAGACATATGCAAAAGCATTTATATTGCATACTCTGCATGCAGGTCAAAGACTTAACAAGTTGGAATGCTTATTTCTCAGTTATTCCACTGTTTTTCTGATTTCATTTCTAGCTTTTTCCTACAAGACAAGAGTGGGAATTTTTAACATTATGGATATTTTCCCTTTGAATTCTGTGCAATCAGGTTAATGATAAATGATCAGTCATTGCTGATGGTTCCAGAGTCACATCTTAGAGTTAACTAGTGCTGACAGATAAATAAAATTCAAAATATAGTGTCCATATCTCGTTTAGTAAGCAGTATTAATTTATCAAGTGACGGTTCCAAGTGTAAAAGCTGGATTTAACAATGTTTTAATACACTTGGGATAAATTGTGAAATTTTGTGGTAAGAGCATATACAGTGTGGTTTTATTGTTTTGAATGTGTTGGTTTGATTCTCCTTAGTCTCACTTTTATTATTCTCTATCACTGTTAACATTCAATGTAGTTTTGATTTAGCATAAATTGTTGAAGAAAACAAGTTTAGTTCACAGAAAATTTTTATGTAGAGTGTTTAACCTCATTTCACATATTGCTTGAAAATGAGAGTGTTGGGCAAAATACTTCATATAAATTAAAAAGTGTCCCACACCCAAAACACCACCGTAAGATAACCTGCCATATTCTGCTCCATAATAATTCCTTCATATGGTAGAAACAGTAGGAGGGGAACATAGAAAAGAGCATGTCCTTACTAGCTTCCCCCGAATCAGTGCTGTTTGCTGTAAAATATGTAAAGAGGTATCCTCAGATTCATTTTTCTCAGAGCTCCTGTGATAGAGCTTGAGCATACCAAGAAGAGCTCTCTTGAAGTATGGCTGCAGCTGGGCTGAGGCTATTTACTGCAGCTGCAGTACAGGGTGAGATTGTGATATATTTACCCTGTTTGCTAGAGGGATTGGGTTTTCTGCGTGCTTTGCCAACATAACCTGACTTGCTAATATGCTAGTCCTTGTCGTTTGGAGGAAAGAACACGTTGGGAGGAAATGGTGCCTTGGTGGTTGTTGGTCTCTGGAGCAACCATATCTGTGCCCAGATACTGGGGTGAAAGGGAAGTGACGATTTCCACCTATTGTGTTTAGGAAATGTCTTCACTGATTATGAAGGCTTTTAAGTAGATGTCCTTTCCTGCATTTTCAGTTAAAATCTAGTTTTATTGCATTTCCATTGGGGCATCAACTCAGTGAGATTAGTATCAGTTAAGTTAGTATCAGCCCAGTTTGTTTCTGTTATGCTAAAAAGAGCAAAACTCTGCTCCTCACAAGCATTAGAAAATACAGTTATAGCTATGGCCAAATTAGGATGTTGTGCCACCTTCTGTGACAAAATGAGTTTGAATGTGACTGAAGAGAGTGAATATATGTGAATGAATGTTAATGCATGTTCATTCATTTACATTTTACAAAATTGTCACTTTTTGCATTGGTGCTGTGCCTAATATTGTCAACATATTACCTGCATTTTCACTGGATTTCCTTTTTGCAGCAGTCATCAAAACATTTCTGAGTGTCCACATTTAATCAGTATTACACACCTGGGAATGACTTACTAATACATTAGGATTTAAACTGACCTTTCTGGCTAATAATTAAAATATAAGAACTTCACACATCAGTAAAAATCCATAATGCTTGGAAAGTTATAGAGTACATACATCTAAAAGAAAAAAAAAGGGTAAATGTGGCGTACAGGGTATGTTTGCGCACTATTGCTGCATGAGGATGGCAGAAGACAAAGAAAGGTTGTCTTGCAGGGAATAGCTGCATTGAGGCATACTCCTGCAGAGCCTAATAAACTTTAAAGTTTAAACTAAAGCCTAAGCTTTAGTTTCATCTTGGAGTGCCTGGCTAGTGAGACGTTGCTGCTTCGGGAAACCCAGGTTGCATACCTCTGGGAAAACGCTATAGTGAGTACCAAGTGAGCATTCCCATTTTTTGCCTGCCTGACTCTGCTTCTCCAGCTGTAGCGCAGCGGCCTCTGTTGGTGGTGGCCTCTCCTCTGCCTGCCTTACACTGAATCGGGCCAGATCCTCACCGCCCCACCCTGCTGCCTCTTCTGCCCCTCTTCTTGAGGCTTGTGAGGGGAGATTAGCCTTGTCCTTCAAGCACTTCCCAGCCAGGCAGCAGAACTGCTCTGGCCTGGGGCTTTCACTGCTTCACGGATTTACCATGCAGTGGTTCTTCAGGAATAAGGAAGCCTTTTGCTGGTTTTGATGCTGCAGCAACAGACAGGAATGACAACAGTAATGCTATGCAGAAACCCAAGTATTTAAAGGCAGCGCATTTTTGCTTTTTGGGTGTAAATTGATCCTCTCTGCAGAGATGTTTCAAATGTGCGGCACAGCTGGGGAAGCTCAGTATTTAGTATTATCTCTCTGAAGCAATGAAAGTAAGGGAAGATTCTGGACTTGGTTCAGGTTAGGATATCTTGTCTTGTCCTGCTTTTTATGACATTCAAGTGATATAATTGATATGGCAGCAATAGCATGCAAAATGAATGCTCTATTAATAACTTCCCTTTAACAGCCACTTAACCCAGAACCTTAGCTTGGTATTGAAATCTTCACTGATAGTGCTTTGCAGCAATTGTACTGACTGCATGTCTTGAAAGTTAATGGGATGTCTAGGAACAAATGTTTGGCGTGATTGACAACATTTAGGGGTTTGCTTCAGGTACATTTTGTCTTGGTATAAGAGGCTTGAAAACTCTGTTCTCAGTATAATCTAGTTCTTTTTCATCCTTTCTCGCAGTTCTGTGAATGATTTCCCTACAAAATTGGCAAAGGTATTATTAATTCCTTATTCTAGATCTCCTATAATAACTCTCTTCAATTGTAACACTAGTAGAAAGCCAGTTAGTTTTTTATATATGAATACAATGCATATACATTATATAAATTTATAGTAGCTATGTATGGAAAAAAATTACATATTGTCCTCTGTAAGTTCCATTTTCCAGTCTATAATTTCCTTTGTTTGTCTGTATTAAACAGCAGTGTGTATCTTATCAGTGCCACAGATGCAGTCTGTACCAAGGTGTTCTGAAAAGTGTTAATACAGATATATGAATGTTAAAAATGAATAATAAATACCTTTTACCCAAAATTACTTTTTTTTTACCTTTGGGAATTTTAGTAATTTGCATCTTGTTAAAATAAAGTCTCATCTTGTTAAAATAAAGTCTTCATTACTTATTTTTTCTTAATCTGTTGGTCAAGCCTTAATTAAGCCTGGCCGTATGCTTTCCTGCTTTTACACAACTGAGGAATGAGAGGCAAATACATGAGACCAAATATTTAATTACCAAAAAAGCATTTAGAGAGTTATACCTGAAGCATCCTGAACAATGAAAAGTTGCTTTAGGCTTTAAATGAATTTACTGGAATTCACACTAGCTAAAACAGGAGGCATCAAAGAGATTTAAAATTTGCCACAATCTCTGTAATCAACCTGTTTTAGCAATAGAGTCAGTTAAGTCAGGTTTGGATTTAAAGGGAGGCAACCTACACCTTCAGCTAGATTTAGATTTAGATAGCATCTGAATTTAGAAGTGATGAATGTATTTGTAAAAGATGTGTGTACCTGCACAGGCACCTTGCTGATCTTGTAATGCAGTTTTGCAAAGGGTCCATCTTGCATGCAACACAGAGAGACATGTAGAAAAATTTGAGGTCTAAGGGAGTGGAATATCCACACCTAAAAAACTTGTTGAATTTTCCCCTCATCTGCACTGAACCAAGCATGTATAATTTTAATTACTGTTATAGCATTTATATCAATATTTTAAGGATGTTTACATTACTGGCCATTTTTTTATCTGGTAAAATGACCTAATCTTAGGGGAGTTTTATAATATTTTTGAGTTCTATTATTTCTAGGTTCAATTCTTGCAACACATATACATGTTTATGCTGGAATGAATCTTGTTACATTTTGACTAACAGACCTGCAGCTTTCTGATAAATCTCACATTTTGTGAAATATTTTCTGAGATAAGTTATATACAGCAATTAAGAGACCTTGAAGAAAACTGTGGATTCAGTTTTCATTTTGCTTATAGATATGAGACATTGCAGATATATTTACATGTCTTTTAATTTATTTCATATACTGCATCATAGTATGATGATTTTGAGCAAAGGAGCCCAAAAGACGTAACTAAAAATGTGATCAACAACACTTTAACTGTGATGGAATGTATACTCTGGAAAAGAACAATATCAGTCTAAAATGGATGTGCTTAATGCATGCAAGATAAAGGTAAAATGTCTGTTTACATCTAGTTTGGAAGGGATTGTAATGTAGCAGGATTCAGGATTTTCTTGCCATTCAGGATATCTCTGCTATACTACTTGTGTTGCAGTATGACCTTGGAAAGGTTGCACAGTTGCTATGTTTTTCTTTCTCTAGAACTGGAAAAATACACGATCTTTTCTATAAATGCTCCCATATCCTTTCATGGTATACTACATAATTCTAGAATGACATGACTGAAGATTTTCAAGATTTTTCAGTCAAAAAGGGTATATTTTTGACAAAACCTTCCCTTCACTTTAATTAACCACTGCATCATTTTTTATCATGTTACAGTGAGGAGGAGTGAATCAGTCGTGTGTATGTGGTTAGTACTTGCATGTGTCCTGTTCCTGCTCTGCATCTCTCAGGAGGAAGGAGAAATTAAAAATGCTGAGCATCACTAGCTTTTAGCTAGAGAAATAATTGATCAGCTGAGTACTGTATAGTGGTGTTTAAAGGGACACGCAGTACTTCTTGTGTAATATAAATCGATTAAGAAGTGCTACTACAATGATTTAATTTCAAATTGTTGTGCTGCAGGCAGCCTTGAACTGTTTATCTGGGATTTCTCATGCTATGTGCAAAATCGCATTCTTTTATTTTTCTTTTTAAGGATATGGGTTGCCTTTGGTTCAAGAAAGGGTTAATAGAAACCCTCATTGATGCAGTGGACCAAAACTAAAGAGTTAAATGCAGATCTTCGAGTGAAGTATTTAGTAGTTCACTTGAAACAGTGCAAGCAGCTGATGGTTTGCCTCTGACACCTCCAAGTCTGCAAGTACTTATGTGTGTCTAAACTGCTTTAGAATCCATGCGACTTAGGCATACACTTAATGTTAATTACATGTGTAAGTGCTTTGCAGAACTGATGCTTTAAGTAATCGAGTAGATCATGTATCTTGGAAGCAGCTCTTGCCAATACTGCAGATACTGTACAACAGTTTTATAGTCCTCAGGTCTTTGCAATGCTGCTGCAGAATTGAATTATAACCTAGGTCGCAGCCCTCAGTTTTATTCTTATCCTGGGATTTTTCCACCTTTGTTTGCGTTTTCTGTTACATAACTAGTATTTTAGTTCTAAAGTTTTCCAGGCTTTTTTCTCACCCCTTTACAGTTACACTCAGAAACAAAATAGATGCTTGTGGGGAGAGGAAAAAGGAAGGAGGAGTGCAAGAATCAAAATGAATCATGCCTGTGCAGGATGTTGTAGCTATTTATACTGTAGTATAAATACCAGGTTAGTAGGATTTAAAATGTTATTGCTTTGTACGTCTTAAAAGGCATTATAAACTCTTAGGTTAGTTCTGCTTCACTACTTTCAAGGTAGGCTTATTTAAGAAGAATAAGAAAGAATTTGTTTTCATTTTATGAAGATTTATAGCACATAGTGATTTTCTTGGGCTCATGAACTATTTCCCCACCCACTGCTTGCTGTTTGAAAGAGGGACTGTCTTAAGCTTACCAAGGAGAACTGCCCACTGATAACCTCTCTCCCAGTCTCACTAGGTCTCAACTGATTCTTTGCAGGTTGGTGGACTCGGCTCTTGTGAATCCCCAAACACGTTTGGCAACCTGTCCGTACTATGCAGTCAGCGCTGGGTGTGGATTTGCCATTCCTTAAGGAGGAGGGTACTCTGCTTGTCCTGTTACCCCCAAACCACTTGTATTATGTGGGGGAAATAGTTTGTTATTTCTTGCTAAGTAAAAGAATAGCTTTTTTTTTTTTTTTAATTACAAATTTGTCAGCAAATTCTTAGAACAGAAACAAAAGATATTGTCAATATGTATTGAGAAGTGTCTTCATACTTCTGAGTAAAGGTCTTTTCCTGCCAGAGCAAACAAAAAAATCCCAAAATGCACATTGCCATTCTGAAAGTTATGCTTTTCTACTTAATCCATTTCCTTGGTCAATGTTACCAACTGGCACACCTCATTTACTAGGTAGCTGCTAAGTGCAAGTTAATCAACAAAGCAGTTTCTGGAGCAGAGCTGTCTCTTTTGATTATTCCTTTCAGATTTCTAGCACACAGTTCTGGTATACTGAGGGCACTATGCTATATAAAAATTTATTTCCATATTATATCCTAGCCTAGGAAGCTTATACTTCAGTTGATGATACTAGGCTTTTACTGCAGATGTCTTAGGAAGAAAAACCATCTCTGTTTCAACATTTTGGCATACAATTCATCCTTTGCTTGATGTGTTTTATTTTATCTGTTCTACCTCAGATGCATTTTTTTGCCTTGATGACTTTCTTGACAGTGAGATGAGAGCTAAATTTCAGCCAGTGGCCGTGATGAATAAATTTTCTTTTGTGTAGATTACCTTGAAAACACTAAAGGTGCTGTTGGCAGTAGAGTAAACTGACAGCAGTGTTGTGGAGGGGGTTCTTGTTTCAGCAGTAGCCAAGGAGGTTGAAAACTGACTGCAAGTTTGCTCCAGAGAGAGGCTCAAAAAATGGTCTAGGCTATTCGTGGTGCATGCTGAGAGATGTTATAATTGTGGCAGGAAGCATTTCTTAGTGAAAATTTTTTGGGAAGTGAGTTGGAAAGCAACAAGTATTATTTACAATTCATGTACATACAACACTCTGAGGCCTTTTACTTCAGTCGCTTATTAAGGTCTGGAACTAGAAGGTGCTGCCTGTGTTGGAAGCTGGCTAGACTGAAGGCTGATGGGCTTTGAGGTAGCAGTGGTGGTGTTGTCAGTTCTATTGTTAAACCATCACCTCGAAATGGTTTTGGGGCACTTGGTAATGCCAAGTGTTTTTAATAATCCTACTGGAAAGCCTCTGAAAATAGAGGAATCATCAAGTAATGCTGCTAGGAAACCTATTGTCCCTGGGGAAAAAGAACATCTCCCAGATAGCTGCTGTAGGTGTCAGGTAAAGACATTAGCATGTAAAATCTAACTTGAATCTGAACTTCTGGTATGACAAATCACTGAAATATAGGGTACAAGCCTGGGGGCAACTAAATCTTTTGTCAGGCTATTTAGTGGTTAAACAAAACAATTGTGCAGGGGTTGGCTTTCTGGTAGAACTGATGCGCATCTAACAAGTGTTAAGTGCTTGCCACACAATGTTTTTTGAGAACTCATGCAAGTGTTTTTGTCTATGGGAACTAATTGTCTTTGCACATAATCTTCTCTAGTCATGGTATGGTTTTAGCCACCTGAGAGAATCTGCAATTTATTTTGCTGTAGTGCCCTGAGGCAAGCCAGGGAC
>VYZX01004535.1:0-20279 GCA_013401335.1 Brachypteracias leptosomus | reverse complement strand
GAAAGAGAATGAGTAGTTATTGAAGGAATACATGCAACTTGCGTTCAAGCCATACATCTAAATTTAGATGGGATTTACTATTTCTATGGTTCAAATCCTGTTACAGTTCTTTTCCTTACCCCACAAGCTTTTTTAAAATTGTCGGGTATTCTTAATGTTTTATGGTTGCATAGAACCAACAAAAGAATCCAGAATTTCTCACTTCTTTTTTTTTTTTTCATGGTTTTAATAATTTAAAACAATTGTATGTGATCGTAAATCTCTAGGTTTACTTGTAGGACTATAATTGGTGTTGAATTATTTCTTCTAATGTTCTTGAGGAAGGACTGGAAATATTCTGAATACATTTCATTTAATGAGATTAAGCACCTTGATTGAGACTGCAGTATGTCTGCAGCAGGGCCTGAGACTCAGGGTGCTTGACTGACACCTTCAGCTTCGTTACAGTTTTGTTTTACAACATTCATGGGGATATGTAACTTATATGCTTCATTTTACTTGTTTATTAAGCAAACCAAATAGTTTAGTTAAAGAAGATGCAGTAACATTTCAGTCTCTCAAGGCTCGGTGATATAGTTCTATCTCAATAAGAATTGTAATTATTATTTACTATAGCCATTACCTTACTAGTGTTATGAACACTTGAAATTCACACTCTCCTAATTTAACCTCTTGTTGTCTTGATTATGTAGTAGTCAGAAGAGCTTCCATGTGTTATGAAGGAAGACACTACTTCAAGAAGTATTTTCATATATAAAAACTATATATGAAAGAGAATAAAATATTAGAGAAGGGATCCAAATATAATATCCACATAGTTAAGGTGGTAACAGCCACTGATAACTAGTTGTATTTATTTGCATATTTATTCAATGTTGCTGTACCTTCTCTTAACATCTGTATGATCAACCTCTCTTCTCCTTGTCTCTTCCATACAAAATTAACTATCTGTTTGGAATTACCCATAAGCCATTCCTGATAATTATTTGAACAAGTGCTGCTATTATAGGCAGCACTCTCATTCAGGGAGAAAGATAATAGTTCACCAGTGTAGATAATTGCACACTAACATAATACATGGACATGTGCTTTGCCCCAATTTAGTTTTGTAGTTAAGCTGTGTTATTAGTGGAAAATCTCACAAGATTTTCACTCATCTTTTGTGAGTAATGCAGTTTGCTATAGATGGGGTAACAGAAGAATGAAACCTACAGGAGCTAGTCTTTTATAGGATACCAATTACTAAATATAAAGATATGATACAGACCAACAAGAAATATTTTATGAAACCCAGATAAAGCAAACAGAATGAAAAGCAGAGGTTACTAGACTTTGCCATTGTGTAAGACTTTATAAAACAGCTAAAATATCCCATGTAGCACACTTTGTGACCTTTACATTTAGTACCTTGATGAAGAGTATCATAGAAGACAAAATGGAGTTTATTACTAAGAAAATAATGGTTCTCTTTCAAGGGGATGAAAAGCCTAAGAGGCAGCATATTTGGCAGTTATGATGCTGAAAATATTTTCCCATGTCAAGAAATGGGACCACAGAGAAATAATATACAAAAAAAAGAGTCACATAACAGGTCAAATTGTGTTTAAATATCTAATTTATTTATGAGGAAACTAAGAAATCAACCTGGGGGTTCACTTGATGTTTTGATCAATTATTGAGGTAATGTACATAGTAGTTATATTAGACTACATCTTTCTGATTTAAAACAGTAACAGATACAATGGCAATCAGTAACTCCAGTGATTCTGAGAGTGGTGGAGAGATCCAGCGCCTGACTCTCACACTCATCAAACTTTCTCCACAAACATCTCTCTAAAAGAATATTTAACTGTGTTTATAGAGGACAAAAGTATTTGACTACAAAATTTTCATAGCTTGCCAAAACTATCCAAAATGTTGTCGGTAAGATTTTAAATAATGGATTTATTTTCTATAAAATTGAATTTTTAATGATTTAATAGGGTTTCTTTGTCTTGTTTCTTTTTTGTACGTGAAGCAAGATACTTTTAAAATACAAAGTATCTGACATAGTGTGTGCTGTATGAGAAAAAACTCATCCAAAAAATCATCCAAATCTAGTACTCCTGTCACAGTCTGGTGGTAGACTAAAGGGGAAAGAAGAAATACAATTGCTACCCATATTTGCTGAACAATAGGAACAGTTGTTCATCTGCATTATATTAATGTGAACTAATGCCTTCTGGGCCAAATTAATTTTAGATGTAAATAGGTGAAATATACCTGATTTAAATAGCATATATGTACTCAAAACTGCAGTAAATATGTCCCTCTGTCTTTATCATATCAATTACTCTCATTTCTGTTCACAAATATGATTCGAACATCATTTAATTCTATTAAACTCAAACTCCCCTTGATACCAAGGAAAAGAGATAGACTATTTCATCTTTCAAATGCGGGTTTTTTCCTTTACTCATTGCTGATACATCAGAATGGAAGAATCAATCTATTGAAGAGGTGTGATACCAGAAACTGACTTTTTCAACTGGTCATTGAGCTGCAAGTCTAGATTTAATCAAATTATTCTCTTGGTTCAGAGGGAAGATGTATCTAAGAAAAAAGTTAAGGGCTGTCTCCTCTGTCTTCATATAGAAAAAAAAATGTATTTAAGGTAACAGCTATGTTATTTTGGACACAAATATCAGTGTAATTGTTTTCATTATAATACCAAACATAAATTAGGGAACATAGCTTTTATGGTGTTGTGGTTTAAGGTTTGGGGAATGAATAGGAATGTTATAAAAGAGGAAGAAGTGATGTAATCTAAAGAACCTCTATTATTGTAATATCCAAGATCAGAGTTGTTTTATGTAACAGATTTTTCAATAGGTATTTTAAAGTCATTCATCAAGGAAGATTAAAAAGAAATATGAATTAGGTAAGTACACATTAAGCATAAATTTCTTAATGTGCAACTGGTGCATGACTAATCCAAAGACTGAAATATTTGTAAATAATCAACCGACTCATGAAATATAATGGATAACTAATAAACACTACAAAAGTTAGATATATCCATATCAAATTCTGTGAGCCTATTTTCACATCATGGGCATAGTAGGAAAAACTTGAATTTTAAATAATGTTTGTAAGTAGGATGTTACATATGAAAAAGAAACATTATTTCACAAAATGGTGCAGACTGTCATATTTTACCCATATTCTTTCTTCAAATCTTTTAGCAATATCAGAGACTACTTCGTTGTGAATAAAGAGGAGTATAAAATCCTACATTTATAGTCCAGTCCAAACACTAAAATGAAATACAGCAACTGACCCTCTCCATCAATCTTAATGCTCTTGATGACATCTTAATTTGGAACTTGAACTCTTGAAACTTGATCTTTTAATCAGGATTCTAGCCAGATATGTTAATAAGGAACTCGTCAGATTCCCATACTTCTTAACTACTTGTATAAGAATCTGAGGAAAAAGCTTTTGTTAAAGTGGTATGTTGAAACTGTTACATTCTTAGTTTCCAAGAGAGCCTGGCTGTAAACTTTGATTTCCTAGGTTAGTCAGAACTGGCATATTTTATTTTATGCATATATTTTGTCCTTCATCTTTATCACATAATAAATTGTATGTATTGAGTAAGCCTTCTCCCAGCAAAAAACTTTCTTTTTGCTACTGTGCAGCATCTGAAAGTTTTCCTTTATATGATCCCTCATTAGAAAGAGCTTTTTCTCTATTTCTTTTTTTATTTTTCCTACTTTAACTGTTCCCACAGTTTCATCAGTGATCTGTGAAGTTAGGGATTTTTTTATTATTTTAGGGCGAGGGGATAGTGGATTTTGTTGAGGTTTTGTTGGAATTTTTTTTTATATATAAAAAAATGTAAGTAGAATTATCTGGCTTATGCATTCAGCAGCTGGCAAGATGTTTACATGGGTAAAATGGTGTCAGCAATTCAGTACATAATACAAAGATCCAGCCCATAATCTGCTTACTGTGTGATCATATATATATATTAAATTACACATACTACATAATTGCTTAGTTGTGGGAACTAAGTTTTTAACTGATTAGCTAGTCAAGACACAAGGGACATTGAGAAAATAAAGCAGGAAAAAAAAAGAAATAAAGTCAACACATTTATATAAAGACATGTAAATTTGTTATGAGAAGAAAGATTAGTTAGTTAGGTCAAAAGTGACAATTTCTAGCCACATTACTGTCCTAGGGTTTGAGAAGCCCAGAGGATATTAAACAGTTGCTCATTAAAGGTAGAGCTGGGAGTCTCTAGCAAACTGGGAGATCCTTGCTCTAGATAGGGCTGCCAGACCTCTGCAGAGGGCTGGAGCTGAGATTGTCAGCATTGCTGTTTGTGTCAGTGTCATGGAAATCAAAGACATTGCTATGATGGGTTTTCCTATTTTCTAGCATCTTCTGTCCTGATCTTGCTTACTTGCTCTGGTTACTAATCCCTAAGTCTGCTTCTGCATACTTCAGCTTACTAATTACTATGCTGCTGACTCTGAGCCAGATTAAAAAAGCTTTCCATTGCTGCAGCATGGTCAGCCAGGTCAGTTTTATTTCTAAATTTTAAATACCTGAAACCAGTATTTTTGGATTGCCAGTTCTACTGAAGTTAAAAAATAATTCTCTTTAATAATGAAGAAATTTAGAAATATGGCCCTCAAAACCACAAACATTTTACTGGTTATGTTTATTTTCTAAGGAAATCCCAGGAAAAGAACTACAGTCCTTAGCAAGTAACTGGTAGCTATGGCAACCAAACTATGGATTACCGTGATATCTAATACTAGTTAATAGGAATCAGTGATTTTTCTGTTCAGAAATGAAAACTGGGATCTAAAGATATTGTAGTCATTTACACCTGGGAAAGGGAGCATAACAAGCTACTAGCTCAGCATGGCAGTACTTGATACCCACTTCAAACAGGTGTCAGCAGCTAACCTTCTGTACAAGACGATGGGAGAATCAAACCTGAGACTGTGAAATGAATGTTTTTCTTTCCTCTTTCTTACTTAAGGGAAAATCTTTTCTTCAATATAATCAGTACAGTACCTAGCATTGAGACTGATGACTTTCCTTATAGAAAATGTTGCCATGAAAAAATTTGTCACATTTTTCAAAAAGGAACACATTGCACCTAGGTGGTACATCTTTATGAGGCTGAAAGAAAATTAAATAATTAAACTCATGTAGGATAGAAATCCTAAGGTACCAGCCAAAAGTGTATAAAAGAATTCTTTTCCAAATGTCCATAATCTCAAGTATGCTAGCATGCCTTTTGATTTTCCTAGAACTACAAACATTCTTCAGTTTTGTTCTGGAGGTAGGTCTTTTATTGATCAGACAGGATGGATGCCATAATAGTACTAACAACTGTCTGCACTGAAGCACAAATTTTTTGAATGGTTTGGGATTTAGGGTTTTTTTTCCATTTGCTTCTTGTATTTTCACTTCTACTGGTAATAATTTTCAGACTACAGTATGATGTCACATACTTTAAATTTAAAGCAATGGTGTCAGAACTGAGCAGAGTGATTTCTCTCTCTGCTTGTAGTGGGTCTGTCTGAGCTGATTTTCCCCATACAGCCCTCATGCTGCACTACTGGGACCCAGAGGCTGTTGATAGTCATAATATGGATGTGTGTTATCAGTGCTCACACAACACCAAAGGTATGGGGGGGCAAGATCTGGGAGGAGATACAACCCGGACAGCTGACCTGAGCTGACCAATAGGATATTCCATACCATATGACGTCAGCTCAACTATAAAGGGAGGAGGACGGGGGGGATTCTGGGGGAAGACGTTTGTCCTCCTGGCAACCGCTCCACGTTCTGGAGCCCTGCTTCCCGGGACAGGCCCGACACCGCCTGCGCATGGGAAGTAGAGAGTAACGGCTTTGTTGCTTTTGCTTCGCACGCGCGGGGCCTTGCTTTCTCTGCTGTTTATTAAAACTGCTTCTTATCATAACCCATGGGTTTTTCTTTTCCATCTTATTCTCTCCCCGCTTGCCTTGCTGACGGAGGGGTTTTTTTTGGGGGGGTGAGTGATAGAGTGACTAGGGGTGGGCACCGGGCACCCAGCCAAGGTAAACCCACCACACTGCTGAAGTTAGGGAAACATATTTTCTAAGATGGCTTTAATTTACTTTTTTAAAAAAATAAATATATTGGAAGCCTGCACAGGAATAATAATAAAACAATCTGAAACTTACTGGTATACTTTCTGTAGATGTGCTTATCCCTAGAGTTGTTGAAAATGCAACAAATCTGACTCAGCTGTCTTTACCTAGAAGTAGGGAAGCCACTGTAAATAATACTTTGGAGGAAATAGATGCATCAGACCCTACATTAAAAATTACCACTTTGTATATTAAAAACAAATTTAAGAAGACCAAAATCTCAAACAATGCAATAGGGAATTTAAACAACACGGAATGAAAACGTTTTCATTACACGTAAATTGCAAAATTAAGAAAAAAGCTTGACAAGGAGAGAGCATTCAACTGGCTTTTGCTTTTCTTTCTCTTAAATACAACACCTAGGATGCTTAGAAAATGAATCAATTAAGTAGGTTTCTTTTTGTGCTGTGGTTACTTATTTCTTAGTATGTTGGCTGTACCTGACAAGGTTTTGGTAGCACTGTGACTGCAGGCGTGGCCTCTGTGAGAAGAGACTGGGAGCTGCCCTGTACTGTCCTGGACACAGCCGACATCCCTGGCTCAACAACCAACCTAATGCAGGATCAAATATGTGGCATCTCTGTGAAAACATTTAAGAAAGGGAAAAAAGTGTTGCATGGAGAGAGGGGGAGAGAACAAAAAGAATGAGAAGCAACAAAGGGAATAGCAAGCTCAGAGCAGGAGAAGGAGGTACTCCACAGTGCTAGAGTCCCTGCAGCCCATAGAGAGGACCATGCAGATGGATGTTTCCAAAGGAACTGTCATCTATGGTGAGTCCATGTTGGAGCAGAGGAAAAGTGTGAGAGGAAAGCAGCAGGAGAGAGAAACTACTACATACTGACCATAACGATCTCCAACCCACTGCACTGGTTGGGAGGTAAAGGAGCCTGAGTAAATGGCTGAATTTGAACCTTGGAAGGGTGAAACAAAGATGTTGTTTTAATGTCTTTTCATTTCCAACTACCTGAACTGCTAACTACATTTTAATTGGTAATAAATTAACCTAGTTTTCCTCATCTTGAGTCTGTTTTGTCTATGACACTAATCAGTAAAGATATCTCTTTGTCTTCATATCAACCCTCAAGCTTTCTCATTCTTGTTCTTCCTGTTTTCTTCTCCTGTCCTATTGAGGGAGGAAGTGAACAAGTGGCTGTTAGTCAAGGCCAACCCACCATGATTAGTTATAGAATAAATATCTACATACAGTAGCCCTCACTTTCTAATTCTGTATGACCTTGGCTACAAGAAATAGTAATCAATGTATAAAGAAGATAAACAGGCTTTTCTAAGTACCTTATTCAGTGGGTTCTTTGTGTTTTAATAAAGAAAATGAAAGTCATTAATATTGCATGTATTACTGATTTATGCAAATGACTATTCTATACATTAGCTCTACTCAGTCTATCACAGTTAGCAGGAAAATAAATTAGCATTAGAAATTGTAATAGTTCCCTCTTGTGAGCTAAAAGCTTTCTGCTTATCTCTGTATATTCATCTCAGAAGAACCTAAATGGACAGAAGATCTTTTGTATTTTACATATGCTTTTTCAACATTCCCTAAAAGCTTTGGGATCCTGAGTTCTGAAATAGAAGTAACTCTGCAAATATCTGGGTGCCTCTGATTTTTTTTTTTCCCTGCCTGAAATACTGAGAAAAAGGCTGCTGAAATTAACACAGCTTCAATTCTTCCTCAGTTGTGTCATGGGAGTCTTCTGGGGTTTTGTGGGAAGACAGGCTATGGAAATATGCCCCACTAATGTCTGAATTTTCCTCAACCAGCAAGACCTAATAAATTGAAGAGCAGGGCAGCAGGAAGAGATAGTTCCCTAAGAGAAACATTTGGGGCAAAGTTAGCTGGCCAGTCTGCCTACGTTCTTTTTACATGTAAAATTGATAGTTTCTCTACAGAACGTCTCTGATCAGGAATCTAATGTATGTGCAATGAATTGTTTTCTGAAGAAGTTTGTCTTTCTCCATGAACTGCAGAAGAAGCCTGTGGAAGCTATTTCATAATATAAGTAATTAAAATTTGAAGTTTGTCAGTATAAATACCTTTCACTTTTCATTCAGTATTAATCTTCCTGGGGCAAAACATACCCTATGATGTCTGGTATTTAGAACAACACTGAACTGTGAATGTCGTCTTTGCATTTTTACACTGAAATTTATTGAAGGAGGAGTACCTATATATTAAACAAGGTAAATCCAGATCTGTGGATCAGAATTATTAAAAACTAATAACTTCCTCAGGTTTTGTACCCTAGAGATCACAAGAAATAAAATGTAACACCTTTTTCTGGATGCCAAGGTGATTAATGATTTTATTTCTGGGATGAATACTACAGATGAATAACAATGCTATCTTTAGATAAAATGGAAAAATACAGAAGATGATTAAGGAGTTTAATTTACATGGTATGTTATGATTATGTTATGTTAAAATACAGAGTTACAACAAAAATGTTCGTTTTATCATTAATACTACTTTTGCTCCAGTAGTTTATGTTAGGAAAACAGCCTTTGAAGACACAAGAAAGGCTTATTTAATATTTTTTAAAATATTTCCTTTCAATATAATTGTTTTTGCCTGTCTTTTTATATCTTAAATCAAGATCACCACACTTTCTCCTTTCCATTGCATTATAATTTCAGTTTCATATTGGAAAGCTGGTTAAAAAAAGCTAAATTCTTGCCAGTGACATCATTAACATCTATGTGTACGTTTCATCCTGTTATTTTATATAGTTTATTGCTCTAGTTAAAATCAGTGGTGGCCAAATAGAGGATTTATCAGCATTAGACAAGAGCAAAACCAAAATGAGATCTAATAAGGTCACACTGGTTCTAATGCAACAGCCACTGAAGGCAAAACCCAAACCCTTTCTAGCTTAAATGGGAGCAGAAGCTGCTTCTGTTTCATAAAACATTGTTCATGTGTACAGATGTTCCCCCTTTTTTATTTTTTTTTCATATCCCAGTGTCTCAAAAATGTTCCTATTTTAATAAATATTTTTTAAAATCACCCTTACCAAATATTACATTTTTCAAAATGTAAATATGTAAATGAACTGGCTAGGTTAAAAAGATTTACCTTAGGATATATCAAGAGCTTGCTCCTTTTATTCTCTTCACATCTGTAGCTGTGAAAGAACATTTAATGTTGCTATAGGCCATGGAATTATCATTTTGTTAGACATTCTATGCATTCTGCTTTTAAGTACTACATGACCATTGGCTTCAAAGTGTGAAAGACCAACAGAAAGGTAGCGAGAAACAGAGAAAATGTCCAAGAAATTATAAAATGTTTGACAACACTATTATGTAGAGCTACTTTTTATCTTCATTCAGAATGGTTGAACTCTAAAAAATAACATTATTACAAATATATCATGATAAGCAGTCAGAAGGTGGTTGATGTTTTCTTGTGATAGAATTAGCTCAAATAAAATAGGGGATTTTTTTGAGTAATTGCCAAAAATACAACACTGTTTCCCAGTTTGCAAAGTATGGTGAAGGTTGACATTATTTAATTTTCACCTTCACTGGTAATGAGTAATATTACAGGGATAAGTCTCATTTTTGCAGGAAGAGTACCATGCTACTTATAGTGAGACTCTACTCAGTTGCCACCTGGCCTTCTATTCATTCACCTAAGCTTGATTACAGATACGTTGGCTGAACATTTTCACATGTACTTATAAGGCTGAAAAAGAGGGAAGCGGAGTTATTTCAATTTTAAGTGGACATACCTAGGGTATGTCAGAAATTGAACAAAATAATTAATATTGCTATTGTTATGGGAACACAGTAGATTCGTTTCAGTGGAGGATTCTTTCTTCATGATTGCAATTTTAGATTTGACATTGCTATTTTGAACATTATATTAAGTGAAACTTGTTTTCAACTTTAGATTTTGCTAGTACACAAAAATAACCTGCAGTTCTTCCTGTCACACTCATATACAGTCTGAATTTAGTCTTAAGTGTGGTCTGAAGGGTTAGTTTCTTACTACAGAAATCTTACAGAGATAGGCCCATGCAGCCACCTCAAAGCATACACAATACAAATCAGATATAGTATTTGTGTCTCCGTTTAATGATACAATGAATGATCTGATCTGTAGATTACTGTTAGGTCATTTACTATCTTAAAACACTGATCTGGGAGATGTATGCTCCAATCTATCTCACCCCTTGCTATGCATTCTACAATTTATCCTTCTACATTGGAAAAAAATTTTTAAAAATATCTTGGATCACAAAATGGTTGGGATTGGAAGGGACGTCTGGGGATCACCTAGTCCAACCCCCCTGCTAAAATAGGTTCGCCTAGATCAGGTTGCACAAGAATGCATTCAGGCAGGTTTTGAAAGCCTCCAGAGAAGGACACTCCACACCTTCTCTGGGCAGCCTGTTCCAGTGCTCTGTCGCCCTCACAGTAATTTTTCCTCATGTTCAGATGGAGCTTCCTGTGTTCCAGTTTGTGCCCATTGCCCCTTGTCCTGTCACTGGACACCACTAAAAAGAGACAGGCCCCATCCTCTTGACACCTGCCGTTTAGATATTTATGAGCATTGGTAAGATCCCCTTTTAGTCTTCTCTTCTCCAGGCTAAACAGACCCATATCTCTCAGCCTTTCCTCTTAAGAGAGATGCTCCTGTCCCCTAATCATCTTTGTATCCGTCTGCTAAACTCTCTTTAATAGATCTCTGTCTCTCTTGAACTGGGGAGCCCAAAACTGGACACAGTACTCTAGCTGTGGCCTCAATAGGGCAGAGTAGAGAGAGAGAAGAACCTCCCTTGACCTGCTGGTCACACTCTTCTTAATGCACACCACGATACCATTGGCCTTCTTGGCCATGAGCAACTCTGGATTGTATGGTTTAAGAACTATATTGTATCCATTGAGGTTAGGAAGAGAATAGATGAGAGTTTTCCTCTAACTTGCAAGATGTTGTAAAAGGAGAACAGTAGTTTAGGAAATTTTATTTTATATAAATATCAAGACTACCTAAAGGGTACCGGCCATTTTGAAATGAGTGGTAAATGAGAATCCTGATTCTGCTTCCTCTGTTGGCAGAGGCATCTTCTCAAAAACATTACTCTTAGCTCTCAGATTCATCAGATATCGTTGCCTACTTAGCATTTCTTGCTGCGAAACTTGTAGCTGTCTGTGCAGCATATAAATATTTGTATCCCATCTGTGAATTGCATAATTCTTAAGCTCAAAATTTAGGGCCAAATGCATTGAAGTTAAGCACCACAGTGTCTCTGTCTCTTTCCCATCCATTCAACTAATTCCCTCTCATAATTTGAAGCTGTTATATTCCTAATACCTGTGAGTCAGTAAAGTATATGTGAGGAATGGAGAAAAATAAATGTTTATTGTAAAATAAATACTTACATTGACACAAACCTTATTTTTATGTCAACAGACAATAAGAGAGATACTCCATCCAATTCAGTAGTAATAAGGCTAAGGAAGTAAACTCTTCCCATAAAGAGTATAACAATAAATCTCTATTGCACAATGTATTTAAGAGATATATTTGCCACACCCAAAATATTATCTTGCTATAGACTTAGTGGTGTATTTCATTAAGGGCTTAAAAGTACTAGAAAACAAAGAAGGTTTAACACTAAGTATATGAATACCCCTAGCTCATTAAAGCTGCGATGCATGTTAAACTTCAGTATGCTGGATTAGAACCTACCAATCCTGTAGATGGTCATAACACTCATAACATGCTTGTCATAACACTCAGATTTAAAAAGAACCTATATTTTCATGTCATTGGCTGAAATTTTAGGTTATGTCTGTTTAATAAGGACAGAAAAGAAAAAAAAAAAAGATAAGAAAAGAAAAGCTGTAAAAAATTTGCAGCCATGATAATCTTATTTGTTTGTGGTGACTGATTTTTCTTGCATTTGATAATGATATTAACATTGCGAGAAGCTTTGTCAGCTCTGCCAATGGACTTTAACTCTTAATTATGTTGAACACCAAAAAAAATCACTGAAAATAGTAATTTTGAGCCACAGCTGCTGTTTCCATTTTGATATGTTTGCTTTCCATAAGACAACTTGTATTATGGAAATGAATTCCATTAAATTGGGCTTCTTTTGTGTGATATGTGAGTATAATTCTTGTCTTTTAATGAACACTTTTTTTTTTATAATTGCTTGTTTGCAGAATATTGGGTTTTAAGATTTAGTTTATGCATGCTTATTTTCTTAAGAAATAATGCAAATAGTTTGTGTTGATATTATATTAAGCCAAATACATTTAAAAAAAATGAATGAATAGTCCTGCAACTGGAAAGGAAAGATCCCTTTGCAACAGTTCAAGCTGTGGACTCACTGAGGAGCATCTCTGCTGAGAAGGACCCCAGGAATCTTGGTAGGCAGTGAACTGAACATGACCTAAACTAGGTCTTCAGAAGTTAACTAAAATTTGCTTATCCTGGCCACTGGTAAGTAAAGGCAGGAGCTTGTTATTAAAAACTATTTTCTTCAAAGAACAACTTAAACTGAATCCAGTTCTACCACATGAAACTGCCAGAATTGTAAGTAGTTGTTCTCTGTTACTCAAAGGAATAGGTTAAATAGATACAGAAGTCAGGAATAAGTTCTCCAAACCAAAGAAACCAAAGAAAGAAATCCTACAAGTCAATGAAGAAAAGGAACTAGAAGGCAAAAAAAAAAAATCTTCAAATTGAACTATTAGCAAGTGTAGAACTACACAGTAAGACCCTTGGAGGGTGGAGGTGAGAGCGAGGGGAAATTGAGATAGTACCAGGATGGTAAAATGAACCTATCTTTGAAATTAATGCTTCTATTTGTAGTGAAAGGGGTGAATCAGCATGAGCTAAGAGCATCTAATTTATCATAAACTCATCATACTGTGTTCCTTTTCTAGTAGTATTTTAGTTTGGGTAACAGATGTGCTTCTGAGGACAGTGTCCTGATCATTCCCTCTCACTACATTTTGTTTCATGTTGCAGACAGGGCTTACCACGGTACTTCTTTTGGATCAAACTAAATTAAGAAACTGTCTTTAACAGTCCACAAATCCAGACTAGAAACAGTCCAAAGTGGAACTTTCTGAATAGCATGGACAGAGGTCTTAGTACCATCGCTGCATAGATGTCTTCTCATTGGTCTGCACTATTTACTGACATGGACGTAGCAGTTGCTTTCAGGAATTACAGCACCTCTTATACCTAATAAATAAGTAAATATCATCTAAAGGATATTCTAAGAGATGCAAATTCCGTAACATTAACTGAAACTCTTCTATTGACTTCACAGGGAACTGGATCAGATTGAAAAACAATAGCTCATTAGTATGAAATCTTATACTTACCTTTTGAATTGTCAATATTTTAAAAGGTCAGGCAAATCAAACCAGCTGTGGGGTTTTTTTTCACAAATGTTGTTGTAAACAAAAGATATCTTCCCTTCTTTACTTGAAGTCAAAGAAAAATGAAACCTGGCTCCATATCTTTTTCTTCTAGTGGCAGACAATTAAGGGTATATCTATCCTCTAGAGGGAGAAGATTAAGTCAACTTATCTACCCACATTTCCATCAATTCAGAAAAAAAAAACTTGGCCGAAAGTTACTACTTGGGTGCTAAGGATTCCTAGTGATAACATTTCTGAATTAACAAATGAATAGTTGCCTTTGATAGCTCCTTTATAGCTGAGTACAGCTGGATTAAACTTAACAGCAAAGGGAACTCAATTTTCTTTATCATCAATCTGACATTGTTTAACAGATGTCTTCTGGAAACTATTGTAATCTTTTTAATTTGTCTCTGTGTAATGTGCAGCAAATATCCTTGGTTAATAGCCTGATTATTAAATTTAATTCTCTTTCAATAGCATTTTCCATTGTTGCAGAAACTTTGAATCCTAATAACAAGGCTACAAAGAACACTGATTTCATTCTGGTTGTCTATTTTACAACAGACACATGTTAAAACAATCCTTAATACGAAACAGTCTGTGGCAGCCTGATACCAATA
The DNA here is from genome assembly GCA_013401335.1 of Brachypteracias leptosomus. Lineage (NCBI taxonomy): Eukaryota > Metazoa > Chordata > Aves > Coraciiformes > Brachypteraciidae > Brachypteracias > Brachypteracias leptosomus. The sequence goes on along the minus strand of VYZX01004535.1, from coordinate 6,052 downwards.
GATAGTATAGTAGACGAGGGAATCTTTAGTGATCAGTCTTTGTCTAAAACCTCATAACTACATTTTGTCTTGATGTTTTTCCAATTTCTCTGTAATCTTTCTCCCTTACGTCACTGTTGTGGTTTAAGGTTTGGGGAAGGGGAGGGACAGGTGGAGCGGCTATTCCACTCCCCTTCCTGCCACACTCTATAAAAGGACACAGGAAGTTCCGCTCGCCCCCTCCTCGCTGGAATTGCTGCTGGCTCCGGACGGCTCTGTGGCTGCTACAACTCCATGTGGCTCGGGAGAAATCCAGTGGCATCCGAGGATCGGTGTTGTATATATTTGTATATATACCTTCCCTTGTTACTTCTGTATATTTCCCTTCCTCTGATATCCCTTTTGTTACTCCCTGTTAAAAGTTGTGATCTTAATTTTCCAACTTTGTCTGAGGCCTTTCTTCCTCCCCTGGGAGGGACGAGGGGAGGGGGAAGAGGGGTGAAACTAATTCTTCTGCGTGGAGGTTGCGCTGAGCCCTAAACAGAGACAGTCACCTACCTTCTCTGTTCTTTACATAAACATTCCCCCCCTCTACATCTCCTAACATGATATGCAGACTTGTTTCTCTTCCACTTCCAACGTCAGTGTATCTAATTTTAGATGACTTCTGTGGCTAAAATATTAAAGTCCTCTCTGTACTTTCACTTCTTTTTCCTCCTATTTCAGTGTAGGTGCAATATATCTTTTAAGGTCTTACATATGTGCTTATATTATCATTTACTATTTAAGTCATACCTTAAAAGATTAGGCACTGTAGAAAAAAGAAAATCATTTTAAAAAATAAGAAGATTTCTTAAAGCTGAAGAAGTTTACAGTCCAAATTCCATAAATACACAGGCTCATTTTTTGCTTGCTTCTCCTCTACATTTAAAATATATAACTCTTTCTCCACTTCATAGATCTCACTACCACTGAGAATTTTTCATAAACATGTCAAGAAGACCTGCAAGACCTCAGCATGGATACAAGATACATAGGAAAGATGAGTTAAGAAGACATATAACACTAGCTGGAGGCCTAAGACAGCTACTACTGGTGACTATACTCTGAAATTACATCAGGGTTAAATTAATGATCAAACAGGTTCAGTTCCAAGAATTAAATAAGTAAGAGTTAAAAAAAAATACCATGAATTTGATAAATCAGAAAAGTAATGACAGCCCTAAGAAAATATAGGTGAAGAAAATGTCATAAATACTTTGAAAAGTGTACTGAAAAGGAAAATAAATCCTAGATGGAAGAAAAAAACCTCTAATATGTATAAAATCAAGAATGTACTTATGTGTTTTTCTGGAGAGAAACCTCTACCTGTACTACTAGAACTAATCCACAGGTATTTTTATTGATTTTTATTATTTTTAATCTAGAAACTAAACCTCTTTATGAAACTTGTGGAATAGAAGTGAATATAAATGGAGGTAAAATACCAAGGAAGATCTGCCTGAACACGAACAAATCAGTAAAAAAATAGTAGAGTTTCAATATAGGCAGAGGATCTTGCATACAGAAGCCATTCTTTTTTGCCACTGTTCTTACCTAGTATTACAATATTAGACCTCAATTCAGGTAGAACCAGAACTTCATGTAGTATTAAGATAGGGATATATTACAGCTATTTAGAATAGCATGTTGTTGTTCTCTAATCCTTTCTTAAAATTTCAGCCATTCCATTTGTTGCTGAGTATTGAGATAACATTGTGACAAAGACACTTACAATGAAAACATTTATTTTTTTTCCTGAGAAGTAATAACTAAATCAGAGTTCTTCAGTGCGTATTTTTAGTTAGTGCTGTTGTTTCTCATATGCATTAGTTAGCATTTATTGACATTGAATTTCATCTGTCATTTTATCATTCAGTCACTCAGCTCTTGAAACACTCTCACATCATTTTATCATCACAGTTATTCAGAGAAGTAAAAAGATCAGCAGACCTTGTCACATCACCGTTCATCACCCTTTCCAGGTCATTTATATTGAGCAGGTATCTCAGCAGATAACAGCCTACATTATGAGAGATAATTATTTATTCCTACCTTTTATTTTCTATCTGTTAACCGTGTATCACTCCACAATAGAACTTTCTCTCTTATCGCAAGAAAAATGGTTGTGTTTTTAGGATGAGAACATAAAAAAACTTTAGTAGTTTCGGTGCACAGCTGAGGGGTTTTTTTCCCCCCTGTAGATTTGGTGATGTCCATAAAGATTGCAATAGATTTCTGAGACCTAGCCTCACTCTCCTACAAGATCCTGCTTGAACTTTTTTCAATTTTGTCATTTAACTGCATGCTTACTGATTTCATATTTTATTTTACGTTTTTGCAATTTGTGCTGGACTGACCAATAGTTTTACAAAACAGCTTCGTGCTCTAAACTAGGCAGAGAAAGAATTCAAACCTAGGTTTTCCACCTTCTATTAGTGCTTTCAATCATTGGGTTGAAGCAGAGCACCTCTGACTTTACAGATGGGGGCTTGTGTTTGTGATGGAGTAGAGCCAATCTGGTTTACACACTGAACTCTACACACACATCTGATTGGCTTTGATTTCAAACACAGATGTAACCAAATAGGTGCTAAATAAAGATTTAAATTGCATACCATTGTCTAGCATTGATTAATAACTAGCTGAGGCGACTACCCACAGTGACTCTCTTTGGGCAATTGGTCCTTTTATCCTAGAGGACTTGAGGTTTCTCTACAAGCAAACTGCCCTTGTCAAGGATCATTCCCGGGTGCTGAGGCCAGTCAGCACAGTGCTCCTGCCTGTCTCCAGCACAGAATGCTACATGCAAGCTGCCTGCAAGGAACGGTCCCCAGAGCAGTCACCCTTCCAAACCAAGTCATTCTTTAGGAGGTTTCTAGCTGGCATATGCTAAAAGCACACAAGGACTGTATAAACAACCCAGATTAGTATGTAACAGCAGCTCTTCTTGCAGTTAGTCTCAAAACAAAAGACCTGTGCTGCTGTATGGAAGTAGCTCTTTGTTCCACCTCCAAATATAACTTCACAATAAAGAACAATTTGAACCAAATTCTTTGACAAAAGCATTCAGCACTTCTCTTCTGTTCTCCAACACCTCAAAGGAATTCAGTGGCATAATAAAAAAAAAAATTAAAAACCATGTTCTCTTGTATGACGTTCTGTTTCCTTAATCCTGAGGCAATTTATATTTTTTTCACAACACTATCTATTTATTGTATGATAGCAAGTGTTGCCACAAAGGAGGCAAGGCTCTTTCACTAAATATTGTCAAGGTACTGCATGGGCTGCAGCTCCTGAGTCCAGGGGCAGCAGGGGCGGGCAGCAGGGCAGGGCTTGGCAGCCAGGAGCAGGTCAGGGAAGGGAGTTCCAGGGCACCCCCATCCCCAGACATTGGGAACAATCCTGGGGAGGGGACTGGCTGTGGGAAGGGTGGGGGAAGCCCCAGGGGAGTGTGGCAGGTAGGACTATGCATGCTTTCAAGTTCCTGAAAAATATTTTCAATTTGTCACCAGAAAAATGGTGTGTGGGGAGAACCCAATCCTGTAATCACAGAAGAATATTGTTCAGGTACACAGAGGAGCACAGAAAAGATTGCGCAGGCAATTATTTTACCCTATCTTGACTTCTGAGTGAATTGACTATTCTTTTAATATACTTTTTCCAAATAAATTGTGTAAAACGAAAATAGGTTATGCAAATGATTCAAATATCAATAAAACTATATCAGTAATAAATAATACTTAGAATGGCTGTAACAAAACATTCTGAGAATTAACATATTACATACAAATGGCGGCTTTCTGCTAGGGAACTTTATACATGTACTGAGAGCAATTACACAGAAAACACACTTTTCCTAAGACTGAAGGTGTTAACATAATGACATTGATATCATACTTAATCTACAGCTGCAAACTGCAGATCTGAATAAATCAAATGCTATATTTGGGTTTTTAAAACTTTGCAAATAACTCAATTCTTCTGCACCTTAGCAAAACTGCAACTGGTGGCTTATTGAACAACTCATAAGCTTTGTTGGGTAGAATTTGTTTATAGCACTATTTCTCACCTGCTTAAAATATAGACATACATAACCAAGAGGACATACACAACTAGTGATACCTACCAAAACTAGGCTGGCACACATGAATCTTCAGCATGGAACAAGTTTTGTGGATACTTCACTAGTTCCTAACACCTATCTCTTGTAGGACAAACTGATAGTCTTGTGCTTGCACCTGCTTTCCATCTCAGGTGCCTCGAGTTACAATTGCAGTCATAGTAATTCAAGTGGTAGACTCAGGGATCACTTAATCAGATCTCTTTCTAGAAGAATGAAAAGTTTTTAGAACTCTGAGCATGATAGAACACATTTATCTCTTAGTTCTGTGTGATGATAGTTGTGTGAAGTATTTGTATCATTTGCGTTAATTAGTTATTTATAAAACTAGTGAAAAGATGCTCTTACTCTCTATACCAGAACAATTGCTTTTGATTTTTTTTTTTTCCTTTGGGATCAATGCCATATCAGCATAATGACTATTGACAACGTCTTTAAAACTACTGATGATTTTCTAGGCATAATGTTGAAAGTAGTGGAGGTGTTCCTCCCTGAAGCACTGTGGTGGATTTACCTTGGCTGGGTGCCTGGTGCCCACCCCTAGTCCCTCTATCACTCCCCCTCCCCCAACCTCCGTCAGCAAGGCAAGTGGAGAGAGAATAAGATGGAAAAGGAAAACCCGTGGGTTATGATAAAAAACAGTTTTAATAAACAGCAGAGAAAGCAAGGCTGCGCACGAGCGAAGCAAAAGCAAACAAAGCTGTTACTCTCTACTTCCCACACGCAGGCGGTGTCGGGCCTGTCCCGGGAAGCAGGGCTCCAGAACGCAGAGTGGTTGCTAGGAGGACAAGCGTCTTCCTGATGAATGAATGCCCCCCGTCCTCCTTCTGCCCCCTCCCTTTATAGTTGAGCTGATGTCATACGGTATGGAATATCCTATTGGTCAGCTCGGGTCAGCTGTCCGGGTTGTATCCCCTCCTCGATCTTGCCCCCTGTACCTTTGATGCTGTGTGAGCCCTGATAGTCACAACACGGGTATGTTATCAACAGTCTCTGGCTCCCAGTACTGCAGCATGAGGGCTGTATGGGGAAAATCAGCTCAGACAGACCCACTACAAGTACCTACAGTCTCTCAGATCCTTCACTACAATTATTAGTGTTCACAGAAGTTAAAAGACAATATTATTAACCTGTGATCAGGGTACTTTGACCTTTTCCTTTCTCCCTATTCTGTCCCATTAACAAATGGACAGTGATCTGCCCACCACTATTTTTGCTTTAATCTACTTATGTATTAATTTATACTGAGAAATTTCTGATTTTCCTTGTACCACAGCAGGAGTCAAGTTATGTCACCTAGCTCTCTTAGTGCTTGAAAATCTGTCTGTTTTGCAGTTCAGACTTGCAAAGATTCTAGGCAATGCTATGGTTTTTAACTGTACTTAGCTGCAATTTGGAAGTTGTGACTGTACTTATGCTTTCTTTATATGTATTTTTTTATATACTAAAGGGATCTATACAAGATTAAAAAAAATCTGAAGCTTCAACAGGAGTGAACAGGCTACCAATAAAAGTTGAAAAATAGTTGACTACAAGANCAATTGCAGTCATAGTAATTCAAGTGGTAGACTCAGGGATCACTTAATCAGATCTCTTTCTAGAAGAATGAAAAGTTTTTAGAACTCTGAGCATGATAGAACACATTTATCTCTTAGTTCTGTGTGATGATAGTTGTGTGAAGTATTTGTATCATTTGCGTTAATTAGTTATTTATAAAACTAGTGAAAAGATGCTCTTACTCTCTATACCAGAACAATTGCTTTTGATTTTTTTTTTTTCCTTTGGGATCAATGCCATATCAGCATAATGACTATTGACAACGTCTTTAAAACTACTGATGATTTTCTAGGCATAATGTTGAAAGTAGTGGAGGTGTTCCTCCCTGAAGCACTGTGGTGGATTTACCTTGGC
>VYZX01004534.1:81239-91389 GCA_013401335.1 Brachypteracias leptosomus | reverse complement strand
TTTGAATTGGCGTTTGAATGTAACTCAAAGCACTGGCACTGCTCTACTCACCAGTAGGCTATGAGTGAGAGTGCATCCATGAAAGAAATGTTGGTTAGACAATCAACCTGTGTAAGGCTTTTCCCTGGGGCACACCATCTACTCTTCGTGTTTGCTGTGTTTTCATTAGAGGGAACAGAACTGACATATTCCCCATTCAAAGTCCATTCCATTTTTTAATACTTTTCAGTTAGAGGTGGCTTTTCATGCCTGGCTGTCATCCAAATTGCATGTCAAATGAATTTCTGAGGAAACGTTAAGTTTTAGAGTGTTAATAAAGTGCTGCTGAAATAAAGCCAGATTGGTTCAACATTAATGCTAAAGAGTATGTAAACAGTAAAGGTTGAAATGTCAAAACAAATAAAGATAATTTTAAAATATCACCCTGTGCTCAAGGCATGTCAGTGATACTTCATGATCTATTTTAGTGAAGACTATCAAAAGCAATGTGTTGCCATATGTTGTATATGTCCACTTTCCCTTCTACTCCTGCTATTCATATGTCAGAGGATTCTTCTGTAGTTGTACAAAATCACAGTACGTTATTTTCCTTCAAAATCTTCCTTGAACCTTTGCTCTGCAAGAATGCCTACAAAGAAAGTTTTGTCTACAGCTTGTTGCAGGTATTTTCATGAGGCTGTTCTCCTACTTTGTCCCTGTGCATATTTTGTCCTTCACTTGTCTGCCTACATCCATGTCTTCTCTCCTGACCTCCTTAACTAGAAGTTCTCTGATGCAAGAACTAAATTTATGTTGTGTGTGCATACAGCACCTAGATCCTTGTCCATAATTGATGCTCACTATCCATACATCCAACAGCATATGGTACTTCCTAAGAAGAATGAGTCCTTTATTTAAGAGAGGAGTCAGGTTAGTCTTTTATAAAGTTAGACTTTTAGATTAGATTTAGAAAGCAGTGGTTGCTTTTCATGAGGTTTCACCTAGAAGAAGAGATGGTGAGTTCTGTGGGCTTTCCTCTTTACCTCTGCCCCATACTCTTCCACATTCTTTGTCCAAAATCCTTGGGACTGTGGACAGGATGTGCAAAATGGGGTTGTTAGTGCTTTGTCCTCCTGAATTTTGGGGGATTATAATAGCCCACTTCATGGAGACTAGAGCAGAGATCAAGAGGAGAATGATTCTGATGTCAGTTCCTGACCGACTGAGATCCAGTGGTTATACTTTCATTTGATTTACGTGATTCACTGACAAGTATCAGGCTACTATGTTTTTTCATTCATCATTTCCAGATGAATGAAACCTTTAAAGGCTTTTCACATAGCAGCAACGAAACTGGATTCCAATAACATCAAAACAACCTTTGCCACTTTTTAAAGTGCTTTGAAAAGCATGTAAAATTAAATTGTATATCAGTTTTAATATTCTTTCTTACTACTAGGCTCCAATTTAATATTAAAAGCAACTAAGGAGTGAGGTTGGATTTGATGTAAAGAATAGCATTATGTCATTTGAAAAGAAGGTGCTGCTTAACCACTAAAACATTTTAAAATATTTTTCTGAGTAGATTTGCTACTAATTATACTATATAAATTTAAGAGTGGAAATTTGGTTTCTCCGTCTTTATAACTTACATGTCTAATATTTTGCACTGAGCTTTGGAATACAGATGAAGTGCAATTCTCCCTGGAAATTTGTTTTTAATATAATCCAATTTTCTAGTTAAACATTTCAAATGAAATATACTGAGCAAGAAAAAGAGGACTACATTGTTTGGAGTGCTCTATAGGCAGAAGATTGCCTGAGGACTTCCTTATTGAATGTAGCTTATCTTGCTGTGTATCCAGTAACAGATCGAGTTGGAGTGTAAGGTACCTCAAGCTCTGTTTGATTTTCTTTTTTTTTTTTCGTTACCAACTACATGGATTAGAGCTATTAAGATGTTGGCCTAAGTCACAAGAGTTTTGGAGACCGGAAATACTTGATTTCAGTAGTTGAATTTAAAGTTATCTGAAGGTAAATATCTCTTATCTAGATGGTGTGTAAATTGTGTATTCATCTGATTTCCTTTCCTTACTGGATATCATTTTCCCTTGGTGAGTGGTTCGTTTGGTTTCCTAAGCAGAACTAGACAAACTCTCAAATCACTTCATGCTTTCAGCGAGCTGTGCCACCTTTCTCTTTTTTTATTTTCTTTAATCATTCTTTCCATGCTTCTGGAACAATTGAGCCATAGCATTGCGAAAGTTTTACTATCATCTTCTGCTTGGTTGTCTCAAGCTTCATACCATAAAATTAGAGTATTTGGTATTCAGCCACCATCCCTCTAACAATGCATGCTTTGGGTTTTGTGATTTCTAACGTGACTGCAAACATTACCTTTCTAATGATACCTTGTGTTGGATTCAAGGATGCAAACACTAAAATTGAGAATGCTAGAGCTATGTGCCCTTACCAGTCTGGGGAGCTGTAACCTACTGCTGTAAATTCTTATTCAAGTTTCACAAAGATAATATCTTGCCCAAATCCTTTATTAAATGGCTATTGTCTATTGCTAAATAGTTTCTGTAAAGCCCAAAACTGACTAAATTCCAATGACAGCCCAAGTTTTCAAAAAGGATGTATGTGATGTATATGTATAGTATATTTGTTGCATGGGCATTTTTACAAATACCATCTGTAGATACATATTAGTTCTAATAGTAAGTAATTATTAGTAATATCAATAAATATTAGTAGGATATTAGTTAACCCAATGCTTTTCAGAGTATTTCTACTTTGAAAAGTCATTCTGAAAAAAGTTTCACCTTTCCTCCATACCATTATCACTTCATAACATATTATTATCGCTCCATAACACACCATTATCAGCAAATACCTGAAAACATATCCCTGTATGTTTGCTGTTATGAAAGAAATTAATTTTTACTACTTTTACTGCTGCAAGCAGTGTTGGAATAAGTCTTGGCATTGTTAACTGTTTTGCTACTGTGAATGCAAATCCTGCCTTTCATTTACCTTTGTTCTACTTTATTGGAAACAGGGAGTTGTCCACATTGAGTTGAGGGCAGAGTTTGGCTCCAGGAAACTCTGTCACTGGCAGTGTTATGTAGGCCAAATGAAAACCAGCTTGACACTCACTCAGAGTCCAGCCTAACTTTTTTCTCAGCTTGGCAACCATAAGTACCACACTGCTCAATAAACTGCTATGAGGAAGAACTGATGCACTAATGTTGTTAGGTTGCCTGTATACTTTATGGTCATACAATTAAAATTGTTAAAAAAAAAGCAAATTCTCCCATCAGCACTAACTGGATCTTCTTGCAATCTCTACCTGTTCTCTGCATGTGTGAAGCTGCCAGTTCTGCATTTAGTAGGGTAAGAGTCATATAAAGTACTGCGTGGAGACATTTATTTTAATCATGATTCTTGATGCCCTTTCAGAACTATGAAATTATGATGCAACCTCCTTTGAAATCCCAGATAAAGGATGGAGGTAGGAGGTGGAAGTTCAGTACCATCCACATACATCTTAAATCATTTAAAAGCAACAGGGATTTGGAGGGACTGTAACAGCAAAGAATGTGGGTGCAGTCTCAAAATCACATGAAACTACCACTGCTTTAAACTCTAGCTATGCTGATATATTAATTTACCAGCTGGTAGACATTGAAAAGCCTCATTTTCAATGTCAGTCATATGGAGAAAATGGGGTCAATACTCCAGTTCTGTGGTCTTTTGTACTCTTTTTTTCTACATGATGTAAGGGATGGTCTCCACTGCTGCATGGCTTTCCTGAATAGGAATGTTGATACACTCCCAGTTAGGCTGAGACAGTGGTTCACTTTTTGGTGGCATTTGTGCAGTCTCCCCTGCCAAAGTTGTGCAGCTGCTTTGTATTTCATCTTGGGAGTAGCATTTCCTTGAAACCAGTCTTCAGGAATCCAGTGTGTAACTTGGAGGGAATGAGGGTATCCTCAATTTCATTAAAATCATATCCAGGACTTTTGTGGAGGAAAAGGCTTGGAGAAAGGAAAGAAGCCAGTGTGCTATTAATGAAAACACTAGATTCCTTGCAGAATGCCACTTTCCTTGCAAGGCAAACACCAAAAAGAGGAAGAAGTGATTCTTGGGTTTCTGATTTCTGTGGCCCTTTGAGCTGATTTGCAGCCATGAGAAAAGTGCCAATATCTTTGTATTGTTTGGCAGGGAAAGGATTACCTTGTAACTCATCTTGTCTGACTATGGCCTGGCTCTAGATCATGACCAGGTTGATGGCAACCTGACAGTTTTAAAAGAATATGTTGGCATTTTATGAAAAGGGAAGTTATTACACTTGAAAGGAAGTAAAAACAAAAACAGAAAACCTGTGCTTGTCAGTTTTATGGCAGAGAGGCAGTAAAAATTCTGGCATGTAACTTCAGCCAATTCCTGCAACAAATTAGTGAACTAAATTGATTACAAAATCAAAGTTGAATTTACGTAAGCGTTTGTGTTTTAGTTACCCTGCTCCTACAGTATGTCAGACACTCAAAAGAGTCAACCCCTTACAGTTAAAATTAGTTTACAGCCTAAATTTAGATGTGTGGCAGCAAAAAAAGGAGCATGGAAAGAAAAGAAAGGGATGGGACCTCCTGGGTCACTGGCTCCAGTCCCTCCCGTTCTCAGGAAACCACATTGTGTTACCCTCTTTCAGACTGTGTTACGATCTTGACATACCATTAGGTGATACAAAAGATGGGGGCTTAAATTTACAGATTTGACCCTGCCCAGTAAAGTTTTCCTCTGTCTCTATTAACTGTGGGATTGGATCCACACTGAGGCTTATCACAAGTTTTATGCTGGTGGCTGTGTTTTACAGTGAGGCAAAGTGCCAGGGAGCTGGGGACTGTGGAGGGCAAAGGCAGTGGTGTTAGTGAGCAGAGCATGAAGAAGGAGGAGGATTCAGGATAGCTCTTCCAGCAGCCAGGAGGACCATGAAGAGCTGGAAAATAAGGTTTCCAAGCATTACTTCTCTTTCTGTGCCCAACCTGCTGTCCAAGGAGTGAAAGCAGATTGCTTTCCCTGGGTAAGCCTACCCTGCAGTGCAGCCTAGGGTAAGCCAAGGAGGCTTGGGTGCTAGGGTCAGGGTGCACTGGTGCCTGTGGAGCCCCATGCTGCACCAGCTGGGTGGATTTCCATTCCCCAGCTGGCCCGAGTATCCCTATGTTGTGCGCTACACCATCCTTGGAAACGCTTTCTCATGCCATCCTAGAAGACCCTTCCGTGAGTATCTTCACCTTCACGCTCATGTAGGAGTTCAGTATATGAACAAGGCATACAAAAAAGGGTTCCTCGGTAAGTGCCATGGCCTCAAAAGTGGTTGTGAATTATTTTGCTTTGTCAGTCAGAACTGTAAACTGCAACCGTATGGCTTTAGCTCCAGAGAGGGCTGAGTGGAGTTCCTAGCATTATAGCGTGTTTTTACTCAAGCAACGTAGCCAAAGCAAACAATGAAACCAGACTTCTTCTTGTGGTCAGAAAGAAACAAACAATTTGTTTTGATTGAAGGCTCAGTGCTGTGGAGAGGCCTAGAGTTATGAGCAGCTGCATAGGAAACACAATGATATGGGTTGGTGGTTGCCAATACAAGTTACATCCATCACAACTGAACCTATGGTGCGATGAGTAGCTGGAGTGCCGAGAGCACGGCTTGCAGCTGAGAGAGAAAGAGATCTGTCACTTCTGGCAAGAGGGAGGACTTGGCCAGAATGATCTGCTTTTCTTAATGCCAGTCAAGATTTTTGAATATCGAATGTAATTGCCTGAGTATATGCATATAATCTTCAGCCTGGCAGTAATTTTTTACAAGGGTTGTGTTTCCTGTTTTGGAAAGGAACAGCATGGTGGCAAGTACATTGGGTCAGTAACACATGCTATTACACCTTCCTGTGGCCAGAGAATCAGTATTGCTTATGCTTCCATTCCTACAGTGCCTGCATTCTCTGGGTGACATGGCCTTGTACTGTCTGAGGCTAGCAGCTTTTTATTCTTTTCTATTCTTCTATGGGACAAGGCTTTCTCTGTGCCTGAAGCTGTGGCTCAAAGCAGTCATTGCCCCGTCTCAGTTCTGCTCAAATGGCACTGGTGTCTCCCATTCAGCTAAAACTATTTAAGAATAACTTTGGCCAAATTTAGAAGATTTAGGTAAGGCAGAGGTCTTAGCAAAGGCGTTCCTCTCTTTGCATTTCACTTTCAATTACTTTCTACTCTCTTGCAATATGCTATTGGGCCAAAGTGGGCACATTTGTCTGACCTCTGTGAACTCACTTTACAAAGTTTTGCAAGATAATATAAATGACAGTGAGCAGGTGAACATAGCTAAATATAATGCAGCAGCAGCAGTTGCACCTCCAACACTGTGCTGCACTTCAGCTTGTCTTTTAATGCTGTAGTTCCTTTTTTACTTATTATTGTCTCCTTTGCAATATGAGCTTGAAATCAAAATGTTTTTGCAGTGCATTTCTTTTGTACTTGACAAGAGCATACTGAACATACAAGTTTCTTAATGGCTAATAGTGTAGGTGGAACATGAAGTACTTTAAATGAATACTTTTTATTTATGGTATATGTGTAGAAGACAGAATTGTGATTTTAATGCTTTCTATTGCAAAATTTAGTGTGAGTTTCTCCCAGAAATAGTTGTGAGCACAGAGCAAGTAGATGTGCCTCTGCATATTGGCAATTTTCTGTGGGAAGTTCAGCATTGTTCCTCTCCAAACACACCTTTGAGATTGGACTTTATTGGTTTTATGCTGTAATCTACTTTGAATTCTGTCACAGTTAGAAAACATCTCTGTTGTCATTTGTTTTGAAGATGGATTTAATCTAAAGCTTTGTTCAGGTGATTTGAACTTGCTGATTTATCTACGGTTTCATTTTGGAGGGTTTACCAAATGTGAATGTGGTTTTTATAGATGCCAAAAATGCAGTCTGTTGTGTTTAGTATTGAGCTTAATATAGGAAGCATGTCTGGGGTATGTTCAGATTCTGTAAGGAATTTTAGGCCTAAGGACTCCTCCCAGTTTGTACTTCCCAAATTGGCTTTTGCATGAGATAAGAATAAAGGCTCCCTTTTCTGATGAAAAGGTTGCAGTCCTGTGCAAGCACAGTGAAAAAACTTCAGGTACTTAAATACATTTTTTTACTGACAAAAGTTTTGCCTAGGTAGTGTGTTTGTGAAAGATGTGCTTAGATTTTGAGAGTCCAAATTTCACCTCAAGAACATTAGATGCTTATGTTCAGACTTCACCTTTTATCATGGGATTGGTGGGGAAGGAGGGGAGGATCTGGTCCTTAACGTTTCTGTGCCTAATTCCTGTTTTACAGATGGGAAATTAATAATACTTCTCAACCATTCAAGGGTATTGTTAAGATAAATATAAAACAAATGGCATGGTAATATAGAAGCCATAGATATACTGAAATATAGCAAGCACGTAAGTGTCTGTCTGTCAAAATTTCTAGTTTTTGAGAGGCAGACAAAATCTAGTTTTTTGAAAGTGTACGTGAGTAGAAGAATCAGAGCTGCCTTTTAAAAATGAAATTTCCCTGAAGCTGTGTTGAAATTTCTTCCTGGGATTTCTGCAAAAGGAATTTCTGTAGAGCATGTGGTTAAGGAAATCATGTTAGAAAACGTGCTAATTTTTGCTTTGAAGCCTTTAACAAAACTAAAACTCAACAAATAAAGTTTAGAGTCTGAATTTACTTGCAGAACTCTATCACCCACCAATTTTCTATCTGTAAGTCAGTCAGCTGTTTGTCCCTGTAAACCTACATGATGAAACATGGCCGAGACCAGCAAGAGCCATGTATTGGGATGGGAACTGCCTGGTGGGCCGCTTTGCTGCTCCAGAATACCATCAAGCTGTTCAAATAAAGATGAACGGGGACAATGTAACAGCTGGCTGAGATGAGCATGGGAAAGAAAAATATGGTGACAGGAGATGCAGAAGTGTCTCGGTGTGTTGGCATTCCTTTCTTTTCAGGGCAAGGACATGTGAAAGGGCTTGTCACCAACAGAAAGACACTCTCACGTTCTATTGTGGTGAAACCTTCAGCCTTCAAATAATACCACAAGTTGTGTGTTTCCAGATGTAATTGGCATAAGCACATTCTCACACCACGGGAATTTGACTTCATCTTCTTACCCCACAGCACATCCTTGGCAACTCAGACATCTGCTGTTTCATTCAGGCAGAGGGTTGGGGTTTTGCTTATTTTATATTTTCAAATGTGCATTTCTGTTAAGTTGTTTTTCCTTTTAACATTAAATTATATGCCAGCTGAGATCCTTCTTTTGTGATTGATTAACCAAAACTCATTGATAAACCTTTAAAATGAGAAGGTTTTCTAATTTCCATAGATGGACTGCACTATGGGATTAGGAGACTCACCTTGCACCTCTAAGTGTCTAAGCTCAAACTTTTAGTTTAGTGTAAACAAAGCTAATTTCTGGGGAAAAGTGGAACAAAAGAAGAAAATAATAGTATTTCTAAGGAAAAAAAAGTAATACACAATAAGGGGTTTTATCCATCTATATTTAACATGAAAGCCTGCCTTGATTAGGGGCTTTGTGAAAAAGTTGATTTTCCAGTTCAACAAAACTTTTAGAAAAAACACTTGCTTCAGGTCAGCTGCAGCTAGTTTCCCTCCCTCTTGCTCATTAAAATGAAAAGCAAGTGTTCCCACTTCATTCAGCCTTGAATGACCTGTTTGATCTAGAGCAGAGCTTCTCCCAGAGCTAGGTCCTGGTCACTGGACTCAGGAGGATTCTTAATTTCTGTGGTTGCAATGGCCCTTTAGGTCTCAAATAATTAGGTGCCAAAGCAAGGAACGCAATCCAGGATCCCACCCCTAGATGGATGTCTAACCACTGGGATGTCAAGGCTTGTGGGCTAAGTTTTCATCAGTCTTTCCTGAGGTGTAGCTTCACATTATGTCAGATATCTTTTGAACCGGAGAGTGAGATAGAATGTTGATCTGTAGCTGATAGAAAGGGAAGGTCAAGAAAACAAATCCTCCACCAATTATATAAAGCAGAACATTGTGTAGTAGTATTAAGATTGGAAAAGAGAAGGCGGGGAGGAGACATCATTGCTCTCTACAACTACCTAAAAGGAGGTTGTAGTGAGGCTGGTGTTGGTCTCTTCTCTCAAGTAACTAATGACAGGACAAGAGGAAATGGCCTCAAGTTACGCCAGGGGAGGTTTAGGCTGGATATTAGGATGAAATTTTTTACTGAAAAAGTGGTTAGGCACTGGAACAGGCTGACCAGTGAAGTAGTGGAGTCACCATCCCTGGAGGTGTTCAAAAAACAAGTAGATGTGGAGCTTCAAGACATGGTCTAGTGATCAGAGAAATGTTGAGATGAAGCTTGGACTTGATGATCCTAGAGGTATTTTCCAATCTTAATGATTCTGATTCTAAGATGGACTTATAGAGCAACATTAGCACCTGAATGAGTAGAAAGGATCACTAGATTAGATTCATTGGTTTTGGAATGACTTTTCCAGGTGGACATAAAGTGACTGTGTAATCACTACATTAAGAAGGCTTTCTTTTTTCAGTAATAATTTTGGTTAATTTTATTACAATGTGTTTCACTTTTCAGTCCAGTGACGTTCAATGTTTCAAAAATAGATGGGAGATGAGGCAGTGTTTCAAGGAGTCTGTCCAACCTTTAGCCTTAGGAATAGTATCATGGAGTCTCAGAGCTTACAAAGCAGGAAAGATAACATTTTTATGGTCTTTTTTGAAAAATCTACCTTCTGCAAGCTTGGTAAAGAGCCTCAGCTCATCTTCATGATGAAGCAGTGGTGCTGAGGTGGTCTTGTCACATGCAGATCTTTTGCTCTAGATGGCTTCGGGTGTGATCACATGGATTTGATACTGTGGCCAAGAAGGTATGAGATCATACCCTGATCTCATACCATCTGTTTAACAGATGGATTTGTATGGTAAGGCTAATGGTTAAAAACCTGGCTCCACTTAGGTCAGTGGTATCAAGATTTTACCCATGATTGGAGGGGGAGGAGGAAAAAAGTGTCCAAAGATAGGTTTCCTAAATCACTGCTAGGAAAGCCTGTAGGCTTCAGAGCCTCGCTTATTTACT
>VYZX01004534.1:1849-71443 GCA_013401335.1 Brachypteracias leptosomus | reverse complement strand
TCCTTGCATTACCTTTTCTATACTCCTCCATTTCCACCAACCCCCCCACCCCACCCCACCTTCTTCCCCCTTTGCTACCATTTAGCATTACATCAGCAGAAAATCACTGCAGGAGTGGCTTCCGGAAAGCAGCAAGTAGACTTAAAATCAAGGAACAGTTTCAAAGATGGGTTTGTTGTGTTCCTGTGAATATATCATAACTATAATGAGGGTTTGGAATACATCTACGCACACCATAGGGGTAACCTCATCATTACTCACCCATAGCGACTCTGATCTCAAGTGATCTCATTCCATATCCTCAGCATAGTTCTGGCATGTTCCCTCTGCATGGAGGAGGGAATAGAGAATGACCTTCCTTTGAAATCCTAGATGTATTTATGTGAGAGCATGCCAAATGCATTAACAAGTGGTGAAGTGAAACCCCGAGTGAGTAAACATGGTCAGGCCAAACACATGTAAATAAAACTAAAATTTCAGTGGGTGGTATGCCTGCTTTGATTTACACTACTATCTATAGGAGGAAATCTGCACTATTCATTTATTCTTAATTGCTATTTTGTCATGATGTAGAACATCAAGTTCTCGGGGAACTATTTGATCTCCTCTTTGCAAAGTAGATCTGATTCAAGTGACAACCCTATTTTGTTGTGACTAACACAACGTTCTCTTGCACATAGTAGCAGCTTCTGGTGGTGGATATTTTGGATGTTGTGCTCTCTGTACACTTATCTTTCTCATCTGCTGCACTTTCACTCAGAGAAAAAGAGAAGGTTGTTGCTACTAAGCTGGAAGCAGATATTTGGCTGAGTGCTTCCCTGGTTTTGGATGAGTGTTCCTACTTTTAGCAGCATGCCTAGACTTTGAGAGGTACCTTATGATGAGTGAACAGCTATATGAGGAACTTTCAAACTTTAAATCGTATCCAAGGAACCTCCGGTAATAAGGGCTTCAGCTTATACCCACAAGTGGTCCTGTGGGAAAACTGGTCTTTGGCTTTTATTTCCTGAAAGGAAGGATTGTATGGCAGTGTTGGGGCTGCGGGGTCTGTATAATCAAGGCTCAGCATGATGAATTTGATGTACTGGCATCTGTTCTGTATGCTTTGTAAGACTTCCAATAAAATATGAATAAAAAAGAAATATGCTTCATATGTCTATATAGGACATATGGCAGTTAAAGCTTTAGGTACAGCATTTTTGTTAAGATGGATATGTTAGAACACACATAAGTGGCACAGTTCTTTCAAAACAAGAAGACAGGAAAAATTTAGGAAGGCAATCAAGGCAGATCTGACCTCTTTTTTAAATTTATTTGGGGTGGGGGGAGCCAGGGTTTGCTTGAAGCTTGAATGCATTCTTAGAAAAATCTGAAGCTCCAGGCAGCATCATGTTACTGTATATAATCCTTCAAAGAGGGCAAGGTGTGAAAACAAGCCAATAAATGTGCAAAGGGTGAAGGAAGATTTTTACAGATCAGAGTCAAGGTTGCCAGCTTTTCCCCACCACAAAACCCCAACGTCCCTCTCCAGGAACTCGACCCAGAATATTATTTTTAGATGCCTGCCTCTGCAAATCAGTATAGTGCAGTTGAGGGCCCTCCCCCACAATCAACTTCCAGCCCCTTTGTGAGTGCAGAAAAGGCAAAAATAAAGGACAAGACTGGAGTTTGGGTGATTTGGGGCTGTGATGGATTTTCCAGCCTATCAATGTGCCCCGCCTTTCCATAATGAAAACTAGAAGGATGATTAGGTAATTCAAGTGTTTCTTATCTTGCTTGTGCTTTTTTCTCAAAGCACAACCAAACAGTAGCTTTTTCTTCCTCGTGCTTTTTCTGCTGGTGCTTCCTCAGGCTTCTCCTCAGGGCTTCCCCACTACCGCTCTAGGCCAGCTCTGATGTGGAGCAGATACCAGGGAAAGAGCCACACTCCTGGAGCCTTGCCAGGAGCCTCCAACATTGCTCTGGGGTTACATCTTAGCCCAGCCCTCACCCTTAGTCCTGCAGCTGCAGGCACTGGTATGAATGTGACTGCATGAGCCACAGAGCCCTGTCTTGGAACAGAGGGAGCTTTGGCCATCCCTCAGAGGAGAAAACCCTTTGAAACTTCAGGATTACACCCATAAAGCAAAGAGTTGTTATAGTTTTCTGCACATTTCTAGGCTTTTGAAGGAGTTAAGAGACAGAATTGAAAAAGAGAGAGCTCTTTCCCCTGGAGGTGGTCCAAGGGAATATTTGTGGAAGATACTTCACAAGCAATGGGTAGCTTATGAATTCCCTGCCTCAAAATTTTAAGACATGAATTGGACAGAAGATGAAATACTTTGTAACATGATTTGGTTTCAGTCATTTAAGCTGATCATGAGCTACCCACTGTTCAGATTGGCCGCTTGCAAGAGCAAAATAACACCCTTCAAGAGTACTTGTTCACTGCACTGGCCTGGCAGAAAACAGCTTATTAACCTGTGCCTTCCTACTGGAGAGTGTCCTCTGGACCCAGCACCGTGAGGTCTCTTCCACATGATGCGTGTGTCTCTGCTCTTGTTAAATCCCCCAAGCCTGTGAAGCATCTGAGTTCATTCTACTTTTCTTCTGGCCCAGAAATGTCCTTTCCTGCATGGCAGCTGGGACATAACTCTCTGTAACAGCACCAATCCATGTTCCACAATTAGAAAGTCTCCTGAGGACAAAGACCAATGGCTGTTCCTGTTTTCCAGGCCCATTGGTGGGCTGGAGCCAGAACTTTTTGAGGAAGAACAAAAATTTGATTTCTCTTTCAGAGTAGACAAAGAAAGTAAGTGCAATTAATTTCTAATAGTGCAGTACAGCTAGAGGAGAAAATTTTGTGCATTTTTGATCCTGACTGGAAAAGGCAAGCATTTTCTGGGACTCATTTAAGGATCCCCCTTCCTGGGAAACCCATCAGAGCCACCAGCCTGTGAGGACTGCTGTGGTGAAAGGGGTGGTAAGATGAACTATTTTCAAAGGAAGGGGAGTCATAAGGTACTCAGCTGATGCAGAGCAGTGCAGCTGCTCTGGCAATGTAATTTATGTCATTTCTAAGACCTTTTATTGCTGGAAGCAGAAATTTAATGAACAGACAGGTGAAAAGCTGTGCAAGGTGAAGGAATCTCACATGAAATAGATTGGAAATGGCACAGAAAATGTCTCAGATTATTTTATATTGAGGCAGAAACCATCTACTCATGGTGTATATTGGGGTAGTAGGTTCTTAATACCTAGTCAGATTCATCTGGGTGCTGTTACAGTGCACACACATTCATCATCCATTCCTTTCACTGGGACAGCTCTCCTCCTTGTAAACTTCTTGCAGGAGGGTATGGTAGTGATGACTCTTGGCCTTGCTGGTCACAGCTCAGTATCACATATGTACAATCCTGTGAAACCAAAACATACTCTCAAAGAGCTCTTGTACTCCAGGGCTTCCACTTCAGGAAGTATATTAGATTTCAAAGTATATTTACATATTTACTATAACACTTCCAAGAGCAGTTGTTTTAAAAGGTTATAGCAACATCTGTTTGCCTTTGATGGGGACAATTCCTCTTGCTTATGTTCCCTAGACTGTTGAACTCCTGAGTCTTACAGAAATCTTAAGCATTTTAAAATGTCTAAAGATTTTTTATTTTTTTTTTTTGGTGTAGAGGTTAGAAACCAACGGGCTGCAGAGTACTCATAGATGAAACTAATAGTAGAACAGTGTGCTCTAAAGAACTCAAAGTTATGCTTCTAAGTGTGTTGCATTTGCTAAACTTAAAGAAAAAAAAAAAAAGAAGTCTGACTATATCTGTGGTTCATACTATGTTGTGTGTGGTATACGGCAGCATAAAGGAGAGAGAGTTTTCTAGTTACCCCACAGCAATGAAGCAGCAGAAAGATGTGGAAGAAATTCCATAATCAAGTAGCTTTGTGAGTTCTATGTGGGGTCTTATGTGTTCAGGAATCTAATCATAATATGATTGGATTAAAAATTTGAAATGCAAAGTATGAAACTGGGAGGATTGGACCTTGGAAAAAACACTGGTTATACTTTCCAGCTATTTTTTGCAGCTATTTAGTTCAGTAATGCATTTTTATTTAATAGTTAAAAGTCTGTATTCTTAGTGGCTTTAAAATTTATCAACATCAAATACTGTGAGGTCTGTCAATGCAACTCAATAGAAACAGATTCATGACAAGAAACTTTGCTTGTTTGACTGTCAGCTATGCTGTCCCTGTTCACCTGAACGTAGGAAAGCACTTTACAAAAAGTCATTGGAGTATGCTAATGTACCGGTCATTCTTCTATGTGATTTAAAGAGCTACAGTAACATTACGTTCTTAAAAAAAAAAGAACTATTTCAAAATCTGTTAATGAAAAGTGAATGCATTAATTTTATCTTCACTCCAGCTGCTGTCTGTTTGTTCTGTTGATAGATTAGCATGAACTTTGGGAAAGCTAATGTTAACATTGCTTCCACACTTTTCAATTTGTGTATGCTTTGGAAACTCTGGCTTTCAACTGGAAGTAGATATGGCGGAAGACCAGGATATTCTTTTGGGAATTACAGAGGGACAGAGTAAACAAAGCTGGACAAGTTGGGTCCAGCAGTGAAAGGAAAAAAATAACTTGGGGAAGCTTTTTTGAAGTTACACTATCCCCTTTCAGCATTCAGATCTGAAGCTTCCTGACATAACTTGTTCTCAGATAGCCTACTTAATCCTGGAGGCATAGGCATGGCTCGCAGCTACCAGTGAACATGGGATATCAGTAATTCTCCAACATAAATACGGTTTCACTGGCACTGACGGTGGATTGATGCTTAATTCATAGGAAAGGGCACTACCCAGACTCTTGATCTCTCTTTTATCCCTTAGGAGTCTGGTCTTCTTAAAGGTATGAAACGGAAAAACCTCAGCTTTTGTTTTACCCCATCACTCCTGAGCCCCAAAAATGGTGGTGAATGGTGTTAAATCCAGTTGGCAGTCAGTCCAAGTGGTGTTCATCGGTATTTAGTGTTGGGGCCACTCCTTTTAATATCTTTATCAGTGGTGTGGATGGGGAACTTGAGTGTACACTCAGAAAGTTCATAGGCAACACCAAGTTGGGCAGGAGTGTTGGTATACTTGAGGGTAGGAAGGCTCTACAGAGGGATATGGACAAGCTGGATTGATGGGCTGAGGCTAATTGTATGAGGTTCAAGAAGGCCAAATACCAGGTCCTACACTTGGGACAAAACAACCCCATGCAGTGCTACAGGCTTGGGGAAGAATGTCTGAAAAACTGCCTGGCAGAAAAGGACCTGGCGATGCTGTTGGACAGCTGGCAGAATATGTGCCAGAAGTGTGCCCAGGTGGCCAAGAAGACCAACAGCAGTATCAAAANCAAGATGACCAACAGCAGTATCAAAAATAGTGTAGCCAGCAGGACTAGGGAAGTGATCACCAGCCTGTACCCAGCACTGGTGAGGCCACATCTCAAATACTAGGTTCAGTTTTGAGGCCATCACTTCAAGAAAGACATTGAGGTGCAGGAGCATGTCCGAAGAAGTGCAACAAGGCTGGTGGATGGTCTAGGGAAAAAGTCTTATGAGAGTGCCTGAGGGAACTGGTGTTGCTGGAGAAAAGGAGACTCAGGGGAGACCTTCTCGCTCTCTACAACTAGCTGTTATAACGATATGAGGGTTGGTCTGTTATCCCAAGTAACAAGCAATAGGACAAGAGGGAATGGCCTCAAGTTGCACCAGAGGAGGTTTAGGTCAGATATTAGGAAAAATTTATTCACCAAAAGGATTGTCAAGCACTGGAACAGACAGGCCAGGAAAGTGGTGGAGTCACCATCTCTGGAGGTATTTAAAAGATGTATAGATGTCATGCCTTGAGACATGGTTTAGTGGTGGACTTGGCAGTGCTGGGTTAACAGTTGGACTCAATGATCTCAAAGGTCTTTTCCAACTGAAATGATTCTATGATTTTATGAGTCTAAGAAAACCATGACATAGAAATATCATTTAGATCCACAATTCCTAGAACTGTCCTAGCTTTAAAAAACTTATGTCTACAAGACCTCATGACTTCTTCTAGTTTGTTCTTCAGAGAAGTGGAAAAATACTTGAATATTTTGTTTATTTGTTTGACAGATTCTATCAATGAGCATGGAGGAATGTAGAAATTTGAACAATTCAGGGAGTTGAACTAAATCTTCCCAAATATTAACCTGTAAGTGAAATTGCAAATATGATGGGTTTATGTTGACATGTGCTGGAGTGAAAACAGATATAGAAGTGAGGAGAAGAACCACATTTGTTAGGTTTTAGGTCTATTTCTAAAATACTTCTATTTTCAAGTGCCAGTTTAGAGCAAACATGTATGTTTAAAGATATCTTGTATGTTGGAGGATCATACCTACCACAGATATAGCATCTTCCCTGTTCTAATGGCACAGCTGGGTAGTTGTGTAGTTAGAGCATTAGATATCAGCACAGGACAAGCCTGCTCTCAGAAGACATCTTGCAGAGAGCTATTAATACACTTGTCTGGGAAGGAGAATGTTCTCTTACAAGAATATCTTGCATCTCTTTTTGTCCCCTCCTGTACCCTTAAGGAGAGTACAGGTGATCCTGCGTCTTTCAAAGATCTGAAATAGTCAACAACTGAGATTGTCTGGACTTCTTTTTCTTTGAAATCACCTTTCTATTCTAAAAAGAATAGAAGAGAAGAAGCAATTTTTAATATCTGAATGGAGATTGTTTGTTTGAAACAGCTGAAGTTCTTTATCCCACAGCTGCAATTATTTTAAATAAACAAAACCTTGTGGTTTTGTCCCATAGAAAGAATTTCTATTATTTTTTGTATGCTAAACCATCTCATTTGAATTATGTTGGGGATTACCCTGGGAAATGTTATGCAAATGGTTGATTTTTTTAAATTTTATTTTAACAGATCAAAATGCCTTTTCAGTTTATGAAAGCCTTTTTCCCATAATTGATATTATTCCTTCCTTTTCTTTTAAGTCCTTAGAGGATTACAAATGTCAGTATTAGAATAAAAAGAAGATTGCTTTAGATAATTTTATGTGCAGGGCTCTGTTCCAAAGGAACCAAATTCAGATGAGGATCTTTGAGAACACTAGTAAAGGGATATGATAAAAATAAGGTTGGGGTGAAGAAGACCAAAGAGGGGGAGGGTAAGGAAGAAAAATCTACAAATCAAACTCAGCAGAGATTTCCAATATAGCTGACATTCTGTGCTTTTGGTGATTACAATCCATGTGAAATGTTTTGATGCTGTAGCATAATGTTGGTTCAAGATTGTTTTCACTTACCATGATGATTTCCCCCCCCTCCGACTTCTGTGAAGCTTTTCAGTAATTGGAGTATCATGATGTTATCCTACCTTTTCTGACTCAGGAGATGAAGATTAAACTTTGAAGGACAACTCTTAGCATATCAAGTCATATTACTTCAGTTCCCACAGGAGAATATGTTATCATGTATCACAGAGATGTCATGCTAGCAAACCCCTCACCTACAGCTAGAAGAGGAAAGAGCAATGGCTCTCTTAAAAGTGGCTCTTCTTAACCTGATTTTAAGTCCATCTTGATGGCTTCTCTTTAGTACTTCTCAAAGACCACATCTGAAGAATGTTTCCTCTTGTCTCCACTATCCATGCCTAGCAAAGCAATGGCTGGAAAGGCTAACTATACCACAGCACTGCTGTGCAGCAAGCAGGGTCTGAGGGTGATGAAGAGCATCACATGGCACAGAAATATGTGTTGTTTGACCACTCCAGCTGCCGAGGGGACACAAGATGCATTCACCTTCCTCCTTTTTTAAGAAGTGAAATAGCTGGTTTCCAATCTCAGCTTCATTACAAATTTATTCTGTAACCACAGAGGTCATTATCAAGGTATAGTGGTCAAGACAGCAAAGTTAGCCCTGGAAATTGACCCCTAAATTGGTGTAGCCCCAGTACGAGCATTTCCACAGCAAAGCTTTTGCTCACCTGTGTTATTTCTATACTACTGTGTTTTATTTCCGTTTGGGCTAAGGTGCTTCTTCCTAAATCCTAAAACTCCAGGCTAACTCTAAAATTTAGTGTATCACAGAATTAAGGTTAAATATGTAAAATACTTTAAAATAGATCATTATGATGGTGGAACATACATATATTAGACAAAAGTTTAGAATCCTCTTCTAAAGTAATATGCCATAGTCCAGAAATACTTAGAAAGTTGATGTAGTTGTGGAACCGTGATGTAGCACACACTTACTTCTGGTACCGTTTAGAGGTCTCGTAGTATTTCCATTAGGCTCAGCTTCATGCCGTGCGGACATCTCTTAACATTTTGATCCTGTGCCATCTGGTTTTACCCAGCTACTTGCTTACCAACGAGCAAATTGTGTGATTGGTAGAGATTTAAACTGTTCATGACAACTTGAGCAATTGCTGCCAAATGATGTGGAATTATAATCCAGTGGATAGGCATTCTTGTCAAGATCTTTAAGCCCACAAATGAAAACTTGCAATTCTAATTTGCTATTTAGGAACATGAAAACAAGATCTATGTTTTCCATAAAGCTGTGTCTGCACCTGATATCTCCTGTCAGAAGATGCCTTATACTCCTAATCTTAGAAAACCAAAACCAATTACCAAAGTGCTCAAATAAGGGTTTAGGAATGGAAAAGTAGGCACCACTTAGGGAAATTTCATCTCTGAACAGAAGGAGCTTGGCATAAAACCACTCTTACAATGAAACAGTGCAATCTTCCCCCAAAGAAGTGAAAGATGGCATGGAAGCTGGCCAACATGAGATCAAAGCAGCCATAGCAAGGCTGGAGAGACATCAGCTGCATATGAAAAGCAGGGATAAAAAACTTTGCATATTTTCCTCTGAAGCCCTGTGAGCTTGCAATCGTGTGGGTGAATATCAGTGATTTTTCTAATGAGTCACTGGAGCAATTGAAGTGAGTGATTAAATAAAGATTAATTATGTGTTGCAACAAAATGGTAAAGGAAGCAGGGTGTCCTCAGTCTCCTGATGTCTTCAGACAAAGCTTCTTCTGGAAGATAAGTAGTGACAAGATGCAAGTTTCCAACTGTGATGCTTTGGTACTCGAAGGGTATTGTTTTACAGGGTAGATTCTTCTGACCATAGGGCATGATGGGCTCTCCGGTGAAGAGATGACTTGAATATATGGTTATGTTTCAATATAAAACCTTCTTTGATTCCTTTGCTGCCTAGTAAGAGTAGGGAACAGGAACCCGGTCAGTAAGAGCAACAGCAAGAAGAATAATTTGGATGTGCGTCTCTGATGACTGGCTGTGGGACTGAGGGGCTGCCAAATACACATTCTGTTACTTACTTGACTGTAAGGGGACACCTTTATCTATTGGTCTTGTCCAAATAGCTCTTTCACAAGTTTTCTTGTCGTAGAATAAGCTTGGGTAGACTGTTAAAACCACAACCTGGATGTTTTCCAAAGCTGTAATTGTGTTAAAGTTCTTCAGGAATCACCCGGGTTGTGGATACTCTCTAAGGCTCCCATCTGGGTAACAATGACTTAGATGAGCTCCGTTGCATTGGAGGGTTGTTCTCATGTTCACCTGCTTTGCTGGATCAGAGCAGAAGCAACTTCCTCTGAAAATCTATTGAAAGACTGCACAAAATTCACAGTATCTCACATTCTGCACTTCCTACATCCCACTGGCAAAATTGTTTCCTGTTTTATTGAATCACTTTATTTCATTTACCTCAAAGTAGTTTTTCTGCAGTAAAACAGGTCTGCACTTCATTATCTGCATTTCTTTGCTAAGAAGGAATGCAGTTCTAAGTAGCATCAGTCACTGTAAATGTAGTTTTACCCTTAATAATTTACTGTTTCTTCATGACTGCACCTTAACATGCAAGAAGGACTGGATAAATCTACAGGGTTCTGCATGGGAGGTTGTTTTGGTTTATGTCCATCTTTCAACAAATCAGAAATAAAATTCCCTGGGGGACTTTCTATTCTCTTTTTGTTGAATGGTGAGATTCATTTCAGCAACTGGAAAAACTTAGATTCAATGCCACCATGTAGATTTTCAGTTGGACAAAATGATGCCATTGCCTTGTATATTATTATAAAGCAACCACATCAAACTATGCAAGTGTCCTGTAATGTTATGATTACAGTGTTAGTCTCATTCCAGTTGAAAAATATGACTAATTGAATATTAGAATATTCCTTCAATTATATGTTTGACTGTCCATATAGTCTGTTAAAATACTCTGTCAATTTGTACTATGGCAAGATTGGAAGGTTTCCTGAGAAGGAAAGGGGAGGCTGGAAGTGCAGCCTTTAGCATGCCTTGCTGTACCACCTTATCCTGCCATCTCATCAGAGCCTGCTCACTGGGAAAGTGACGGGAAAGAAAACCCCATGGGAACACCAAGATGGTGCAAGAAGGTGTTGCTGGTCATTAGGGTGAGGGCTGCTTTTCCAGCCCGAACCCAAGTCTCACTGTGACGTAAAGTGGCATCCTATGGCAAGAGAAGGTCTGTTTTGGATGATGGGAGGAACCAAGATGCCAGTGGCAGCATGGCTTCTGTATCTTTTTGCAAGAACTTGCACTTTTTGAAAGAACCTGATTTCTATTGCCAAATTACAGCCTGTGTAATTATATTCTGGTTGCCCCGAGTACTCCTGCTGTTTCAGTTGAATGCACAAATAAATAATAAATAAATAACATGTTTTAAAAATGCTAACTAGGCAGAATGGCAGAAGGCATAGGAGTGTGGCCATAGGGGTTGAAAAAGCATGCTTTATTTTATTTTTTGATACTTTTGCCTGAAATAGTCTCATATTTTCAGGTCAGCTTATGGCCAAGAAAAACACAAGGCAAACCAAAGCCCACAGGAAATCGTAACAGCCCTAAGAAAGCCCAGCGAATGAAGGGTGTAGAAAAATCACTGTGAATGATATCATTGACCACTGGCAGTGGGAAACTCTGAGGACTTGTAGCTGCTCATGAAGAGGGGTTGGGGAAATGAAATGTTAAGATATTCTGGATTTTTATTTATTTGTCTTCTGTTTTCTAAGAATCCTGGGAAAAACAGCTTCGTTATGATTGCCACCCATTGCTTTCTGACTTTTAAGGTCCCATGGATGCAATTTATGCCTCTGAGTTGCTATAGATACAGGGGATGAAATCTGTTCCTGGCCTTGCTGAAGTCGCTGGGAGTTTTGCCATTCAGCAGGGGACAGATTTCACCATAGATTTTCAGTGGCACAATCTTAACTTCTAACAAAGACAGAATAGGTCAAAATGATGCCACTTCAAAGAGCAACAATTTGCAAAGGAAATGAACCTGTGTTTAACCATTTGTGGCTTAGAATCACTTCTATTGCTTTATCAGCATCATATATGTTAGCATTGTGTGAATTAAGCAAAAGGAATAAGCATTTACGTGTTCAATTAGAAACAGCTTTCTCTCAGATGTTGACATGGGTCTAACTCTAGAAAGTAAAAGTGAGTAAGCATAGAAGCAAGTTGAGAGTGCTTCAAGTGGATATTGAGCTGGACTTATTAGATCACAATCATCTTCTGATGCCACAAAAGGGCTTTGTGTTCAAGTATTTTTTTAAGACTGGCCATGATCTTTTGTTAATGCATCTGAATGCACTGGCTTGTGGGCTGGGGTTGTATTGCTGTCCTCTGCTGCCTTTCAGAGACTTGATTTCACTCGTGGGGTAGACTCCATTTGAACACAAAGCTTGTATCACAGATCACCTTTCCTGCTGTTTCTGAGCACAGATTGTGCTTCTGTAGTATCTGTTGCAATGATTTTAATTGAAACCTGATACTGGGAAAGCAGAAAAGATATTATATACCATCAGTTCATGGTTTTCATTGCTCAAAAGTCAAGGAGCAAATACCATGTGATGAGGCAATTCTCAGCAGACCACAGTCTGGGGAATGTCGAGTGTAGCTGTACTACCCTGATGCTTTTCTGGTGGGAGAGGGGGCTGGCTGGCTCCTGAGCTGTTTCCGTGCTTCAGTATGTTGTCAACCTTCCATGTTTAGTCCACAGCGCAGCCTCTTTGGTGCTTTGCTACTGCTGTTCGGATTCAGTACTGCAGGACACAAGAAGCCCCAACTTGCCCACAGCTACAGATGTTTCTATAAATGCATGCCGCAAGATTACAAAAGCTAACACTGAAACAGAGGCAAGGTGAAGCAAGGTCACAAGTCAGCAGTAAAGTCTGGACAAATCCATAGCTCTGTGTCCCATTGTAATGCCCTGTCCACCAAACTGAGTGGATTGGTGTGCAGTGCTGTTTTCCCAGCTTCATCATATGGCTGATGCTGGAATAAGTTGGCTAAAGTTCAGTTCAAACAAACTGAAGGTGACATAGGTAGGTGTTGGTATGGTTCATCTCATAGAGATGGTGAAAGAACTATGTTAAATACCACAGTTTTATCACTATCATCATTCCCTAAAGAATCACAAAATATTTTACAATATTAAATTCTCTGTATTAAAATAGTCTCTCCAAAGCAACTGGAGACCACCCAGAACTGATCCTAGATACAGCAGTGTCCTCTCCAAGGAGATAGGCTGAAATAATTTGGAGTTCACTGTCCATAAGGCATATTCTGGGCTGGATATACACACGCAGGCAGTGCTCAGGGGACTTGTCTCAGAGCACTCTGTTTCTGGTGTGCTTTGTTTGCATTTGTGTAATAGAACCATTTGAAAAATAAATAGCAGTTTAAAAATAAGTGAGCAATCTTCATATTTAATGTTTATTTAGGATAATTGACATCCATCTCCATGCTAAAAACCCTTTATTGGCTTTATAAATCTGCTTATTCAAGTATCTATGTTTCAAAAGAGGCTTATAATATTTGCATGTTAAGTAGCAAACAATTTCTTTTATTGAGAAAATTTCTTCACTATGTAATATTATGCCAAAAAGATAATATCATGCTACAGCAAAGCTTTCAACTAGATTTACCAGAGTCTCAGTAGCTCTGATGTAGTTTTGCTTTGCCTTAGAATCTTTTGTTGTAGACTCCAGACTTGGTGTAAGAGCAAATCAAGAACCTGACCATTGAAATAATTCATTATTTTTGTTCATCTGGGAAGAAAATGTGTATACTGACATCTCCAGAGGACTTTAGAGAGAGTTTTCTGTGTGATTTTTAATAGAAGACAAATGACTCATCAGGCATCAATTCTGTATGTGCAGCCTTCATGTATGTTTGGTGACAATGTGGATTATTAAAGAGGAAGGTTAATAACAAATTGAGAAGCTCAGAAAATCTAAGACACACACCTTTATCACCCACTCATTTTGGATGCCTCTGTGTGGATTGCCACTTGATTTTACATTAGGCATTTGACAAATTAACCATATTGTCCCAAATGTTCACTTTCTCAGTGGAACTGGCTCCATCCAAGTCCCCTTTTGGGCTGTGAGTGTTAAATGTCCTTCTGCTGAAATAGTCCTGATACTCATTTCAGCTGTGTAGGAAAGTTAGCTGGTGTCCATGGTGCTAATATGAAATAGAACAACACAAGTGATGTAATTTAATTATCTAAAGCTATTTTGAAAAAGCTTGGATCTTTCTTAGCCAACCTTAGTGTAAGTTACATGGGAGTGAGCTTACTGTAGGGATTTGAAAGACAGTTGAGGGGATCAGACACCAAGAGTTCATACCCGTACGAAAGGAACAGAAGAATTACAATGCTCCGCGGAGCTTTGATTAACTATCTCCAGAGTAAATACAACCTCTGGAAACAAAAGCTTTCTCTCACACCAGGCCCCAGAATTGGCAACTTTAGCACATTCTCTTTGTTCACCTCCAGGATGGCTGGCAGGTTCAGCCAAAGGAGAGAGACTGTAAATTACTACACAAAGGGAATTAGAAGATGTTATTTTAATCAGACTACTGAATGACTTCATTGCCAAGCTAGTGCACGGTGTGCACAGTAATCAGACTTCTGTAGACCCAGTGCAGTAGCTTTCACTGTGGGGTTGTGCCAGAGGAGGCTCAGAAAGAAATCTTTCAGCACACCCTTACGGTTGAACGATCAGGCAAGTCCTATATCCCTTCCCCTTGTACTTCTATTGTACCTACTTCAGATCACTCTTTGCATAAGCAATAAGGCTGAATTCTTTCAGCCAGGACATCAGGCACCAGTTTTGCAAAACATGTTCTACTCATGTAGACCCAAGTGTCCACAGAGAGTCCAGCATCATTCTAAAAGAGGGTGAGGGAATCTTTACTAGGAGCTGCTGTTGAATGATTAACTTTCACCCAAGTCCCCTGCATTATTTTAAACTCTGCCCTCATTCTTATAGAGAAACACAAAATATTAGGAAGTTCCTTGTGCTGTGCTATGTTTTACATTGTCAGAACTAAAATCTGACTGTTAGTTACTGGATTTAGTTTCCTGCTCTGCCATAGCTCTCCCATGCAGGCAAGCTGTATTCCCTTGCAGTATTTCAAGTGAGACATTTACTGCCAATGTTAACCAAAGAAAGGATTTTTAAACTTTCCCTTATTTTGAATTATTTTCCCTATTTATTGTGTGATTCTTCCCACTCACTTTCCCTAGGCTTTAAACATCTCTCAGTAAAAGCAACCTATCTTTCCCACAGCAAGGTTCAAGAGTTGTAACATAGTTGGAAACTTAATGAAGAAAATTAGTGGATGTGAATCTGTTTAACAGGATAATTTACAGAAGAACATTATTCTTCTGAGCATTTCTGTGTAGCTTAGTGGAGTGGATACCGTGACTATTTGAACCTTTCATATGGGGAGGAGAAACTGGTGGTGCAAGTCAGGAATATTCTTTAGTGCAAGGCTGTGTATTTGGAGAGATTGTGTGCTCAGCCCTGTTTTCCAGGTAAATGCAGACGCACATCACCATCATCAGAGGAGTTCCACATTACCTCGCTCAATTTTCTAAAATCCCTATCCCAGGTCTCCTCAGGGCACTCTCCACCTTTGTATCTTCTGGTATCCACTCCCTTTTCCTAATACCACTGACACATGTACATGCCTGCTAAATTCACCATGCCCAGTAACTCTATGTCACCAGGTAAGGAGAGCTTTGCTCCACAAAATTCAGCTTCTGAGTCAACCTTATTATGCAGCACACTGCTTTGCAAATATATTTGTACTTATTCAATTAGGAAAGTGGCTAAATTGTGCTTTTTTTTTTTTTCTTAAGTTGCTAGTTGGCCGCTTAGTTTTTAATGAGGACTATGATTATTCTGGACTGTGCTATCTCCATGTGTTGTGAATCATCTTTTACAACAAAATAGCAGATTTACCCATTTTTTTTTATCCTTCCCATGAAATTCACAGTACAGTAGCCTGTGTTCAGCAAAGTCCCAAGTGCCAGCCAAGGGGCAGAAAAAGAGGCACCAGGCAAGGAGCTTGAAAAACAGCAGGGAGTGCATAGCTTCTGAGAAAAGGAAAGGGCAGATGCATGCTGAGGGACTTCATGATGTGCTGAGACTGTTGCAAGCCAGGTAGGTCCTGCCTCACTGTAAGCAAGATTATGGATGGTGAAAAGCAAGCAAGCCCCAAAAGGTGCATCGTGCAATAACACAGGGATCAGGTAGGGAAATAATTACTTTTCATCTATTTATTCTCTTCTGTCTCACTTTGAGAGCTTTTTGGGGGATAGGGGACTGGAGGAAATAAAGCTAGCATTTGAGTTTAGAAGCCTTATAAGTATTTTTAGTGTGCTTAAGGTAAGAGTTGGGGCAGACCCATCCCAATGTCATGCTTCTCAATATCTAACATCACATTTATAGTCTCTTTCGTCGCTAGAATTTTTGAACTCTGGCATTGTGTGTGGCTGGTATTACCAAAGTCATGTTAGTGTAAGGTGTAACAAGTGTAAGCCTCAGTTTGCAGTGGGAAGTCATCTGGAGAGTAGGTGTTAAATACCTCACAACTCAAGAACAGATTCATTTAATGTGAGTGATGCCTACTATTGCACAGGACACGTGGTACAGCTAAGGACTTCTCTTTGTGAAATGCTTGTCTACACAGAGTCCACAAAGCCTGTTTATCCTAAGGCTTCTATAGGCCTGATTTTGAGAGCCTGAGGTTATTTGTTTCTCTCAGACTGCTTTACAGGGGAACAAATAAGCCCAGACTGCTGCCAGGAGGGTAAATGACCTAACCTGGACATCTCCTATGGAGGGAAAAGGGATTGCTGTGGAGACAAACACAAAGAGCCTTTGTGATAAACTGCCCAGCGTGTGAATATAGGTATATGGTTTCATTGAGGAGATAAAGGTTAAAGATAAAGCAATTTTCTGTGATGGTTGTGTGGAGTTTTCAATGGCCTCTCCTCATACAGTGCTGCCTCATGGTGGTGTCTACAGAGGTCTTAGCGGCTTATCTCAGGAGCAGTTGTGAGTGCAACACACAGCTTTCTGGTGCACTTACCTGCAGGGAGCTTTTCCAATCATACCTGGCAGCGTATCAAGCCACTTTGTCTCCTCAAGTATGTGAGGTCCCTTTTGTCATGGGGGGTCAACATGGAGCCGCACATGTGCAGATGTGTTGTGTGCCTGGGCAGCAAATTGGATCTTGGCAGCAGCACTGTATTGCTTCTCCAAATACAGCATGAACATTTCCCCTACGTGGTCTTTTGGAGATGTCTAGAGAAAGTCTCGAAAACTAATAGTTTTGTTGGACTGTGCTTAACCCACTGACTGATGAAGGCTAGGACTCATTTGCCTCCACATCGGTTTGTCCTTCAGCACCTTGGAGTCAAGCCACCTCTTTGGCAGGGCAGAGGTCTGAGACATTAGGAACTCTTGTTTTACCACTTCATTACTTACCTGGACAGCCATCTCTTGCAGTATATGGTTTGCTATTGCTGGCATCACATTAGAACAAAAAAATATATTTTAAAAAAAAGAAAATGCCTACATAAAGAGAAAAGCCAAACCCAAACCAGAATTCAAGGTTGCTCCTTAAATTGTGGACTTTCTGTTGCTTGCATGAGAGAAATGAGGGACTTGGGTTTGTTCCCTCCCCCTTAGCCCTTCTTCCATTTTCTAATTTCTTCTGGTTACATTCATTTTCTTTCCCAGTTGCAGTTCTCTCATCTCAAGCCTGCACTAAGTCATGAGCCAGGGGTGCGGATTGTTCATGACACCATGAGGACCTCACTAGGCGTACATCTTGGTGCAGTTTTGTATGGATGATTGCAGTTTGCAGATCCTTCTCCCCCTCCCTCATAGCTGTTTGTGAGGTTTTGAGCCCTTTTCTTCTGCAAGCCTTGCTGCCATGGCTTTCTTTTCAGTGGTTTGGATGCTGAGGTTAGCATTAGCGCAAGTGCCATATTGCTTGTTTTCAGCAGCACTGCTGAACTGCTTAACTGTTTTCCTGACTCGGATCTAATCTCACAGTTTGGTTATCTATACTGTTTGAAGTCTGCCTCCAGCCATCCTGGAAGAGCTTTGGAGTCGTGTGGGTACTGGACTGCTACTCATCTCAGCTTCACTACTGAGTTCCTATGTGATCTTGGAGGAGTCATTCTGGATGCAGTTTTCAAAAGCACTGTTGAAAGTAAGTAGAACTGCTCCTAAGCTACTTCAGTCTTTCAGAGCATTTTTCTGTGTCTTTGTCGTCTGTTTGTCTTCCCACAACTCCTCCTAATGGCTTCTTCAGACTGCCAGCTCTTCGGAGCACTGCTGCTTCTTGCTGCTGTTTCTGTGTACATGCCTTTGGCCTAATATGGTGGAATCCTGATCTCAGTTAATCATGATGGCATCTCGGGGCAGACAAATGCAGGACTGAACTGGAGTTCACTGTGAATGAATCTGAACTCTAGGCTGGCATGACCTGATCAGGGGATATTGATATCAAATGTTATTTTCTGTTAATCAGTTACACATGGTGGCCTGAATAAATAGGTGTTTGCAGGGCTGGGTGCAGCCCTGTTTAACATTCAGGAGTTTGTATCTGCAGGCCTGGGTCACAAATGGCGAGCCTGGGGGAACCAAGGTCCTTTAGTGAACCCGCAAGTCATGGATGTGTCCAACCCACATATGGGCAGAGCAGCGGCTGCTCGTCAGGGCTTGCAGATGCCCTGCATCCAATTGCATCTAATGCCCCAATCCAGCCAGACAGCAGTCCAAGAGCCAAAGTAATGTTCTGCCACAGCTACTGCAAGTTGAAGAAGGAGAAAGCAAAGACCCATTAGCCACCCTTAATAAATCTCTACCCAGCTGTGATATAAAGAAAGGTGCGGAAGGTGGGACTGTGGGCAAGTGCAGATTTTTTTTTTTTTTGTAATCTCATTTTGATTAAGGAAATAAAAAATGCTGCTATGTAAAATATAATAAAGTATGTAATTTTTTAATTATTTTTTTAAGATAAACATTGCCAGGGAGTTTATTCCTCCAGCATTTTTATGTGCATGTTAATATATTTGAATCAAAG
Organism: Brachypteracias leptosomus; assembly: GCA_013401335.1. NCBI lineage: Eukaryota > Metazoa > Chordata > Aves > Coraciiformes > Brachypteraciidae > Brachypteracias > Brachypteracias leptosomus. Next base: position 52,977 of record VYZX01004534.1, on the reverse strand, counting down.
CTTTAAAAAGAGGAATTTACAGCAGAAAATCCAATGCATGAATTTACCTAAATGAATGATAAGTATGCACCAATTCCATCAGAGGTTGATCTGAGGTGCACAGGAGATACTGGGTGGTGAGAGTTGCTTTTTGTGCTGTTTCTTTGCAAGTGAGAATTTGGGGTCTTAAATTTATGGCTCTATTTTGTAAATCCTGTATAGCATTGCTCACTGGAAAATGTTACAATCTATGCAAAAGTCTAAGTATTCTGTGTCGCAAGCCTCAAACTTTCATCACTTGACTAATACACCACCTGTGTGTACTCAGCAGCTTGACATCAGATAATAACTTGAAAGTTATGTTAAAATGGAAAACCTAGGCAACCTGATTTTCTACTTTCATTTTAAACAGACAAGAACAGACACCACAAATGGACACCAGTAAGGTCTGTGGACGTATTCTCTCAAATATTTCTTAGGGGCTTTCCTCTTTTAACCAAGGACATAGCTGGCTGAATGCATATCAAACACATTGTTATTCATACTAATATTTTAAAATTAGGAGCTATCTGTGGTATATTTTGCAGAAACTGTTTCAGCGCTAATCAAAACCTGAAAGTCTGGCAAGACGGAAATCTAATGTTTTAAAGGAGCAATGTGTTGTGAGTGCTTGACTTGCCTTCAGGAGCAGTTCTGAAAGAAGGTTTTAAGCTTAACATCGTAAGTCAGGCAGATGGTTTAATACCTGTGTTGTCCTTGCTAAACAAACATAAAACTGCCCCAGAAAGGCTGGGCTGAGGCAGAAGGTCTGCTCAGAGCAGCAAAAAATGGGGACGTTTCTGTGTTGTGGTTCCTGGGTACCACCTGTGTTTCCAGAGGTGTCATGGGGATCACTGCCTTGCCCAGTTACAGTGGCAACTAAAAGAAGTGAGTGCTGGCCCTGAAGCACACACACCCCTCAGTTTTATGATCCTCCCACCATGTCCTTTCCCCAGGACTATCCCCTCTTGCCACCAGACTGCACACAGCACAGCACAACCACATAAAACCTGTCTGGGTGTCTGCAAGGTTTCTGGTTGCAGAGACAGGTTCAAAGTGAACTTGACCCCTGCTGCAGAATTAATTGAAAATATTTGTCCAGTGAACTTGTCTGGCAGATTTCTTGTGTTGTTTGATTTCCTCATTCTTGATGTTTAATCTGTCATATCAGAACATGTGGCTTAGTACAGTTGGTTGGTATCGTCTAGAGGAGTGAGAACAATGGCAGGTGAATCCAGCAGACAGTGCAGCCCTCAGTGAGGCAAGTCCCGTGGGTCTCCACCCTCTGGCAAGCCTGATGAGGACAAGAGGGGCAAGGTTTTGGCCAGTGATTTTAGAGGAGGAGGGTTGATGGACGTCTGCCTGCTGATAGCAGGCGCTGATTGGATCACTGGCATTCAGTACAATGCCCTCCTTTGCGTAAAAGTGATAGAAGTAGGGTATCTCTGTGCAGGATCATTGGCTGATTACCCCAGTCTAATTGCCAAGCATTCATAACTGCGTTTGTTCTTTAATCCAGAATGTTCTTAACCAAATGGTCTGAACTCTTTAAAGTATTGGTTTTGTTGCTACTCTAAAAATAAGTAAATCTCTTCTGCCTTGATCTTTTTAAACTAGTTGAGCAATACCTTGACTTTGTTACTTTCTTGTCAGGTTTTTGTCTTAAGCACCAGTGACAAGAATATGAAAGGAATTAGAAAATTATTATCGGATTAAGACAAAATCTTGCTCATACACAAAAGACATGTTGATTCCTTTCCTCCAAAGAGAGCAGTATAGGCTCTGCAATTAAATCTGGTGTAGCCAAATACAAAAGGAGCTCATGTGCAGTAATGTATGCGGTAGGTAGCAAAGTAATGCATGGAACAAGCTTTGATTAAAAAAAGCCAACACCCTGCAAAACAGTTTTTAAAGGAATATCCAAATCTCTTTCACTTCTTAGTAAACTGAAGAAAAAGTATTATTCACCTACATTTGCAAAGAAATGGTTGTTTCTGTTTATGGTAAATAGGTGATCCTACTCCGGCAGGGGGATTGGACTAGATGATCTTTTGAGGTCCCTTCCAATCCCTGACATTCTGTGATTCTGTGTGTGTAATAGCAAAAGTGGGTACACTTCTGACTTACTGATTTTATAATGATATAATTTTATAATGTGTTGTTTCTGTCTCTCTTTCTCATCAGCAAAGAGATACTTTACTACATGGGCAGACGTTTTTCTAATTCCACAGTAATTTCCCATTTAGAGTAAAATTAGGTGGGATAAAAAAATAATTCATGTGATACTTTTTTGAGATTTGTCCTCAACCTCTAATTTTCAGCAAATAGAAATAGCCCCCTCCATATCCTCTTCCTTGTAGCCACAGATATGTCCACAGTTTTCATAACAATGCTGTGTGTATAAGGAGGAAACTTTTGTGGAAAATGGCATACAGCTCTCTGGATTCCTGTTTGTTACAAAATCTGACCGAAAAATAATTTCTTTAAAACTCTGCTGGGTGGATTTTCAGCTATCTGAAACTCCCAGCTAACTGATGGTCAGTCTTAAACCATGAACTCTAAGCTTAGGGCTTTCAAACCATAAAGTTAATGTCAATGGGAATCTAGCATCAGTGAGGACTTCAGGATGTGGCTGTGTGCATTACTCTGTTGCTTATTCCAGTTCCTGTTTTCTTGTCCCTTTGAAAACCCTGTTTGAAGTTTCTTCTTAATCTCCTAAGTTGTTGACTTGAAAGTGCATACTAGCCCTCTTAAGTATGAGTCACACCAGCCCTCAGTCATCAGTATTGTCCAGAAATGTAATGTTTCCCTTCTCATCTCTTCTTACCCCCTTAACCGAGGGCAGCTATGATTCATACTGTAAAAGGGCTTGATTTGCATTTGATATGAGTCAACAACTAATTCAAGATCAAGAAATAGCATGAAACAGGCCTTACAAAAAGGGAAGGAAACTCTCTTGTTTACTGTGGCTGAATTCAAAGTAGAGGCATAGACGTTATACTTCAAAAATCAAAGGTTAGATTACACTGTCTTGAAAACCCCCTCACACAGATACCACAAATGTTTGAAGATCTTAATATATGTTAAAATATACTATGTTCCAAACAAATAAAAACGTAGTTTCTTTCTTAAACATCTCTGCCAAGGAAACATTTCTGCTTTTACTTATTTGCAGAAATCTTTGTGCTAGACTCTTTAGAGGTGAGCAAAACAAGAAGAAAAAATCTCTCATAAGAAATCCTTTTAGGAATGCACTTAAAGTGTACAAATCTCATCTTTATTTTAGACACAAGTAATTATGTGCTTACCTGCTATTGATGTCTGTAGCTTTAATCACCTCTTTAAAGTTAAGTACGTTTATAAATTGCTTTCCTTCATTGAGGTCTAAATGCACAAAATGGAGCAGAGATCTAGGGAAGGGTGAAGACAGGCCAAATGGCTATAATAAATCAATGGGTGCCTGCTTGCGAATCTAGACGTTTACTTCAGGGATATTGAACTACTACCACTGATCAATTCTGGATGAGTAATAATGCTGAGCAGGAGCAGACATTGCAGCATGACTGTACCCTGTAGTCTTAGGGCAAGTTTCCCTGGGGAAATAAGTATACTCACTTTAAATCTTGTCTGTCTTTTACCCTTTCTTTTTCAAAACTCATTTTGCCCAGAATATGACATGTTTCTTTAAACTGTCTTGAAATATGATGCTGGAGGAGGTGGAAAGGAACATTTTGAATAACATAATAAAATAATAAGTATGTTGTCTGTTTTCCTTCTTCTTGTCTCTTAATATTCAGTTCTGTTGCTTCCCTTTTCCCATCTGTCATCATCACAGTTGTCTACCTGAACTGTAAGTTCTGTGAAGCTCATCTTGCATCTTTAGGTGGTGGCCAGCAAATCACTTGGCATTTTCAATGTCAGCTAATGACAGCTTAAAGGAAGAGTTTGGGAGAAAGGGAAAATGATCCCTGATCACAAGCAGGCTGCTTACAATAATAGCTGTAAGCTAAGTAGACAAGATAGGATGTCAAACCTCACCAAGGACTTTCATTTCTCCATGAAGGAGGGGTAAAATTTAAGCAACAATGCAAATTCTGCAGAGCTCTCCATCAATCTCTGAGCTGGTGCTCCATTGCTCGTAGCTCTCCACAATGTTTTGTTCAGTCCCTTAACCTGATGTTGGCTGCTCCTCTCTCTCTCTTTTCTCGACTGCTCTGGATTGGTTCTTGGAGCATCAGGATGTTTATCTCTCCTCTTTCTTTTGTGCAGGTTTAAGTTGGGCACTATTTTTGTGGACTTTCTTAGTAATCTCCTGAGAGAAATGAATAAACATTTTACAGGAAACAAGTGATTTTTATAACTGCATTTTCTGACAGATACCTTGTGTGTGCTATTTTGTGACTACAAAGACTTTGAGTTATACGATATACTGTCACAGTATGTCTTCTGTTTCAATTTCTTTCAATATATTTCTAAAAATTTACAAAAATGTGTTAATAGCATAATTGGTTCTCCAAGGCAGGTAACTTCTATGTAAACAGAGATTTCATGTGTGAGATCACATTTCCTGGTTGCATACTCTAACAGTGCTATTTCTGGAAAATAGGAATAATAATCCACAACCAAAACAAGAATACTTATTCTTCTATGTATGTCAACCTATATACACCAAATGTGGCCTTTTTTTTTACATACAGTTTCTGAATATTCCTATTTTTGACATTTGTTGTTGTGGTGGGGTTTTTTTTTCCCTCCCCTGTATCTACATTAATTTTGAGGAAAATACTATGTGTTTTTAACCAGCCTTCTCCACTCCTGGTGCCCACATGCCTTTCATGTACTCACTTTTGGTTTTCCTGCATTGAATTTTTACACATTGTCAATCTAGAATCTCTGAGTAAAGTACCATCTGCAACATAATTCTCCTCCAATGCTGTTAAAAGGAGTAGGTTTACATTCAAAAGGCCAGCCAGCCTTGATCACTAATATTACCTTTTGCAAAGTCTCATTTTTTGCACTACGGTCTTTTTCAGTGACAGACTGCATCCTGGCCAAGACCAAAATTTTCTTAAACCTATTTACATGAACAGCATCAGATTCTGGTGTTTGTACTACCTTTCTTTTATTGAAATCTCAGACAGAGTGTCTGCTGACACAAGGTCTTTTCCAGGTTTATGTTCTAGCTATAAATCATCCATCTGCAATTGAAAGAATAACCTTTTCAGGGAAAGTTACGTTTGTGAAACTCATTTCTCCACCATTGTCATAAGCAGTTTGCAGTCTGCTTCTGCAAATGAGGAACTGCTTTTTTTATGCATGCACAAGCCCTAGAGACTTTTCATTTTCCTGTCCTTATTAACTGGCATTTCAGGTTTCCTGCAGCATTAACTACAGTCTCTGGCGATTCCCGTTGTTGCAAAAGTGTTGTTGTGAGGCCTCACATAGCAGGCTCAGTTGACAATTTTGTATAGCAATTACCATCAGAAAATCCAAGGAAGGGTGTCTTCCTTACAAACTGTTCTTAGGCTGATTGTTGTGATTATCATCTTTCATACGCTATCCACTTTTTATAGATTAAATGTTTAGCTCAACAGTTGCAGTAGCCAGATCAGATAGAATTTTTTCAGCCAAATTTCAGTCAAATCATTCCTGTATACTTTCCTTCTCTGTAAGTAGAAAAATATTGATAACCATCTACAACCCCCCAAGGCCTAGCAGGGCCCCTAGATCAGTTCTGGTTTTCCTACATAAGTTAATTATTCACCCCAACATTTACATTGCCATCTGTTAAGTTCCAAGCTTTAGACCATCAGCTCCATGTCTGTGATACCATTCCATTCTTTGTACTTGCAGCAAAAGACCATCGGTAAACTTCAGTATCTTCCCATGCTTGGATATCCTTTTGTGAAAGGTACAGAGCATAGCCTGAAAGTTACGGTAAAGTACTGTGCTCAGAGGATATATTTCACAGGCATGAACTCTCTTTCTAAAGAAATTTTCCACAACCCGATTCAAACACTTAGAGCGAGATGAGAGGGAGAGGGGCAAAATACATTTATTAAGAAACATTTTTCCTAGTAGATATGTGGAGTTCTGTACACAGACATTGGCTTGGCCCCTTAAGAGGTAGGTGTAGGTAAAGAGTTTCCCCTTTCTCTTCTGGAGCTAGTAGAGAAAAGACCCCTTCTAAAGGTGCATCAGTACTCTCTGCTAGATTCAGTGCAAAAAGTCTCATTTCTTCTTAAGTTTTCCTCTAAGTACACTTCTAAGTATGTGTTGGCACATGTATAACAGGGAAATTGAGTTCTGTTAACTTTATTTTGTATTCCATTGATAGCTTTTCTATGCCATTAAAAACATCTGAGAATATATTTTCTACCTTTTAATGGTTTCTGTCCTCCTACTGTATTCACTTTCTTAACAACCTAATATCTGGCATTTTCACCCCTTGAATAAGTACTCCCTTTCCTGAAAATGTTTTATAAGAAAACAATTATAAATGTTATTTCTTCAAGATGTTGTTATACTTCCACATGGAGTTCATATCCACACATAATGGTTTGATTTCACTCTAGTGTCATCAAAGAAAGCTGTTATTAATTCTTTTTCCTATAAATAGGTTTTCTTTTCAAAACTGTTTCTGTAACTTCAGCTAGCTAGCAGCCTGTACACACTCTCTGGGTGTGAGCATAACTTATGCACCGAAGTCTAACCTATAAAAACATGATATTTCAGTTACTGGTTGTAGCTGTATATGAAAAGAGTCCCACAACATTTTCATATTTTCCTTTTCACAGTATGGGTATGCACACTGTTTCTTTTTGTCCTGGCTAAAGCCAAGGTATATGAAATGCATTGCCTTCCACACTGCCTTTGTTCACAGGGCTGGTCACCTTGTCAGAGAAAGCAGTGAGGTTGGTCATTGTCTTTTGCCCTTAGTAAATCTATGCTGACTGCTCCCAGTCACCTTCTTATCCTTCTCATGACTAAAAATGGCTTCTATGAGGATTTGCCCCACAACCTTCTCAAGGACCAAGGTAAGACTGATTGACCTAGACCATCCTCCTTGCTACCTTCTTGCCTTTCTCTGGTGATCAGGAATCTCCACCAACTGCCATGACCTTTCAAAGATGACAGACAGCAGCCCTACAATGACACTGAGCTGCTCTCTTAGACCCATCCACTGTGGCTCATGGAGTGCTATATGTCCAGGTGGGTTAAGTGATTTGTAACTTCATCCTCCTCTGCTGTGAGTACTGCTTCATGCCCATGGGCTCTGCTAGGAGGGTCAGGGACCTGGGAGGTCAGAAGGCAAAGCCTACCAGTGAAAACTGAGGGAAAAAGGTACCGTGTATCTTAGCCTTTTAGATGTCCTTTGTCACTAGATCCCAGTGGGCCCATTCTGTTCTTAGCCTTCCTTTTGCTGTCCATGTACTTATAAAAAAAATTTATTATATTTTACAGCCCTTGCTAGTACCAGCTCCAGCTGAGTTTTGGATTTCCCAGCTCCATCCCTGTTCAAGCAGTGTCTCTATTCCTCCTGAGTATCTTGTCCCTGCTCCCACCTTTTGTGGGCTTCCTTTTGGTATCTAAATCAGATCAGTCTTCCTCTTGAGTTTTGATTCCGTGATTCACAGAACCAAATCAAAATCTGATTACAAATTTAGGCAGTCACAGTGAAAAAAATGTTACAAATACCTCAGAAGTTTTTTCATCTTTTTCTCTCTCCTAGGAAATTTCTGTTGCCGTAGCTTAATTTTTCTTAAAACTGTATCATTATAATTTCTGTAATTTAGAATGACAACTAGTTTACCCTTCTTCTCCATAAATCTAGTGCTTCTGATCTAGTACTATGGAAATAATAGCTACTTTTGCCTTTACCCCACTCATTGTCTTCATGGAAAGGAAAATGTTGCTTGAACCTCTTTCAGTTGTGTGCTAGATGTATTGCAGCAGCACTATGACTGAAATGAGCCCCTCACTTACCCCTTTACCTTCTCCTGAAGTTCTAGAAGCCACCTCCAAATTTATTGTACCAGATAATGCTCGGGAGTGGTCATCACTCCAGTGAGAAATTTGTGTTGCAACTAATAAACTACAGCAAGTGTTTTGAAGGATAAGCAAACTGTGAAAAGAGGAAACTAGTGAGAAACAGAGGCAGAGAGGGCTCTCCACAAAGTCAGCTAAATAGAAGGACAGGATAAAATTAAGATGCTCCATGCCTTTTAGAGGGCTAGTTCTCTTGCAGTTAGTATGCTCTAACCCATGAAAACATTGCCATTGTTCTCACAGGAGCAGTAATATGAGCTGCTTTTTAATCATGTTCCAGTCACTCTTGTGCTTGATCTGTAAAGGAAAATATATGAGGCTAATACGTGGCAAACTCTTTTTGTATAGCAGTTAAGAATAAACAGATGTACCACTGAGCTAATAATTAAAGAAAATTTATATCCAAAGCTGATTGTGAAAATACTTTTTTTTAAAAAATGTTTCTAAACTTAACTGCCTTCCACAATATTTCAAAGNTAGGGGTGGGCACCGGGCACCCAGCCAGGGTAAACCCACCACAATGTGTTAATTCAGATTTCCCCAGTTTTCTCTATGAACCGTCTTCCACTCTGAATAGTCCAGAGACATTCACTGAAGGTACTAATACTTAAGATGATGTTCTGCTCTGTGTCAGAGACTCCTGCTTTAACAAGATTATTTACATTGCATAGATATTATGTTTTTAATGGTTTTGGGGCATACATTTTAAAAATTATTTTTTTCCAGTATTCAAGCTTTTGGGAATTCACCTTTTCCTGATATGTTTTGAACTGCTCAAATATTAGTTGAAGGACAAGAATGAATCATAAATAGAACTGACTAAAACTTAATTTTGAATTTCTTATGAGTTTCTTGCTCATCTTCTCATCCCCTTTATAATGGAGAAGTACGGGGGGTGGAAAAGGGCACTTATAGATAAAAGCTGAGTACCTGCAAACTCATATTTTACTTGTATAGGATAATGCAAATGCCACACAGTTTCAGGGGACTGACAGAAATATTTTTGTATATTTGTCTGTAATACATAGCATAGGTTGTAGAGTCAGACTAATTTTAATTAAAATAATACAAAGGAGAACAGTCTGAGGAAAGAGATCAGCAAAACCTGAGAGGTTTTCTACATCAGAGTGTGATTCAGGTTTTACAATAGCTCTCTACTCTGATAACTACAGTTATGCTTATGCAATGCCCATGATCAGTTTGAATCTTGTGTTTTCACTTTAAAGAACTTACAGGAAAGTTTTAATTTATTAAAGTAGTCAAGAGTTAAATGGATTGTTTGAAAAATGCCAGGTGAAATGACACCTTTCAGTATTCACAGCTGATTTTCCTATGCTTTGGAGTAATGTAACTCTAAGCCAGTACACACATGCCACAGTACATGAAGTTCCTGTGAAAGCTGGTCAGGATATGTCCTGTAGGGCTGTCATGGAGCATGCAACCACGAAATATGGATCAGAAACATAAAAATGGACCCAAAAATCTGCAACTAGTTAGGGCTGTGCAAGATGTCCATAATAAAAACAGAAACAGCATGAGATTTGTTTAGTTTGAGGATTTGTTTAGAAATTCAAAACAAAAACTGCTTTTGTCCAAAGGTTTGTTCAAGTTCACTAACTTGCCTACTGACTCTAAATTAATTTTCAGATGACCCTGGGTTCATTTATAAACCAATCTCAAAATGACATTAAACTTGTGGTTTTGTACGGTTTAAACTGGCCATGTTACTGAACCAGGTAGTACTTGGTGGTTTTGGCTGGGTTTTGGAGTTCTTTAGAGTCCCAAGATCAAGGTGGAAAGCGTGTAGGTGCCAATCCTGCCCTGCTCCTCACCAGGAGCCTTTGACAAGGCTGCAGGAGTCACGCAGGGGTGCCAGATCAACTTCTGCAAGGGCAGGACTATAAGTGAAGGAATCTGTCTTTCTGTCGGGAGGACAGGTGCTTCTGTGCTTGATCACAGAAGAAAGTGTGTGTGTGTCTGTAAAGAGCCGAAAAGCTGATTTGGGGAATATGCATTCAGGCAGAGGAGTAACTGCTGCAAGTTCAAGGCTTATTTATCCAGTTGTGAGTTGAGAGTGTTTCTACTTGCATTATTATGTCTACTAGTATTAACCTCTTTCTTCAACTCATGCCAGATTTCATCAGCAATATGTGTTTTGAGAGACAACTAGCTGTTCTTGGAATGGGGCTTGTGTTTCTGTGACCACTTCTGCATCTGTCTTTGGTGATTCAGGAGCGCATTCATCCACTCGTCTTCTCTGAAGTATAGCCCGCCATGCTTCTCCTATTATGTGCACAATTTCACATATTACATTTTTTTCTTGTGCTATATTTATTTTAAAATTTTATTCAGTCATATGTCTGTGTGTGCATTTAAAAGCAGCTAGAAATATTTATGAGGCGATTTTAATGCTTACCAATTACTTTTGTGGGGCTTGGTATTAGAGCTGGTACTTTAGTAGCTGTGGTTGTATCAACCTTGGCTGATATTTCCTAATTATTCATATCTACAAGTGTTATCAGCCATCATAGAGTGCTACCAGCATCATTTTAAGCTCTCTTCACCTTCTTCAGTCTGGGTTTTATTTGAAAAGCAGACATGCAGTCCCCAGTGAGAATTAAAGTAGAAGCATTAGCTTGCAAAATATATGCCAATGACCTAATGATTCTGACATTTCCACAATACAAGCTTTACAAGAAGGCATGCAGACAGCAAAGTCTGTTTTTCTATCTCATATTTTTTTAATGGCTAAATGTTTGGAGGAAACAAAATGGATTTATTCTGCTCAATCCAGGGTATAATATCAGGACTTATCCGGTTCCGGGCCCCAGGGCTTCAGACAACTAACAAAACACATTTTACTTCTGCTCTGCTAGTTCTCTGTTATGCTTTTCACATGCAGGAAGAAAGAGTAAAAGCATAACCCAATTGAATAAAGCAGCATGGCCTGCTATTCTTTGCTTATGAAGCATCACATGATAGACACCAAATTAAGAAGAACCCCCCACCTGTGGTTAAGTATGTATGCAACTGTCAAGCTGTTTTATATATTATAGAGGGAATTTTACCATCCCCTTCACTGCCAGAGTGCAGGAATATGCTAAAAATGGTAATGTCTTACCATAGCACGCTTCATTATTTTTGAATAATCCAGTGATTTTAGGGCATTTAAATGAAATCAAAGATGCAGCTCCCTGATCTATTTTGAAATGCGTTAGCCTTTCAAATCTTTTACTCTGATATATGGAAAGAAAACTAATCTGAAGTTCTCTTTGTAGAGTTTAAGTTGCAATTTGTTTTTTGGCTATTCAGTCACTGTTTATGTAAGGATGTATTGGGACAGGGCTGTCTGCCATGATATGGTAAAAAAAACCCAACATATTTTCTAATAAAAATAAGATGCAATTTAAACAAGAGGTGAAAGGAAATCTATCCTCTCCATTGACCTTTCAGACTGTGGTAAGCATAGAACATACAGTGCCAATTTTATGACACAGTCGCATCATACAGATTGTGTATTTTAGCTGCGATTTCAAAGAAGGTTTTGATGTAAGAATTAGAAGGGCAAACTCATTCAAATGTGTTCTTGTTACTTTTTGTACAGTAACTTCGTGGATCAACCACCTAAAGCCTAAGACATGCCATATGCAAGAACGTTCCCTTAACAACAGGGTTTTCTGGTTCATTTGCATGAAGTACTTCAATTTTTTCCTGTCATTGCCCTGAGAATTCACAAGCAAATCTGATGGCGATGTCAAAGTCTTAGAGGTGTCTGGCATTTGTTTGGATATTGGGCTGGAAATTTTCTTTTTTGTGTTCTTCCTTCCTCTATGTCTCTTGTAGTTTTTATATACTTAGTTGATGAGCTAGTTGCAGTGATTTCTCATACCTACGTATACTGGGGTTCCTTGCAGAAAAAGGACTTAAATTTCAGAGGTGGCCACTGTACATTAAATTGCTGTAAATCTGGAATGCTTTATGATACAGTGTCCAGTAAATAATCAAAGAAAAAATTGCTTCAAATTCATTAGAAGGATCTGTACCACAGTTACCATTGCTGACTTCTGTGACAGAAATATTTCGAATACATGGCTATGGACCAAGGAAATGAAAGCTTCAGAATTGGCTCGTCACTGTGTGCAAAAACTCAGTCCTTGCTAAGCATAAGAATCATTACTTGCTTTGGAAGATTTAGCCTGGCTCCTTTTCTTCCAAAATTTCTTCCCTGCAGTTGCTGTTTCTCTCTGTGTATATAGAGGAAAAGCATTGCTAGTGCCATCATTAACATACAGCATCTTGCTTTTCTTTTTAACATGAGCTTCTATTTGCTGCAGAAGTGAAAGCTGTGGAAGCCTTCTGCCTTTGAAGAACTACTTAAGATGAAATGGTTCTGAAGTGCATTTGAGGGTGTTTACTTTAGGCACTTTATTTTTTCTTTATTTTTATTCCTGTTGGAATTGGCTAATGTTATTCATTAAACTAACAATTTCTCCCCTGCCTGTTCTTAAGTGTGACTTGTGACCTTGCAATCTGTGTATTTTGTCATCACAATGTGTTACCATGGAACTGATTTTGATGTCATGAATAAGGGCATTGTGAGTTTCCACGTTCCCAAGCATATTTGAGACACAGGTTTGGAAACAAAAATGACTTCACCGGTTAAATATTGTTAGATCCTATAGTATATCAAAGGTAAGAACACTTGTGCCCTATATTCCTTTACATAGAAGAATCTAAGGTTAGGAATTTCAAAGCAGGTATATACAAGAATGACATTACAAATAACATTTCACAAGATTAAATATTTTGTGAGAATATTGAACTCTAACCCCTTTATGTTACTGTAGACAAAAATCTTTCGTATTGTTCATGGAGACTTCTCAGACTGTCTAATATGGAGCCTCTATAACAAGGAAGAAATGCAGTGTGCATAACAGCACTGGGATGCTGCTACGACTTAACTCCTTCAAGACAATAGTGGCCAAAGGGAATTTTCTGCCTGAGATTGCTCACAGGCAGACAGAGGGCAATGTAACATTGCTGGTTTGGAAGCTGAGTGTGATATTTGGGCATTTTTCAGCAGAGAGCCTCTCAATGCACAAAGAAAAAATACACTTTCATTGTGGAGCAGAATGCATATATTGCATGCGTTAAATTAAAAAAGAAAGCAAGTTTCCTCTGTGATCTACCTACCAACACGAGGTTAAAAGAATTCAATGGAATTTCTTGTCAAGATGTTCCCCAGGGTGTTTAATTCATCACAGTTAAAGGGTTGATAAGATTCTGTAGTAATGAAAAAGTTTAAAAAGCCTTCAGTGAGGTTAAAATCCCAGGTTACATAAAAAGTGCTAGTATAACGACGACTTCGGATACATTTCTGTTTATTTGCTCTGCTGTTTTTTTTTTCCAGATGAGACTTACTCATCGTTTGCATTTTACACTCTAGATCAGTACCATTTTGCTCCTGGCACCAGGCAAATATGTCCTCATTAACTAAAATTTATGCTAATACCATTCTGATTATCCAGCAGTCATTGATATTCACTCTCATTAGCTAAATTGGTTTGCTGGAAGACATCCCACTGAAGATTTTTTTATTTCTGGTTTAAGTAGAATATAAAATGTATGGATTTGCTAAGATGACAGATGAGATAATTATACCCTGTGTTTACTCAAGCAGGTTTTTTATCATGAAGGCTCCCAAAGTACTTTGCAGTATTTACATCTGTGAGGAGAGAGAAGACTGTTTTTTAGCCCTTCTGGGTAAGAGCTTCTGTCACAAATATAGAAGCCATTCTGGTTTCATTGTTATTAGGACAGATTGCACAAAGGAATCTTCCATTCTGAATTCAGGAGCATTTTTTAATGAGACACAATGCAGATCAATTCATAGGAAATCTAGCTGGGGAATAAATTCAATTCATGCAGTAATGGGACTTTCTACATGCAATATTTTTGGAGTAACCTTCTAACACTGATTTAACATCTCTGGGAGTTTTGCCTGCAGTAATATTGCAAAATTAGCCTCAGTATGAACCTTTCATCAAAATTGCAAGGGTTCTGTCAGCTCATCCTTACATATCTTGGTTGAGAGGACTGATAATTTCAGCTGAGAATTTTAGTATGTTTTCTTGTGTTAAAACATATATGATTAATTCAAGTCATGACTTAATACAGTCTGGAATGATGTTGTGATGAATTATCATCCATTTTCTGTTAAGTGTCTTAAAGGGCTCTTGTTATGCAGGCATGACCAAGTGGGAAGCTGTTATTGCCAAGGTGTGATAATCTTGTCATTAACACTTTTAGGGCTAAGAATATGTTTCTTTGTATCATAGCTTCCATTTCAAGTGCAAGATGGAAAGCAGTGGTCTTAATGCCTTACATTATTAGTTATATTTTTAAAAAATCTCAGTAGATCTCTATCTCTCTATGCAGGCATATCTGTCCTTTAGAAACTCTGCTTCATATTCTTCTGATATAAGTCTGTTTACCTTTAAATACTGGTACTGCTTATACTCTGTTTTCTTTAAAGAGGAAAAAACATTTTTCTGGCTCATTCAATCCTTAACCTTACTAGAAGTATTATAAACAAGGATGTCTCTTCATGCTAATTTTTTGCCTTTTCAATCTGTAATCAATACTATTTCATTTAGGCTGCCAAGCTGCAAGCAGATGGCAGCAGCCATTGACCATCGGCAACGGTAAGATGGGAAACATTGGCCCATAGTGACCTTCGACTGGGCTTGAAATTCCTCCATTTGTCTTTGAACCCCCCTAACTGAACAGTTCACATCACCCCTCTGCAATAATTGCAGTGTTTTCACACATTCTTTTCTGTTTCAAATTGTCTCACTCTTATGTTGATCTAATCTTGTCTTCAGTACTCAAAACTAATTTCACATCCGAAAGATGCTTTGGAGGAGAGATCTGCGACTACAAACAGTAATCTGAAACCACCCAGATACAGATAAATTGCCATTCTCCCTCACTGAACAGAGAAATTGTGACCTAATGGTATGGCAATTACTTTGTTTCCATGGTGACGCGTGTGAGCACACTATAAATAATGTTTCATGTTTATTAACAATTCAGTTTATAGTGAATTATACATAATATTTGTATGTTATGATCCGGGATGCACTTCTAGTTATTTCACAGCAATAGATAGTGAACAGAAAGCTGAAAGTTTTGAGAGCATTGTAGTGAACCATGCAATTTTTTTTTTTCCACATTTACATCCAAAGGAAAAATTACAGGAGCTGAATCTATTTCCTTATCATAATGTATACGCTTAATAACTAGAAAGAAACATTCATGGAATTAACCAGGTTTTTTTACTAATCATCTTCATTACTATACCAGGGATTTGTCCCAGAAGGTAAAAAACATTTAGGTTACAATTGAGCAAACTTGTTTCTGTGCATGCTCATTTTTAAACCTGTAAACTGATAAAATATCTTAGTTCAATGTCTTAAAATTACTTCCCCCTCCCCATTATTGTGTAATAGCAAAATTTCTATGATTTTGTTTTGGCACTGAATTTTCATGAATACTGCTAAACCAACAAAGAGCCATCAGCATTTGCTGGACTGATAAATTCACTTCAGTAGAAGCTTTTTGCTAGCCGCAAATAACTGTCATGGAAAAAATGGGGCTATTACTACTATTGAATATGGTTGCAAGAATAGTTATGGTGAAGGCAAATTTTAAGAATACGCACGTGAACATCCGCGGGCAGGTAGAAATGTGCGGACAAGGGAACAACTCTAAAACAAAGGAGCACTGTCAATAGCAACACCTTAGAGCCACAAAGGGAATTCCTCCTCCTTCCTCCTCCATGGCTGGGGAATCACAGTTCACTTCTGCAGCTCCTTGGCCACTGGCCAGTGCGATTAAAACTCTGCACCCTAGCTCGGCGTGTCTTAATTGCTGCCTACACACTTTGCGAGCGGTGTTTGTACTTGCTTAGCTTGGGACCTTTGATAGGCTTAGCAGCCAGGGCTGGAAGAGGGAAGCAAACACAAGCGAACAAATTTATGTTAACAGAGGGTAAGTGTTCGTACTGCATAACACCTGTGGACAGACACGTAGACAGCGGTGGGTATGCCATTTAAACAGCAAGAGACTGCCATTTACCCATTGTTTAGGAGCAAATGAAATACATTGCCTTAAATTTGTTCCTTGGCAGTTATCCCAGTCAAACTGCCATGCTGGTTAGCCGTGGACGCCCCTGTATTTACATTAAAATAGTTCAGAAAATTTTGCTTCTATTCATGCCCTGAGTATGCAAACATGATCTCCTCAGCATGAGCTGGGAGTGAAATGGCAAGGTGTGCTGGAAGCAGGGCTTACACTTCTCCAGCTCCTCAGCCCATGCCATGGGTCTTTGCTGGCAGCAGCACAGCCTCCCAAGGCCAGCGATCCCAGTCCAGTCCCCTGAGTAGACGGGGATCCCCATGCCTTTGATTTCCTAACACATGCCACTGCCAAAATGGCACAAATGGAATATTTACTTTATCAGCTAGGGGGTGGGAGTGTTTGTTTGTTTGCCTCTAAGCATCCATGCTTGGAGTGACTCCGCAACCTATGCTGAAAATGTAACAAACATGCCCTCATGGCAGCATGTTTATTTTGCACTGATTTGTCACTGATCTTAAAAAGACAGACATTTGCAGCCAGCTTTTGGGAACATACCAAGAAAACAAATAATAGCCAAGGCTTTCTGAATAATAGAGGCTAAATATTGTGGGATCCAGTAGGGAACTGCTAGCATTGTGACAGGTCTGCTTCTTGAGAAGAGCTCTGTGCTTGGACACTGACTGCATGTCACTCCTCTCTCTTTTAAATAATTTCTCCATCACTGGCCACCAAGTGTTCTCCTGCACTGGCACTACAACAAGCAAAAATGACCACACCATTGTGGAAGCACTAGTTTTCCAAAAGTTCTCCTGTACTCCTCAAAAAAAGTCTCGGAGACTTGCTTTCTGCCATCTTCTCCACCAGAGGATGTAGAAGCAGCCACCACCCAACAGTGCAGAGAAGCCAAGCACTTCTCATGGCTGAAAATAAGTCTAGCCATGAATTGCTTATGATATGGCTGCTGGTATGAGTATCTTTGTGTTTCGCAAATTACTGTGATGACGTTAAAAAAGCTGTGCTAGTCTGTGCATTGCCACACTTGATGTGTGCTCCTTGGCTCCCCAGGTTTGATTTGGTCTCCCTGAAGTGCCTTTTGATACACCTTGACTCAGGATCGAGTTCTACCAGGGTTTTCTGAATGAAAGTAAAAGAGAAACTATCTAGTCATTGGGCAATATTTCACAACCGAGAACTCAAGCCTGGCCAGTGAGATCTTATTTAATCACTTGTGTGATTAAAACTGTGAGAGAATATGACAATCTGACTTTGTTTTAATATTAAGCTTCTACTATTTAAACACTGTTTTCTGTGGTTTGTTTTTATGTTCTTTATATTCCTACTACCTTTTAAAAAGTACTCTTAACACGTTTTGGCTTTATATATTTATCTAAGACAAAGATGACAATATTTTTCAGTTTTGTTTATTTTGGGTGTCTGAACTTGGAAGAATGATGTCTTATAATATATAGTATATATCTGAGAAGGCTTAGAGAGAAGAAAAAGAAGGAGCTGTCTTCTCTTGCAACTGAAATGTGAAACTCCACCACTGTCACATCGTTGGTCTTTTTATCAGAGTAGGAAGGGAAGAAAGATTATGGGCTTTATTTGAACAGAAATGTTCAAAAAGATAACATACGCCTTAAGTTAGAAGTAGAATTGTTTTCCCAACACACACACACACACAAAAAAAAAAAAAAAAAAAGAGTCCTGAAAAGTATTCTTTTCCAGGGGAAGCATAAAAATTTATACTTTGGGGATTTCTTGGATTTAAGATAGGGTCTGGTTTCGACTAGCCAACTTATTTCATTCTGATAGTTGTGAAATCTTTGTGTCTCATTTCTTTCCCTTTTTTGAGACTTTAGCTTGTATGTATTAAAATATATAATTAAAATCAAATCAAAATTAAGAAATTGAGGAGTCTAAAAAGTTTTCTCACTTTTTAGTGTCCCATTTTTATGATCTATTTGAGAGATTCATCGTAATTCTACCTTACTTTGGTCTTGATTAACCTCTCTTTTTTCACCAAAGATAATTTTTTGCTAAATTCTCTCACAGGTTTGGGGTTTTTTTTCCAACCAAGGTAAGTGTTATAGGACAAGGTCATCTGTTAGAGGACAAATGAATGTGTGCAATCATGCCAGCCTCATAACTGTTGCAATTATGCACTGAGTAGCATCTCTGCTAATATTAATGTTCTGCGCAGATTCCATCTTTTCACTAGTTCCAATTTTTTAAGCTTCATATGACTGCTTTTTAAATTTGTTTTTCTTGGTGCTTCTGTTGAGTGTGTGAACTATATTATCATTTTTAGACTAATCCTGAAAATCCTTTGTTGAGAGGTCTTTTTTTCATTAGCTGAATTACTGAAAGGTAGCAAAACATGAGAATTATGCTCAACACAAAGCTTTTAAACAAAAAGTCTTTCAAAATTTTCAAAACTGAAACAGAGTATTTAGGATGAGATGTTCAAAAGTCAGAGGGATTTAATCACTTTTGAAGACAGACTTAGAAAACCCTCTCATTTAGGTCACAGCATCCTCTAGTCTGGCCCTGATGGACATAGAGTCAGAGGTGACTTTGGTGATAAATGTCACCTTTGACAAGTTTCAGGTGAGGAGCTTGAGTAGGGCATGGTTTGATTTATTGCTCCTTAAACTGATGCATCTTACCTTGCAATCATCAACTGTTGAAGGGTAAGCTCAGTTCCCTCCTCTTTCAGCTGGAGACAATGGGAGCAGGCAAACACTTCACTGCTCTGAAGTGCCAGCAGAAAGGCTTTTGGCCAACACCCTCTACAAGTACTTTTTGGATCTGTCTCAGCTTGAGTAGAGACATTTGAACAGGCATCAGATTGTGAGGGAGTGTAGCTAACTAAAAACTGAAGTGGAGAAAGAAGCAGGTGAACCCATCTAGGGAAAAGAGGCATCTCTTGAATGCAAAAGGTTTTAAACAGAGACTTGAGGGTGCTGTTTTTAAAGGAACGCAAATGGAGGTCCTCAGAAGAGCATCTATTTGACTGCTTTTTTTAAAAATTTGATTTCTGTTCTCTTTGCTGGTGGATAGTTAGGGATAGGGAGAAAATTTCAAAAATACCTGAAAGCAGAAGTTGTTAGTGCTGGTGCTAAGTGTGTTTTACATATACATGAGTTGCTCATATAGAGCCAAAGATTATAGAAATGGTTTAAATACTAGTAGAGAGTATTAGTAGAGACTTACTAAATCTTAATTTGCACTTCAGCAAACCACCATCAATGACGTGTGTGATCTCTTATTATCTGCTTGTAAAAATGCATTGAAAGAAAATGAGTACTACTCCTCATTTTAAAAAGTAATATGATTTGAAAAGTATACACTGATTAAAAGTAAACATTTTCTATAGATACTTTATCATTTTAGTATTAAGTTTGCTAATACAGTCAAACCGTACAGTAGCACTGCAAGAGAGTGTTTATTCCTCATTGCTGCTTACTTCAGATCTTTGGGACTGAAATTTGATGTTTACAAATACTTCTAAAATGGGGATACTTCTAGATGAAGCTCAGGTGGATGGGGATACCTCTAGATGAGCTAATGGGAGCATTACATGCACTCAGGAGTTTCTGTTTTAAGAACCTGAAGACTAGAGAAGTTGAGTATGACCAATGTCCTTGGGAACAAGGAAGTTTGGTGTTCTGACCTGATGCCTGTGTCCTTTTGCTATTACTTTTTCCTTTTATAAAATTCATTTGCTGATTCTATTGAATATCACAAGAATTATTTCTATTTCATGGAAACTTAGCACAGAGTATATGGACTGTTGCAAAGGGTTTGGAGAGGAAGAGTGTTAGGGATATAATTAGTCAAAATTAGTGTGGGTGGAAAAAAATCCAATATATTCAACTTCTGTAAAAAGACCTTCAACCAGAATAAAAGAATCTTGTTCTGAGGCTTGTATCAAGTATAAAATGTATTATTAGTGCTTAGGAGTGGTTCTGTTTGACTAAGAAAATGCCATTAGAACCAAATATTTATGACTAAACACACTTGAATAGAAAACATACAGAGAAAACTCTTGGTAGTTCATTTGTCAAAAGCTGGCTGAACTGTAGCCCTGTAATAATTATGTACTGGATATCACAGGCAGAGAAGCTGGTGACCGCAAACTGACTTCCTCGTTCTTTCTCCTTCCTCCAGGAGTGGCTTGGATTAGGTAGTCAACTGAAACTTCTAAAGCACGTTTTCTAACCATGCTGCTGCGACCCATCTCCAGGTATTTCTTGCTTATATTCCCACTAAATGTTTTTTTGTTTTTCCCTTTTTGTGCATGAAATGAAAGGTTTGTGGACACATTGACTCAGTTAAATGCTTCCCAAGTCCCCCTGCATACATGCACTCACACACACACAAATGCACAGAGAGGAAAGCGACTTACGCACTGAAAAAAAAAACCCAAACCTGGGCATTGCTGAATGTAATCCAACAACTCTCTGGTTCCTTGTCCTGAACAACAGACATTCTGTATCACCTAATATTAACAAACAAAAGACTTTTTCCCACGCCATTATATATTTACATTAGCCTACTGTTCAAGCTTGGCATGTTGGCTTCCTAAGACTATTTGATCCCAGATGCAGCTCTGTGCCAGAATTGCTGGAACAAAATGCAGTGGGTGGACAAACCTGTCCTGCTGCATTGCTTCTAGCCTTTTAAAACCAGAAAGCATTTATCTGACTCATTACTGTAAATGTACTAACAGAGCATACCAGTGATGATTTTCTGACTGAAAGTGCCTGCATCTGCTCAAAAGGTTAACGCGGGTGCAAAGTAAGTGCATATCATGACACATTTGTTGATACCAGCCAGGGGCAAATATTAAGTAGCTTATCTTTTTAAGAGAGAGATAAGGAAGAAGGGTTGTGAGGTGCTTGCCAATAAATATATATTCATCATAACTGACGCTCCAGTGCATTGCAGTAACCATGGCTGTTAGGGCTGGCAGTCAGAGCCCCGGAGTGAAAACTAGGACGTCAGAGTTGTAGCCATAGCTCTTGACTTTTCCTGGGGCCTTTGGCAAGTGGTTTAGAGCTAAATTAGGCTGCCTCCTCTTCCTGAGTAGGTGAAGAGGGAGGGGAGGTTTCACACATCTCCACTTTCTCCAACTGCAAAAATGAGATCTTTTTTGCTTTTCTTTGAGACCTACAAACAAAAAGACCTATAAATGAAAGAAAGAAGTGTTATTACAGTGCTAATGACACAGTACATCTGGAAGGAAATGCTGAAAATTGGTGTCCCTGTATTTCAGTAAGAGGCCACAAAATACACTCCTCCCCTTGAAAAGCAAAAAATTGAGGAAGGATCTTAGAGGTATTGCTCTGAATATTTGCAGTGTATATTTTTAAAATATGGACTCACGTGATTTATTATATATATATTTGTAAGTGCATATGGAAAATACATATGTGATGTATGTACATTTTAGGCTTTTTATTTGGAATATATGATGCTATTTGAGGAGTACCTTTTTTCTTCTCCCCGCATATGCTGATTCTCTTAAGTATAGTTGTGTATATATTTCTTAGTCTTTAAAGGATATACTTACCTCAGAAAGGTGTTGAGATAAACCATATTCTGTGTGATGGCTAGCACCACTGAAAATATGTGACTGCTGAATTTCACTGCCTTTTTAACAAGCCTAACCTGTAGGCTGAACTCTGCTTCAGTGGCAGGATGCAATCCCTGCAGGTAATTGGGATGCAGCTGGCAAGAGCCTTTCAGTGTACCCAGCGTGCTCATGAACAGCAGCGTGGATGCACTCTGATGACCAGAGAGAGCACTGCAATGCACACCCATTAGGATCCTTCACAACCAGTATCCTAATACTGTTAAATGTTCACCCCTTGGATTAAAGTTCTCTGCACAGCACATATATTAAAAGGAAGTCAAAATCATAAATAAGCCGCTTTGTAGGAAACTGCTTCATCAAATCACTGGAGAATAATCTGTCTTTTACTATTTGAATTGAAATCATTTCTGTGGGCAAATAGTTTATGCAGAAAATCAGGAATCACAGATTGGTTAGAAGAGGCAAGAACAGAGTGGTAGTGAAAAGGAAACGCAAAGCCAATCTCACTGACATGTAGAGTATCTATTTCACAACATGTAAAATAATAAAGCTTGCAGCAGAAAAAAAATACCCTAAGGAAAATACAATTAGTGCCCAAGAGCAGCTGAGGCAAACAGTAGAGGGGAAATGGGAGTTCATTCAATGACACAATTTTTGGTGTTTAATTTCAATGGATAAATTATCTGGTGTGTCTCCCTGGGTTTTTCCTCTGGTTAAGAAGGAGGAGAGGGTCCATCAGAGCTGAACTCACACCTCCCCCAGAGCAAGTTTACTCTCACTATTGTAGAAGGAGTCCAGAGAGGCTGTCAGCTCACTTAGCCTGTCTTTTAGTCTTTCAAGTTGAGTGGTGTGAATGGTCTTCAAAATGCCTTTGGGTTTCCCTTTACCCAAAGATTGAGGGAATGCTGCTTTTCATTCTCAGCCACAGGAATTAAACAATAAGATCAAAATCTTGTAATCTCCTTGGGAATTCCTTTTAGTTGTATGGGATCTAAAATGCTGGGCTTCCCCTAAATTGCTGGGCAAATGAAGGCAGAGGCTAATCATACAACTGGCTTTCAATGCAAACATTTCCAATGTCTAGTGCAATGCCATTTGTTTGGGATCACCTATGAAGTAAATATCTTAATCATTTTTAATACCTATGCACAAGTTTAAATGTCATTAAGCTGGTTTCTTATTGATCTTATGATCTGTTTACAGCAAGAATAAGAGGTCCAGGAACCAAAGTAAGTTTTGTTATTCCCATTTTTTTGGCCTTTCATAGTACCAACTTATGAAAAGGACCATCCTATAAAATAGAAACACATTAAGTTCTCCAAACAGGGCATGTTTAGTCCATTGCTTTCAGTGAAAACAGCATGACTAAAGGTTTTGAATTTACCTCTGCCTCAGCACTCTGTGGAACACATTACAAACAACAATGATGTATTATGTCTTTATTCTTCACCAGACAAATCTTTTAAAGCACATATGTCAGTCCTGCAGAAATGTGCAGGGGAAAAAACACTAGATCTTCATTTAAAAACAGAGATGCAAATTTTAAATTTGTAACTACTTGTCTCCTGTCAGAAAATGATCCCCTACAGTTTCCTAATAGCAGCTAAAACTCCAAAAGGAAAATACTTGCCAGTCTTTGGGCACACTTGTTCTCCAGTGAAGCAGTCTGAATGTCCAGATGCAGATGGGGGCTTTGGATTCAAGGGGAAAAAATTTTGTGGCTGAAGTTCAGCCTACAATGCAGTTAATTTTGCATGCAGAAGGTTTCTTACAATATCAGTACCACAAACTGAAATTGATTACAACTTCCCCTGCCTTTCCAACTTTTATGCAGTTTTCCCTTAGACATAGCTTTAGCTGTGTACATCTCACATCTCATTGTGGCCGTCGCTCAGAGAGAAGAATGTTGGGTCTTTACTGTACCACTTACCGCACTGCCTTCTCTGTGGGAACTGTCATTGCAACAAAAGGTCTGAAGGGTTGGAAAGGAAACGTGCAGTCATTCTGTCCAGTTATGAAAATTGCTATGAATGCAAATTATCTCTAGCTTTATAGAAAGCGTTTTCTGTTGAACACCAATTGTGCCTTCAAATAGTGAAAGGCATATCAAGTTATTCACATGGGAAAGCTGGTATAAGGGAAGGTCTTGATTTGTTATGTTCAGTATTGCTTAAACTAAGAAAGAAATCCATGGAAATATGTTTGAAACTTTAAGTGACCTACTTGCAACGTGCTTTAGATTTATTAAAGATTTGCAAACCTTTTAATGAGTTTCATCTACTTTCCAGATGTCATTATAGAAATGAATGTAATATTACCATTTGCTATCAAAACTTCCTGCAGCTCTATTAACAAGTTTTCCATGATGTAATTAGAAAGAAAGTGCCATGTTTTCTTTGGCATCTGTGGGTAAAATGCTGTGCATACTTATGCTGCTGTAAACCCAGGATAGCTCAGTTCATTTTAACGAAGTTATTTTGGACTTAGTTCATGTGGAATTTGGCTATACCTTTATCTATAGCTGAATATCTTCCCCAAGGGGCAAATACAACAAAGGTTGTACATTTTCTTTAGATTTTTTATGGGAAGTTACTATTCTCAATATCAAGGAGGTTGCTTTTATTCTGACCAAGGTAAATGCTGTCAAATCCTTTAGGTTCAGATTCAGATAGGATTTTTCAGATGTGTCCATACTTGCTTGAATAAGCTGGAGCATGTGCAAGTGCTGAATTCAGGGCCTTCAAACCTGTCCTCTATGCCTCTTATTCTTCCCTGTTCACTTATCTGTTACATGAGATTCATGGTCAAGAACCATTTTGGAGTTGGATGCCATATTTCTATCACAAAACATTTATCTCCTTCTCATTTGAGCCAACCAAAGTCTCTGGTAGTAGGTCAGTGCTTGTGCCAGTTTCTCTGTAGGTAGATGACTTTGAGCTGTGATACCAAACACAGGCACGTTCATTACCGTTTCTCACAAAACACAAACACTGCTTTGGACCCGGAATCTGCCTATAACTTCTCCTTCAGAGAAGCCTATACACAAAAGACCTTTGCATAAGGCTTTGCTGCCTTCTTTCTTTTTTTCTAAACAAATAACGAACAAAAAGAAAGGGAACTACAAGGGGAAAAAATTAAGTTTTAATGGAAACACATTTCATCTTTTGTTTTCTGCTTGCCATAAAACATTAACATAGTAAACAAATTGATCTTCACTCTTAAAATCTTCAATAACATACAGTATTTTGAGTTTTGTCATGGCTAAGGTATGGTTAAACCACATTGTGTTGTTGGTCAAACCTCTATTGTCACAGTTCTTTGACACCAGACTACATTTTTTAAAATAAAACTTGTGTGTAATCCACTTCTGCTCATAGACATCCTTGTTAAAAGGTCACCATTTTGGGGGGATGTTTCAGGACATTAGTGATAATGGTGTTTTCTGACCAAAACTGCTTTTTTGTGGAACATAGTTCAGAGTCCATGCATTCCCATGGCCAGCCCCTGCTTTGCACCGTACAGTACCTTTCTGAATGCTGCACCCCTACATGAGCAAAACTTTTATAATATGCTCTGAAACATTATATTCTAGACAGCTAATCTAGTCATAGGACTGTTACCATGGTGTTACAAATAGCTGACAGAGCTATTTGAAATGGGAGTATGTAAAAAAAAGAGAGAAAGTGTCACTTTGGTCCACTTTTCAGAGTGGTTGGTGTTATAATATATAACCTTCTTTTTCTTTTTTTAACGCAGTGTTGCTCACAATAATTTAAAATACTCTATAGACATTTAAATGATATACAATAATATAACTTAATTGGATTCCTCAATTGTACTTAACAAATACTATTCTAATATATTTACAGTATCTAGTACCATAAGACTGTGCATTACTGTGCTTGGGAGCTCTATTTGCTTCCTGTCAAGAATGTAGTGAAAGTACAGTATATCACTATTATTTAACAACAATACCCATGAATCAAAGGGACTTTAAATTAAACGAAGTGACTCTAGCATTTTGGGGGACCCCTGTTGACTTCTCTGGAGTTGCATTTATTCACACCAAGGCTGGTATTTAGAAACCAGCAGCAACAACAACAAAAATGAGCTCTTCAATTTTGGATTGCTCCATGGGGACACTCATCAAAAGGGACTGATTCTCAGAGGGTAAGTGCTTGGGGGTCAGAGAGGCACATCCTCATGACTGTTCAAACTAAGGTCCCCAGATGATAAGTTCCTACAGGCCCAGAGTAATACAGGCTCATTCACATATCCAGCATGGGAGCTGGTGGAGTGGTAGCTCCACCGGCCCCTTGCCTCTAAGAGCACCATGTGGTGTGGCAAGTGCTCCCATGCCAGGTAGGAAGGGCTCATGGCTGTGCAGCCCCTCAGTAAAAGCAATAAAACAAAACAAAAGCTAGAAATACAGATATGCAGCCACTAGGAAATTTTAATCCAAGTTTTCAGAAAATCAGGTAGGGACCTCTGCTAGAAGCAAACACTTATGTGATTAAACTTTGCTGTGTTTTTAATCGGCATATCTGGCTCTTGAGGTTAAAACCACTAGATTTTACAGCAGTAAAATATCCGAGGATTTTTTTAAAATCTCTCATAGGAAAAAAGTGTGTAAAATTAGAATTGAGAGCCGGTGTAAAAAGTCAACTTCTTTTTTAACATTCATGTATTTACCAGGGGTATGTTATTGCCAAGCTTAGAATAACAACACAGATTAACCCGATTTTTAGCTACCTTATGCTTGTGAAGCCACCAGAGTTCACAGGTTGCAGCAACCTAGAGCTCAGCTACCATATTTTTATTAACTTCTCAGTTCATACTGAGCATAAGTTATTTAAAACTATTGATAATATTAACTTTCAACTGTTAAGAGCAAAATGCAACTCTTAGAAGATCCTGCTGCTGCATTTGACAGCAAACAAAACCTTTGATATTTGTTAAAGTATGTCTTTGTATCCTCAAACTCCTTAAGAGGAGCTGAGAACACATGCTCCACGCCTCAAGCCTGAGTCTAAAAAGAGTAATTCTTATTCAGGAGGCAAGCAAGAAAAGTCTTTATCAAGCATTTGTAACCACAGTTTCACATGATCTTTTTGCTCAGTTCTGGTAATTGCTTAAGGCCTACAGTAATTGAACTCTCTAATAGTAGAGTGACAACAGATCAGTAGCATCGAAGAACTTAGGGAGAACCAAATACAAAAATCATAAAGTCAGAGTTCCAATAAGTTTACATTTAGTACAGAACTAAGACATAGCTACCCGTTAGTGCTTAATTTTTTTTTATACTATTAAAAACATAAATAATTATTTTTAATGTTCATTTGAAGAGTTCCAGTGTCACTGGCAGCTGATGTAATTTTGTGAACGTTATTCTTTTCCAAACTGATAGTGGAGTATTTCCGCCATAGATTTTGTCTCCCTACCAGTTGTTTTTTCTCTACCTGCTTTCTTAGAAATTTAGGTTTTTGCAGCAAGACTGCTATGTTCTAGTCAGTGAAGATTTCATTTCCTTAAAAAAAAGTATTTATTTGCGCACAGCTTGGTGGTTTTGTGGTTGTAAAACAGGAGAAAGTGTCTTTTTCTTTTAAATTTCATGGGAGCTGCAATGCAATCAGCTTCTCTGATATGTATAACTTAAAACACTTACTAGGAGAACTCTACAACACCCAGATTGTAGTTTTTTAAAAAAAAAAAAAGAGAAAGTTTCTTGTGGTTGTCAACATCACCTTAATCCTGTTGCCCTTGTTTCCAAAGCAGTTACAACAGCCAGCCAGACAAAATGCACCATCCTTAGAAGTGTAAGTAGTGGGGAAGGAGTGGTTCTGGTGGTGGTTGTTGGGTTGCTGGTTTGGTTTTTTTTCTCAAAGAAGATTAGATGTGCAAAATGATGCTGTCGTCGTTTGTTGTATTCCACTTTCTTCACTCGTGGTGATTTGTTCGGTTCATTTGCACATGATGCCATTATTTGCAGGTGAACACCTCTGTCCGCTCGCTACACGTGTTGCACTTCACAAAGCAGCACCAGTGGAATTTACAATTACATTGCCACACCTTGGTGTACTGGTGTGTGTTGTATCCTCTTCCACAGCACATCATGTCACACCCATCCGCATTGGGAGAGGTACGGTTGCAGAGTCGTCCCTGGGTACCGACGCTCCCCGTGGAAGCATCTTCCTCACAGTAGTTCGGTGACTTTTCAATATACACTAAATCTGTTTCCATGGGTTTCTGGTAACTCTTAATCTGCTTGATCTTCAAGAAGGTTGGCTGTCTTAGTCTGCTGGCCCGTACCACTTCCACTTGCACTGCAGCATTGTATTTCTCTTTCAAAATATATCCAATCTCTCTGAATTTAGGAAGCGTGGTCCAGCAGGTCTTAGTTGTGCAGGAACCTGAAACTCCATGACATTTGCACTCCAATTTCATTCTCTCTTCAAGAACCTATGTGTACAGACATTTACATACTGTTACTGCAGGAAAGTGGTATTGAAAGCTTGCCTAAATCTCAGTCTGTTTAGTTCATATGAATATTCATTACTGCTGGTTGAAATTTTTCAAACGCATGCTTATAGATCTTCTCACCTCCCAACAGAATGCTCGTAACACATTTTGTTTTATATGGTGCCTGGTCAGAAACACAATGTTTTGTCATTTTGTTAGAAAGTATTAGTATTCTCTTTCCAAATATTGGAGAACATTTACTTAAATTTCAGAAGACATGTGCTTAGAGCAAACGTAATTCATAGGACTCTAGTGATCTTAACATTTTTTTCAAACCATTTTCATTTTGAAAACAGGAAAAAATAATGGGTTTTTAAAGTGTTTTAAGATTCGGAATATTTAATCTTAATTGCTCTAATTAATGTTCAAAGAATGTTTAAAAAATTTTGCCCAGCTTTAAGATCACAGAACAGTATATACTGTGTGGCTGAAGAGGCATTCATGTTCACTGCATAATTAAAATTTTTGCCTGTACCAGCAGTGGTAATACCAGCACATCTATTAACTATTCAAGCCACAGAGCATACTATCCCCTTCAAAAGCAGTACTCCTTGCAGCATCTAGCCCAACCATCAAGCAAACGTTTGGCTGCAAATACATTTTTTGAATGAGGACAGTGAGCGGAAATAAAATCCACTGCAGGGTCGTGCTCAGCTGAGAGACAAAGAGAAATGGGAGCATTTATTATTGCTATTGCTAGAGGAGGTCAATCTAGAGGAAGTTAATCCAGTGTCAGATGGTCCCTAGAAGGGATCCAAATTGATGGGTGCTTGGACTCATATTCCACTCCTGACCTCCAGCTTCCACTGCAGCTGAGCTTCACCATGCCTGGCACATCCCTCTTTCCCTGGGCACAGGGGCACGGGTGTATGCCCAGGGGGAAGGCAAGCCCTGCTCCATGTGCACAACAGAGGGGAAATCAGCCTCACAGAAGCATCTCTCTGTTTTTCTGCCCTCATGCTACCACTTAAGCCTGACCACAGTTACACCCACAGTCATCATTAGTTTATGAAAATCAAGGGCTAAGAACAAAGCAAACTGATCTTTCCCCTTCACAATGGGATGCTAACAAAGAAATATGAGCCACCAGGCTTGTCTTATAGCATTACTGATGCTGCAGACCATCTCCTGTAGTGGTTTCATTGCAGATCCCAGAACATGACTGAAATGGGCAAAGGATAAAAGGATTGAAAACTGAGTACAATGGCGTAATGAAGTAGAAGGGAAGTAAAAAATGCTTACTGCTTAAGAAACTGGCCTTAAAATAAAAGCTGTACAGAACTGGTTATCCCTGCAAATAGAGGGCACCCTCCTGAATTGTTCAAGTTTCAGTTAAATTGTATGTTTTGTTTTTTTCCCGAATTTCTGGGGTTTCAGTATTAAAGAGAATATTTGGTTTTGATTCTTCCTTGCCAACATACAGTAGCAAGTACAAGATAGCTGAGCATCCTATTCAAAAATACCTTAGACCTTCTGGAACCACAGGCTGTTCCCAGGTCAAGGTCAAGTTAATCTATCAGAGGCAGAAAAGATGATTTCCAAGAAGATTTACCAGGTTATGGAAGAAATTCCTGCAGCTGCAACTACTCTGAAAGAGAAAATCAGCAAGAGTGTCATGAGCTGCTTTTCCAGTGTACACTGGTAAGGCCACTGACAAACTATATCACCTCCCTGTCTTCCCTACAGAAAGAAGAGAAAACTTGCCACCTTCTGCTGCAGCGGTAGCATTTCAGTGGCAGTGAGTAGAGGAATGCCTTATGGAATAAGGTCTTTCAGGGATCTCCAAGATCTCCTCTGTCTCTATTTTGTGCGTCTGCAGGACAATGTGATTTTTCAAAGACCCTTTTTTCAAATTCAAAGAATCTTCTTTCAAATCAAAAAGACTCCACAAACCTGGCTTAAAATAATCTATTGGTATTTAGATGTGCCTGTAGATATGTATAAAAGTGCTTATAAGTTTTGCTTGATATTGCTGAAATATGCTTTTTAGAAACTAGCCTGTTTCTACAACTTTCTCGACCACTGGTCAACATGCTGTTGCACCCAAAGAACTACAGCAAAATCCATGACAAAAGCTGGATGGAGGCACCCTTCTCTAAACCTTTACTGAAGAGCACTAAGGTTCAAGGACTTTCAGGAAAGCACTACCAGTGGGATGGCTCTGCTACACCTGATTCATGCTCTTCTTCTCCCTACTAAGTAGCAAATCTTGGTGAGAGTACACGTTTTGTCATGTTCTGCGCAAGTTTCTGATGTCTGGTTTTTGATTGAAAAAGCCAAGTCGATAATTTGCTCAGAGAGTGGGAGTAGGGAAAGCTTGTGAGGGCTCAACACTCTAGACACTGTTCCAAGGAGCCTCCATCTCTGCCATTGATGTGCTTCCATACTACAACAGAAAGTGTCATTGTCGCCTTTGTAAATGTATATTTGTATATGGATGTGTGTGTGTATACGTTTATCTGTACGTATTTGGTTGAGATGTTGCCGTTTATATACAGCACTGCCTGGCACCCTCTGTAGTACCATCTCCAGCAATGTTATCCTAAGTCTTGATTTCTTTTTTGTTGTTGTTGTCTTTCTGAAGGTCCAGTTTCATGAGTCATTTAGCTGTACAGAAATGTGATTTTACTGCTGTATTTTTTCAGAGTCCTGATGTTTATGCTGGTGGAGGAACTTGCAAATGCAAGCCATGCAGACTTAAAAAAGCAGAAGTTTCAAAAAGTATTAATTCATGATCCTGAAGACAATCTCACAGGTTTGTTTTTTTTTTTGGAGGCTTCTCTCATGAATGTGGAATGCTTGGGGTTACAACACTGAGCGCAGGCCCAATCATCAGGTAGTTAAATTCCTGAATGCTATAATTTGTGTGCCCACAGTCAGCTGTGGATATAAAATTGTGCCCAAAAACTTGGAGGTCATGGAATACAAGGCCCAAACTAAGCAGATTCTAAGCAACATTTTTTTCCCCTCTTTCCATCCAGATGCTGCAGAGCTTTCTCCTTTGCTGACAAGCCAGCATCCTTCAGCTTTCCCAGAGGTATGTCTGTCTGTGTGGCACCAGCAAGGTGCCACTGGACCTGGAAAAGGTGGCAGGATTTGACCCTCTTCATTCAATGCTGTGAATGAAGAGCGACTAACGTTTTCCTTCTGAAATGTCTTTTCAGATCAGTTTTCCTCAGCAAAATTCCCATCAAAGCTTTGACCCTGAGCCTTGAAGGTATTTATTTACTCAAATCTAATATACTGTGACAAGCTAGGTGCCTGATTAAAGATTGAAAATCGTTAGCTCATATGACCCACTCTCTCAGCAGCTTCATTTGTCATATGTCAGTGCCTCATATCTAATCTTGAATGGTTTACAGCAAGATCAACCTCCCAGAGCAAATTCCCATCATTGGACTGTGCTGCCTCTGACTAATTGTAGGAACATTCCTTAGGTCCCTTTTCCACATACAAGCCCACTCCCACCCCAGTATGATCTTGCCAAGTCAAATTTTCTAACTACTGCTACTTTGTTAAATGAATTGTGAAATATAATGTTAAAGCTTTCTTATCCCACATATTTTTATACCTATATAAATCATATACTGAAAATGCAATTTGAGGATTGTCCACTGCCAGTTAAATAGTAAAAGACTTTTGAAGACTGAAATAAAACAAAATGATACACATGAAAAAAATTCTTTTTTTCGAGTTTGATATCTAGACCCAACTGCATAACATCAGATCCAGTTTCTGTACATATTAAAAATCCTATCTGGACAAAATATGTAAAAACAATAGTAACTTTTGTGCGTGTTTGTTTTGGCTTGCCTTTCTGGTTTGTGTTTTCTTTAGTGGAAACGCGCATTTTTGGACCAGATGTTGAATGTAACAAAATCCATATTACTTTTTGAATGCAGTATCAAAAAGAAGCAGAAGACCTTAGGAGTTTTCCCCCATCAAATATGCAAGTGATCAACTTCTGTTTTGGGTAATAACAGAACCAAAAGAGATGGATCCTGATCACAATATGTCACCACCCTTTTGATACTCATGTGGCAGCAGCTGATGGCTTGCCAATGATGTGTAAGCACTAGCTAACCTTTGTTTCAGTGCAGCCTGGGGTCCGGGTCCACTGCTGCGGGTGAAATGCTGATCTCATGGGCCCATCTGGGAAGCAAAGTTGAGTTTTTTTGGTTTTGTTTTTTTATTTAGCTCGGATAATCCCAGGTATAACTAACATTAATAGGGTGGAGTGCTACTCCTCTAATACAAATGTCCTGAAGATGTTCTTCATTAACAGCAGATCACAGAGACCGAAATTGAACAGTTCATGCCAGTCTCCTTGGGTTGTGCCCAGCCCTGTGGAGAGAGGACATAGAACCAGCAGGAAAGGAATATGGATGCTTCAGCTACGTATTTTTATTTCTGCTTCTCTGTAAGGCTGTTCCATTGAGCACCTCAACAGTATCCCATCTGTGGGATGGGAGATGAAGAACTGAATTACTGTGCTTACCCCTCTTGTCACATCCCTATTTTTCTTATTGTTTAGTCCAATGGGAGCGGGGAGCCTCTGCTTTGCAGCAGTTCTGTATCCAGCCCCAGCATGAGAGGGTTTTTCCCTGGCACTGGCCAGAGCTCAGCAGGGCTTGGGACCTCTGAGGTGCCAAGAGGCATCAATTCACCTTCACCTGCCTTCCTAGGTAAGGCACCCTCTTTTAATGCATTCAGTGGGGATACCTGTATTATCCCCACTGAATGCATTAAAAAAAACAACTGAAGAAGGCTCTCTTTTCCCAAGTTCTCCTCTTGGCTAGCAGAAAAACGAGCCTGGGATTTTGGGACCTGGTGCCCAATAGATGAAAGTCCCTACTATTATGAAGATGGGCTATAGAGTCCACCCATCTACCTTCTAGAAGAAAACAGTAGTCAAATTTGAGCAATAAACTGCTGCAATTGGTTAAAACTTTCTGAATTTTATTTTTGCAGTGAAATGTTGCAAAAGGCAAGACTCTTGAGAAGCACCGTTCAAATCATCCCCAAACCGGGTGTGGTGGAATTTACTGTAAAGCTTAAAGGTAAAATTTTAAATATCATCTTAAAGGGTAAAAAAAAATTCATTACTGTTTGTATTCTGTCAGGCAGTATAGAGATGTCAGGTTTGAGGAGGTGCAGTAGTATTTTACTAGATGAATGATATCTTTCTTGTATAAATTGCATGGTATGCATGGACACGCACATTTTTAGTATAAAACCATTTAGCAAGTCCTAAAATATTTGGCTATTCCCCCCTCTAATTTTAAAGCAAAAAGTTCAAAAAGTAGGATAGTACCAGATGTAGCTTCTGGCAGTTAATGTTAAGGGTGTGTTTCTGGAAGAAAAAAATAGGCTAGTAAATCCAGCCCAACTGAAAGCAGGAGAACTATCCTCATGAGATTTTGAGCCAAAGCTTGCATATTCAGGACATATGGATAAGCATTAGTTATCCATCTAACCCACCCAAGCTGTAACACCAAACTTTTTGAAATTGGATTTATATCTATCTGCAAATCAATTTAAGTGGGGAGAGTGGAAAGTATGCCATGAAGCACAACTATCGAAAGCTTTTCCTTCATGAGTGGTTCTCACAAAGGATGTGCAGTGAAATAGTTTGACTCTTTTAGAGACAGAAACTTTCAGCAAATGATGGGCTCAGGGCTGTAAAACCTGAAAAGTCACATTCTTTAAATTGCTGAATTGATTTAGGAAACAAAGTCACATTTTTAAGAATATTTTAGGCTTATAAGAGCATAAAATTAGATGGCTTTCACTTTTGAAACTAGGATTCAGCCTCCACTGCAACTTTGAAGCATTTCAGTCAGAATCTTTTTCTGGGCATTGCTTCTACTCTTTATGTCCTGTAAGGTGACAGTGAGGGCAGTCTGGAATAGGGCATATTGTGCATACTGCAGAAGTGAGCTTATTAATTGAAATGTTTCACGTGAGGTGAAGTGAGCTAACACTTTCATACATATTTTAAGCACAGAAAACATATATAAAGATCCATAATTATGTACACATGCATACACTCTACAGATAGATATATATATATATGTGTATGTATATATATAATGAATGGTGACCAAGAAATCACCTCATTAGCTGTTCTATAGCCAAAGCA
The DNA here is from genome assembly GCA_013401335.1 of Brachypteracias leptosomus. Taxonomy (NCBI): domain Eukaryota; kingdom Metazoa; phylum Chordata; class Aves; order Coraciiformes; family Brachypteraciidae; genus Brachypteracias; species Brachypteracias leptosomus. The sequence goes on along the minus strand of VYZX01004534.1, from coordinate 18,505 downwards.
CGTCAGCAAAAAAACCCTTCCCAGTACCACAGTCCTGTGGCGCCAGGAACTGTGAGAATGAGCCATGGTTTAGATGGAAATGTTGTCCCAAGTAATTGAACGATCTCTCTGAAGAGAGTCTGATTTTTATTTTATTTTTTTTGTCCCCACACTCTTATTGTTTCAAATGTAAAGTAAGATGTTGTCATCTTCCAGGCATTCCAAAAAAATAACAAGAAAAACCCATCAACATTACAAAGGAATAAATATTGGGATGGTACCAGGCCGAGTTGCTGGCAGCCACTGTGATGGGTGTGTTTCTGGAAAGGAAAGAAATAGGCCAGCTTTTTCTCCACATAACCACAGACATTGTCTATCATAAGAGCCTAATTGATTGCTAAACTGTTAGAAACATTCCTTTTCTTCTTTTTGGTAAAAGCTGTGATCTGCTACCAATTTGTTAGCTTGTTCTTTTAGCATCTGCCCCCTTAAAAGCAAACAAACAGAAAACCTCATTTTTATAATTGAGATTCCCCATGAGAGCTGGTCATTGTTTTTAAGCTTTCAACAAAAAGTTAAGATTAATGGCATGCATTCCCAGATGTTACTCTTTCTAAGTTCGTTTATCCAGAATAACGATACTCATTTCTAAAAATACATGGTAGAAAGCTGTCTCATAAAACAGCATCAAAGTTTACTTGGTTTTGTTGGTATTTAATTTTTCATTACTCTATCAAAGTTTTGCCCACAGATCTCTCTGTAATCGTTCAGATTTGCAACAAGCCATTCTTTCTCTAACATTTGTGTTAGACTTACACTAGTCATCCTTTTGGGGCTTGTTTTCATTTACCACACTTGTACTTTCCACCCTGGATCACAGCAGCCATGGTGAAGTTAGCTATTTTGCTCTTCTACACAGCACAGTGCTGTTTTACCATAAAGCATAAATCTTTCATCAGTAGCATCTCATGTCACCAGGAATCACTAAGCATTTATTTCTTCCAAATGGCACCGATGTCAAGTTTATTATTTTGTCATTGGTGCTATTCTTTACAAATGTATTAGAACTTCACAAACTTGCCTTTAGTTGAAACAATTCTTAGAAATGCAATGCAGAGCCATTAGGGGATGCAATGCAGTGCAATTAGGGGTTTCATTCTTTCCACAGTTACCAGAAATTTCCTGAAAAGCCTAAATATTGTCTTTTTTTTCCGATGAGATTTCAGCTCCAGATTCAAGTCAAAGACCCCCCAGTACTATTTCCTCCCCTCATCTATTTGAAAAGTTTGTACCATTATTTATACAGCATGTTGCTTTTTCTTCAAAGAGAAATCCCTCAGCACTCTATTTTTAACAACAGTAAAATACCAGCAGGCCAGCTTTATAGAATATCCCTATGAGAGCAAAACATTATAGTCACTGCTATAGTTACAAATGCCTCTGACTCCCAAGCACGTCTGGAACAAGTGTTGGGAGAAATTGAGGATGGGCAAAATTCCTGCCCTACCACATGAAAAAGTCCATGTGATAGTATAAGAGAGCATCAAATAATTATTCTGGGGGAAAAACTGATAGTCAGTCCTAGATAATGATCCTATGAATGAACTTCTGGCCATCTGGCAAAGGTCTATTGAGGTCATCAAGGGCCTTCTACTGACTTCAGAGCAACTTGAAAATAACTGTAGGTGGAGTTGGGAACTCTTTGCATCCTTTTTTCCTCATGTCTTAGGAGGCTCTGTGATTTAAAGAAAAGACTAAAATGAAGATAGATTTATTGTCTAAATATTGTTGTTCTGACCGAACTCAAAAAAACAATTTGAAATGAAGGAATAAGAACTGTGAATGTTACCATTACAGATGTAAATGTGGGGCTTCTTTTTAAATAGTGAAAGTGCTGTGAAATCTCTGTGGGAAGGTACAAAAGCATATATTTCCTTTACTGTCTTTGCATTCCCACCCTAAGGTTGGAAATATTATTTGAGAACTTATGAAGCAACAAAGAAGTAAAAAAATAATCATCTGAGTTGCCTGTGATCTTCTTGCCTTTTATTCTTATTCATAACAAGGGAAAAACATCCTTTCTTTGGTCCTGAATAATGGCAGCCATGAACCAGAAGCTTGGCTCTAAACTGTTTCCAAATTTTAAGACAAGTTGCATGCAGATCAGTAGGATGGGATTTACAGAGTCTTAGTCAGAGAGGTACAAGCTTTTCTGAGTTGTGTTGTGAGATTTTTGGAAGGGAAAAGGAGGAAGATGGAGGCTTGGTGTTGCTAACACTTGCTTTGGCAAGTGTACAGACATAAATGCAGTTATTCCTGACTTGAGTGTGAATAAGTGGAGCATGTCAGAATGACATCCACATATAAGCAAAATCTTCTGGTTTCAGATTTTGTGTCAGGCTCACAATCCATTCGAGGTTTAACCTGGAGACTTTCAAGGCCAGGCTTGATGGGGCTCTGAGCAACCTGATCTAGTGAGAGATGTCCCTGCTGACTGCAACGGGGTTGGAGTAGATGACCTTGGTAGGTCCCTTCCAACCTAAGACATTCTATGATGCTATGAACCAGGACCCCTGACTTTGTCAAATTTCAGATTTCACATTTGCCTGGATTCTCACAAGAGACTTGTGATTTCATGTTGAAGTTGTACAAAACTCTGTGGTTGCTTTTGTAAAGACCCAACCCAGAAACAAAAGAAAACATATCCTAGTTTTCAGAGTTTTGTTCTAACCTTAAGTTTCAGTCAGTCTCGAATTCAGAATGTCTAATTTATACAAATAGCAGATGATCTCAAATGAACCAAAATCACTAAGTATTATATACTGTACAACTTTGCGTATTCGTTTCATGGGAAGGTATGTCATAACATCAACGTTATTTCTAAACATGACCCCCAAACCATGTTTTATATGAACACCTTCCTTGGGATTTGATGGATTCTACTTAAAAACAGAAACAAAAAGCCACACCAGATCCTTCCAATTGCTTTTGAAAGCAATATGATGCATTAATGATTACAGTAAATATATATAGGTATAAATAACTACTGAAAAATGACAACAACAAAGTTGGTATATTCCAAAATACTCTTTATAAAAAAGTGTATTTGGGAGAAAACACCTGTATTGTCAGCATTTACAAGCCCTTATATTCCTGTCTCAAAAACATGAAAGTGAGTGCTATAATTTGTTTGTGCAAGAACATTTGCCAAAAATTTTTTTAGAAATGTTAAAAGATATGCATTTGCATGAATGCTGCTATCAGAAATATCTGTAAAAAAAACCACTTCTTTGGTTTGCTTATGTCCCCCTGCTTATGAAATTCTGATGAAGAGCAGAAATATAATTTGCTTAATAAGAATCAGCAATGTGGTCTAGTGGTTACTGGTCTATATTTAGAACTGGGGGACCTGGGATAAGTGCCTGGCTCAGATACTGAGCCGCCTTCTGTCCTTGGGCAAGGGACTTCACTGCTCTCGGCATCTGCATCTGCATTGCTTTTTTGTCCTTCTTTCACATCTAGACTGTAACACGTTCAAAACAGAGTCTGCATCAACATCTCCATGAAAGTGGCATGGTGCCCACCACTGAGGGTTGCCAGTTTAAACAGTTATGATAATGCATCTAACAGTAATAAATGCTCTCCTCTGTAGTCTTTTGCATCCAAACACAAGGCATGATGCCGAGGTGAAATACCCAGGCTAAGAGAAGTGGTCAAACCTCCAGCTGGTCTTCCAAGAGCACCTCATACAGCACCATGGCAGCAAGTTTTGGGAAAAAACATTGTGCTCCTCTTAAAGATACTTTCTGTCTGACTCTTCAGTCAGCAGTCTCCTTCATATCTGGAGACCTCAGTACCAACCATCATTCAATTATCAATCCTGTCTCTACACTTGAGATTATGTCCCATAACTGGTCTCTTTCACCATATTGAATTTATATAGTACTTTCATCCCAATGGATAACTGCTCATACACCACCTTAGTACACAGCCAACTGCATCCCTAGGAGGTTTTGTGATTGAGTGTTAATAAAAAAACCACAGGCAATGAGATAATTGTACTGCCTCTGTCACCACTAATTCAACCATCTCTGCCCACCTTAGCAGCTAGTGCTTGATGTAGGACTGAAAGCACACATTGTTTTAGAGGAGAAAAATTCAGTTCAGCTTTGGAGGCTGGGTGTGGAGGAGTAGTGTATTGGAGTCTCCAACAACACTGGAGTGTAGAAGCAGCATTTATTTACTTGGGGGAAAAAAATCTTTCCTGAGGTAGGTATATATTATGCAGAAAGATTTGTTATACTTTTAAAAGGGCAAGCTTTGACAGCTCTGAGGATTGTTATCCAATGGACATAAATTAGTGTAGCTCCATGATATTTTTTGTTTCCATTGCAAGCAACTCAGTCATGGTTGTAGATATGAAATTGTTTCTTCTTCCAAAGTGACACTTAAGCAGCTGTTTGTGGCCTGCCAGTGAGAAATAGACAGTTGTGCATATGCTATAAAGTGTGTCTTTCATTAGAAATGTGGTCAAAGAAGTGTTTTGTTTTGGAGGAAACAAATAGCTGCAAGTGCTATGGGAGTTCAGCAATGCAGGCACTCAGTCCTGTTCCACCACAAGTCCCAACATCTCTTGCTAGGTTTTTACAAAGGAGATGAAAGGCAAAGATTTATTGTTATGCCAAACAGCTCCAGCAAAGTCCTCTCTGTTACCAGTGAGACTGGAAAGAAGGCTTAGGAAACAGAAATGTTTAGGGGAGCATCTATAATACATGGCCAGTTTTGAATAAAAAGAAACAGCAACAAAACATAGGCATTAGATGCCATCAGGTAACAGCAGAGACAGGTTTAAGTTCTCAAGGAATGCCTCCTGCCACCAAGCCAGCCTCCCCCCGTCCTCCAGCACACAGTTTCCCCATCCCTCATCCTTTCTGGAATACCTTTCTTCCAGCCTCATTGTTGTGCAAGTTCATCAGCCTCCGTGCATTCTTTTTGATTTCTCGGGCATCAACAAACCTCCGGGAGAACTCAATGCCGTATCTGATATCCGCAGAGCAGCCTCCCCACTTCCAGCCCTCCTCCTGGTTGTAGTAGCCCTGTTTCTCTCGGTCACAGCCACAATTGCTGAGGTTGCCCTGGCTGCAGGCGGCCGTGACAGCGTGTGCAACCCCAGCAGCAGTAATGGCATAGGTGAACGCAGCTTCCCTGCTTCCTGTGGAGAGAAGCCAAAAGCTGATGGGTTGGCAGAAAGGCAGCACTTACTTGCTAAAGAAAGTACACACATTATCTACAGCAATGGTGTCAGGCAGCAATATGAGGAGGGCATTATTACTAAGTGTGTATTTGTCAATCTTACAGAATTACATCTGGATTTAAAATGTTTGACTCAGCTGGGGTATATTACCTCAGGTAAGAACCAGCCATATGGTAGTCCCACCTAACCCCGTTCGCCAGAGCAGAATTTGGCAATAGGTCTGCACAGTGGAGAGGTGAGGCAACACAATTTGTTTTCACATTGTCTAGTCAGGTTTGCAAGCTGAACTTTACCTATTTCAGATGAATAATAAATGAGTCACTGGCAGCAGTGCTCACCGGAAAACAACAGTTACCTCTAACCACTGGCACTGCCTAGAAAAAGTCTCCAAACAATGTAAGAAATATCAGACCCCTTTAGATGTACAAGAGAGCTAAGACACAAATGGGGAAGATTATTAATCCACCTTTATAAGTGCTCCAGTAGCATTCATTAATGATGCTGAGTGTAAAGTATTGCAAGAGAGACCCTATAGAGACAAGAGTTGGGTGAGTTTTATTTTCCTTCAAGGTAATGTAGAATCCACCTCTCTCCCTTGATGACTTCCCTTGCATATTAGTTTTGCTTTGACAGCCTTTTTTCACTCCCACTCTGACTCAAACCTTTACATTACATTGGCTATTGATCATATAAGGCATATGGAAGTGCTGTGGCAGCATTATTTCCTCTCCAAAACAAGTGAGATACTGTCACGGAAACACAGTCTTGTTTAGAAAAACGTTCTTTTTATTTTTCTGTGATGACACTAGTTGCCAAAGTTCCTCATTCCCAGTTCCGTATTATAGCTGTTGATACTGAGTATATGAAGAGAGGCAAATAAACCCCCTTTCTTTACTAGACTCTGTTTGGCTGAGTTGCCTGTGGGATGCCCATAAGCAAGAAGATAGAGTCAGAACAATCAAAAGGGATGCTGCAGCCCATTCGTGTTCTCACATGAGACCACACTCTTCACTGACTTAATGTAGGGATGGATCATGGCTCTTGTTATTTTACTGCTCTTATTTATAATGTTTCCTTACAAGTTTCCTCCTCAGTTCTATCCTCATTTTCCTCTGCATGTTTATCTGGTGACAAATAGACAATCTCGTAATACTGTAGCCAAAGAATAACCGTAGAGAATTCACAGAAAGTTGCTGAAACACTTTAATGACCACACACAGAGCTCTAACATTGTTAATGGATTTGGGAAGGGAAAATAAAAGGAACAAATTTTTCCAGATGAGAAAAAAAACCACCAAAAACCTTGGAAGCTATTCTTAATTTTTTTATTTTAGGATTCACAAAGATCATAACTATTCTGGAATCACCAGTGCAGAGTGTGGGATTTTTTAATGTTTTATATTTCTTATTTTCATAGATAGCTTCCTGAAAGGTTAAACTCCTGCTGGATATAAGAAAGATCCTACCAAAAATAATCATAAACTGGTTTTGGCACCATTTACTTGTTTCTTCAAGACAAAAAAAAGAGAAACTTAAGGTAAGAGAAAAATAAAAGGGTGCTTCAGGTACCAAGGAGGTTAAACTGACTTGTGTATTATTTGAGTACATCATGCAATAGAAGGACTGGCTTTGCTTTCAGACACAGAAGTGTTTTGTTGAGATGTACTCTGTGTGTAGTCTGGTTCAGTGGTTCCCAAACTGTGGTCCACAGAACTCTGGTGGTCCAGGAGGCCATGGTAAAGTGTTCACAGCTAATCTGCAGAGCCATATTAAACATTGTTTTTAATAGTGTTTTCAATTAAAAGTTTGATAATAATGATGCCTGGTGGCCCACAAGAAATTCTGAGGGTTGATAGCAATCCAAAAAAGTTTGGGAACTTCTGTTCCAGTTCCTAGTGTGCTTTCTAAAAATGCATGTCTCCTGTCTCCTTCGTCCACCAGCTGAAGTCAAAGACAAGACCCATGTTTTAAAATGCATCCTGTTGACTTCCAGGATTTCTTTCTTCATCTCCTTTCAAAATAAAATCTATTCTTATTCTACAAATTGAAAGATTGGAAATATGATATATAATAAAAACTACATATATAGATACATTTTCCTTCCTTTTCAGAATGAGAGTATATATGAGAATATAAAATCAGACCCAGGAAAATTTTTGAGCTCAGACACAGTTGAAACACATGTAGAAATGCTTATAAACAAGCAGAAACATATTCTTGTCAGAGAACAGTTGTGAGCTACAGTTCAGTAGATATACTCAATGATTAACCAGAAAGAGATTTCTTACATTTTATGTTTAAGCTCAATGTATTCCGCATGATCCAGAGTAGAAGATAAGCCATTTTATCATGGCCGCTATGTCTGTGACCTGTTCATGAGCTTTCCCCTGGCACTTCCCTTGGTCAGTTTTGTAAAACTAAAGATTATCCTGCCTTTATTTGCCTTTCACTGCCCCTTGTTCCCATAATACCCCTGATTACCTTCAGGAACAGAGGAAAATACCTTTTCTTCACCCACTTGAGAGCTATAGCAATGATGGAATTGTCTCAAGTGGTGGGATAATACCAATGGAAGCCATGCTGAATCTCTGAAGATATTACTCTTCTGTTTCAATGCAGCTCTAAAATATGAAGAGCTCAGAAATAAGATCTGACTCGGGAATCAAATTCCTTTTGCAATTTAAGTTGTTCTACTAAGCATTAAGGGGTTTGGGGCTTAGGTTTTTTTAACTAGAGGATGTTCCAAAGCTTCCCTTGAACTTCAACGTAAGCACAACCTCAGCAGTTCTCTAAAGTCCTGGGATCAGTAGAGTCTATCAGAAAATGCTGATGGGGGAGGGAGGGAAACCTCTGTGCTCAAATAATGTGTCTGCTGTACAAAAAGCTTTCCATTAGCATGTCATCACTTGGAACCAATTCTAAGCAAGCCTTTGTTAGACAGCTAAAAATATTTAAGTAATGATTGCTGTGATACCTGAATGGAGAACAATAATCTCATTTTATGGAATTTTCTGGGATTTCAAAAATATTCTTGTTCTGCAATGAAACAGAGACAAATCTTTGCAGAAATGTTCGTGAAATGGAGAAAGATTATAAATAGCAGAAGATTTGGGATTTGATGCAATTTTTAAGCTAGATTTTTCTAGCTGGTCACCTAGTTATTTAGCACTATATATACTCACTGTCTGTATGTCAAAAGAAAAATTCTTGTTTGACTTTTTAATGTTTTCTGTCATGTAGACCAGGATAATTCCATCAAGATTTTTATTTTGGCTGAAAAGACACTTTTTTTGTGCATCTCTTGGATTCATCCATTTCCCACTTGGAAATGCCTACTTTGGTGTCAAAGACAACGGTTCTGATTTAATTTCCAAAACATGAAATTAATGTTTTCATGAGTAAAATGAATGTTACTCTGTCTGATCTAGTAACTGTCTGATGTAATAACTCCAATAGGAAATCGCCACCAAAACTAATTGAAATGAAGCCTTTTGTCTTTGGTGAAGGTTGTGAAGAGCACTTCTTGCAATCTGCCAGGCCACGAGAGGGTCTTGCCCGTGGTTAGCTGGTCTGAGTCGCTGCCATTCGCTTGAGTTCCTTTGCATTCTAACTGAAGGTTGCATTTTAAAAGTGCTCTAATACCCAGCAATGTGGGCAGTTGCTGCTCAGACAGATGTTCAATTTTTGCTTCTTAAAATGGATGATTTCTGGCAAATAAGGTGAGAGGAGCCTATTTATCCATTGTTGGAGTTGTGGAGCACCCTATACTTTACCCCTAATTTAGATGTCATCTCTGGCTAAGTTTTGGACTGCTAACTGAGCACTAAACTTAGTATGGTCTGATGTGGAAATTATTACAAGTTCCATAATTACTGTAGTTTACTACATTCTAGCATGCATGTATTCAGAAGCATATTTTCAGCATGTAACCACAATCAGCTGAGAATCATATATGCTAAACATATGTTTTGATCATTCAGCTGTGAGTGCAGAGTTAAAAATTTAACTGTTTTCTAGTTATTAGCAAGGCATCTATTTTTCTGACTAACTAGATGAAAATATATTATTCCACACATCATTCTGAAATGTCTTATGTTGACAGCTAGATGAGCAAGAGTGCAACAGGATGTCAGCCATTAGAACTATAATTTAAGTGTTAAACTGTAGAATATACACTGTTTAGACAGTAATTTGCTAAATCTTGGATCAACAATGATAGAGAAAAATGCTACACACTGCTATTAAACAAAACAAATTCCTCGTATACTTACACCATCTGTAGACATTAGATTGATTGTATGACACAATACAATATAAATCAGTGGTAAGAAGAAATAAACCATGGCGGAAATTTGATTTTTTTTTTTGCCAAACCTATCCTTTTCAACAAGTCTTCTTTTGCAAGTGAAAGCTGTGGACACATTGAGTCATTTTTAATGGGCAAAAGACGATAGATACATCTAGATGAGTAAATAAAAACTCAAGACAACACCACCCCAAGTAGGGCTGAATGAAGACTTTCACAGGCGAGTTTAGTTCCTTTGTAATTTCGTATTTTATTCAACATATTCATAGAATCATTATGGTTGGAAAGGACCTCTAGGATCATCAAGTCCATTAGCAAGTTCATTAGCAATTCTCAAGGAAAATAGTACAGGCTCTTCTCTTTGGACTTGATCCAAGGGCAATACAAGTCAGTGAGAGTTTTCTCTCTGTCTGAAGCAGATCTTTTCTCTATTTGAATTTTCAGTGTAATTAATTTTGGACTTCTTGGTTTATACTCTAAAAGCAGGGATTGGTTTAATTTCTCTATCATCTATCTAATTTACTACACCAGGTGCTGCATGTCAGAACTATAGACCACTGAAATCATTTTGTACAAACAGAAAAAACACCACAGAAAATCATGCTGGCAGGAATCTCAGGGGGGTGTCTAGTCTATCCTTCAACCCTAGCGTAGGCTAATAACACAGATGTCCTTCACAACAGCTTTTTATTTTAGCTGTTCTTAAAGATCTTAAGTGGTGGGGATTTACAGTCTATTTCAGTGCCTTGGGACCCTATTGGTACATGTTTTACTAATATTAACCTGAAACTTTTTTCCTGAACACAACCCCACTGCTTCTTTCTCTACAGATGCTAAGAACTAACACCCTTCTAGCAGCAGACTTTAAACATTTTAAGATGTCCAGTCTTTTCTAGATGTTTTCCATTGTCAGTCCTTGCAGAGCAGTTTCAGGAGCTCTTATTGTTCGCCCTGTTCTCCCTGGGATCTCCCGCCTGTGCCTTGTGGCGTGGTGCTGGACAGGGAGCTCCAGCTGAGGCCTTGCCTGCTTAAGGCTAAAGCAGAAAGCACTTCATGTGCTACGCATGCTACACTCCTGTTTACTTATGCCAACATGGTATTTTCACAGCAGCAGGACGTTTTTGACTCTTACTCAATTAGCAGTCATCTTCTGTGTAGCTGCTATCACACCAGATGTTTCCCATCTTGCATTTGTGCAGTTGATTATTCCCACGTACAATTACTTGTGTATTTGTCTTTCTGATTTGCTCCCGCTTCCTTTTTTCTTTCTTTTTTCTTCTTTTCCAGACCATTTCTCCATGGTCGTTTTCAATTTTGACCCAAACTTCCTCCAGCTTCCTTACAGTCCCTCCCAGTCTGGCATCATTTGTAAATTCAATGGACACAGCTTATTCCCTTTGTCAAGTTAAGACTATAAGACTGACTGGTAGCAGATCCAACATAGATAACAAAGCAAACCCAGTTAGCTCATCCTTCCATTTTGATAGCTACCCTCCAAGTACAATTTCCAGATAGTGTATACCCATTTGGTTAGCTTTTCCTCGGTTTTCTTATGAGAATGCCATATAAAGTGGTGTGAAAATCTTTATTTAAGTTCAAGATATATGGTACAAACTGCTTGAGGCCCTGGGTGGCAAAAGAAGGAAATTAGATTGTTTTAACATGAGTTGTTCTTGACAGATCCTTGTTGACTGTTACTCATCTCCTTGTTCTCGGTTATGAGCTTACAAATGGGGTTTTGTTCCCATATTTTATTCATTTACTGAAGTTTAGCTGACTAGTCCTATAGTTCCATTCTTTTTTTCTTTTAGACAAAGACATTTGTCTTTTCAATTCTTCTTAATTAGAGTTCTCTACAACTTTTCAGCACTAAGGCTGTCAGGACTAATGGCTCTAAAATGGCTTCATTAAATGTTCTGAGATGAGGGACAGCTAATTGGAAAGCATTCAACCTGGATAAATATTTCCCTCTATATAATGCTGAGATAGTATTTCTCTGTTGATATTAGTTCTATAACCACCTGCTCATCGTTGATGTTTTTAGTGAAAGCTAATGCAAGAAGTGCTTGGCATTCTTGATATTATCCTTGATTTACACTTTCCTCAAGGATCCACTCTACTAGGTAGTGGACCAGCTTTTTTTACTTTACCTTTCCCTCATTGACAAAGCATTGACTGAATTATTGCTTTGTAATCTGCTGTCAAAAAACATATATAGTCATCCATGGTCTTGAAGTTCTTCTTGTAGCACATATGCTCAGAAGTGCTCCTGAATGATGAAACTGATGCAGATTGTATATCTGTTACACTAGAAGGACTTTCTGTTGAAAGCTGATGGAGTCTTCCCGTAGTCATGTTGGGTAATGGTCTCTTTGCAATATTTATTTGTTTCCCATTTCCTCCTTAAAATCTTTTTTTTTCTCTCTCCTAGAATCTACTTAAAATAGTTTTGTTTAATTTTGCTTCATCCAGGTAGAGCTAGAGCCAGAGTTGCATGTGATTTCAGCAGCTTCTTCCTAGACTTCTTGTGATGTCTATTTCCGATTACACATGGCTGGGACAGAGAACATTGCAGATTTCAAAGCCAAGAATGTGTAGTGCTGTGACATAATGGTTTATTTGCAGATTCTTCTCTTATTCAGCATTTTTTATCTCCAGACTCTCACTAAGTTTTTACAGTTGGAGGTGTCAGAATTCTGGCCATCAGTCTAGAATCACTCCATCAACTGAATTGTTTTCTGTTGCTTATGTGGGTTTGTCAAATTTTCTTTTAGAATGGGCTGTACATTAGCCAGATTTATTTCATACTTGCCTTTTTGCAGCTCCTTGCTGTCACTATTTATATACTTTTGAAGCATGTATATTAAAAAGATCTATTTACTATGCCTCTGCTTTTCACATATTTTCAAGCATTTTTCCAATTTCATGGTTATTTTCTAAAGACTTGGTGGTGCTTTCCACAGTGGTTTCTGTAATGAGGCTTCCAACAATTTACAGGGGTTTTTTACTTAATTTGCCCCCTAAATATATTCAGTTAACTGCTGGCAACCATAAACAATAGTCAGCATTTCTCTTCCAAATTGAGCATAATTCTGTTGTGTTTTTGACTGTCTTTTTGCAGCACGTCCCTTGGCGGAGTTTCTGGGACAGCTGTGAAGTTCCTAAGTTAGCTGTGATCTTTGGTAGAATGTTTAGAAATGCCCAGAGAAATATGAAACTTTTGGTCTATCCCCTGTAAAACTATATTTGTTGTAGCAAATAATTCTTACTAGCTCAGCCCTAACAAACAAACAAACATTCTTACAGAAAATGGAAAAATGAAGTTTTTATCCCAAAACACCACTGCTTAGTTTTGTCAAGGCTTAATAGGAACATGGTGCTAAGCTCTCATTTAAAGAATGCACAAGTGCATGGCTTGAGAATACACAATGCACAAAGCATGAGAGGGTAGTTCCCAGATACACTGTACCATTGAGAAAAACCTGTACAGTGTCACAGCCAGCTGTGTTTCCACAATGCTACTGCTAATACTGTCAAAGTAGTATGTGGGAAGCAATAGCTGGCGCAGAGAGATTGTCTCCTGCCTATGTTTTCTTCTGAACCTACTGACATTCCATTGCGGGACCTAATGATTCCCTGATGAACACTTGGTGCTTTTTCTTTTCAGTGATGACTCATGGTTTACTGTATCATAATATGTGAAAGCTCAGCTGGAGACATCTTACAGCATACTGGGGTTTTAAAAAGTTCTTTATGCGCCTTGTCAGAAAGCATGGACTCCTGAAAGTATCTCAGAGAACCTGGGTCCTAAAGTACACTAACATCCTTAAATTAAATGGGACTATGAGGAACCAGATGTTGTTATATATCCTGTTCTGTTCTGTTCTATTCTATTCTATCCTACTCCTTTCCATTCCATTCCAATCCAATAATTCAACCTTCTCAATTCACAATAACAGTTCTTATGTGTGGGATTTGCCAATGCATTATGGTCTCCTGTTTTAAGGGCATTTCACAGGGACAAATCAAAACAATACTTAAGCAACAGGGAAAGGAATCTACAGGTATGTGGACACATATTTTTCTTTTGCTTTTGTTAGGTTTGCTCTTGATAGTGTTCTTGCACTACAACATGGCCTGTTAAAGATTTCTGAGGTACCTGTGTGGTGCTCAGCAATGAAAATGTTGTCCACTCTGATTTAAGAAATAGAAAATATGTTTGCCACACCATTCAAAACAAAACAAAACACAACAAAACAAAACACACACACGAAAGAAAACCAGCAGAAAAGAAACCTCCACCCTGAACCTGTTAAGGAAATGGAAGGCATTACTACCACATTTTTAAAATACATTTGTTTTCAAGTCAGCTTCATGCTCTGTTTAGTGGGATACAAGAGTAGAGTAGGTTGCTATCAAGCCATTTTATTCACTGAGATTTTCATGTGTGTCGATTTTATAAGCTTGAGCCTTTAGTGAGTTAATAATTTTAGAATGGATGTTCTCCTTGTCTGTCAATAGAGGATCCTTACAACCTAAAAATTATTCTATGAATCTGTGATTATGCTTGATATTGCTATGGATCCAATTTCACAAATATTCTGTCATCCCTACTACCATGCTCATGAATGTCAAGAAGTCTTTGCCTTGCAGAATCAGACCTTCTTAGTGGTCTCTCTGCTGGGTCAGTTATTTTCATTTCAATCATTTTAGTGGCATGACATAAATATACTGTGTTGAAGATCGTGTCTTTAGAACTAAATCTTCACTGCCATTTGCATGAAGTCATCTTTTCTCGTATTATCTTATGTCACTTTTAACCTAGGTAACAAATCCCTGAGGACAGTGGTCATGTCTGTATTCTTTTGTAAATCACTGTGCACACCTGTGCTTTGCTGCAGAAACATGTTAAATAATAGCACCTTTTAAAGGTTCACTGAATTATAAGTAGTTGTAAGCACTAAGCTCCTGTACCTGGGCATACCAGGTGTCTGTGGGTGGATGTCTGTGTGTGCAAATGTCTGCATACATTGCAGATGAAATTTCAGCTCTTGCTTCATAATTTCTTGAGGTGGTTTAGTTAAAATGAACGTTATCTCAATATATTTTGCAGAGCCTATTAGTATTAATTACTGAATTACAGTGTATCACAGATATACTAAGTGATACCTAGCTGAAATCAGTGTTAGACACAAATCTGTTTATTCAAGAGGTAGTTCTTGCCTTAAAAAGCTTCAGCTGGAGAGGGCAACAGATGAGAGATACTATTAGCCCTCTTTCACAAGGGCACAAGGAAGTTAAGACATTTATCCATAAGGCAGAAGGACCTGTAAGAGAACAAGCTATGCTCTTGTTAGATTCTCTCTGATGGGTGACCACAGAGAAATTTAGCTGTAGAGTTCTCAACCAACAACTGAAATATAAATTCAACCCTGTTTTCAGGGAGTATACAGCTACATGGTGGGACAGGAGAACTCCAAGCAGCAGCTCCTAGGACTGGGACTCCTCTCCTCTGCTCTTCCACATATTGTTCTAGAAGAGTATTGAACTGGTCATCTACTGCCAGAGCTATAAAGGGATTTGGACACAGTAATGCTCAGCATCACCACATCTGCCAGAGAAGTACACATCATTTAGAATCCACTTCTAACATTCTGCACTCACACCTCCTCCCATGCCATAACTGCATAGCATTAGATCTACATCCTTCCTTTACTTTTAAGTTGAAAAAATAACTAATTTGAGTGTCTTGCTAGAGGTTTTGTTGAGGTTGTGTTTGCTTCTGTTTCACAGATGCTAAATGTTTTCATGTCCCCATTTGAAGCTAATGACATTTCTTGACTACTAGTAAGACATGCAACTTTAAACAGGATCTTAAAAGCTGGCTTCTTCCATTTATCAGCATAGACTTTTTCCTCATAATTGCTTCTTATGTTAGCCAACACAATTGTTTGAGATATATATATATGTATTAATTTAGAAACCCCTTTTGGAAACACATAGAAAGTAAAAGCAGAAACAAGCAAGCCTAGGCCAAGACATTTTGCAGGTATAAGGTACTGTTTTCAGATTAGATGCCAGTGTTTACAGTGTACAAAATTAATTACATCTATAGGCCAAGAGCTAGGCATCTAGAGCTAAATCTGCAGAGAGATGTTGGCTCTAAAGCCTGTCTTTTAAATGTTCTTCAACCTAGTATTTTCCATGTGGCCAGGATAGGAATCCAGCCTTACCAAGCACTGTGAGAGTTGGACACCAAAAAACAACACTTTCAGAAGCTATCAAGCTGCATGGGGAAGCCTCAAAACTGGGAGTAGAAAATGCAAAGAAAAGAAGAGTGTCTAAACTTATCCCATCGAAGTGTTAAGCCAGATTTCCCTGCACAGTGAGCCTTTCCAAGTATGCTGGCAGCAGTCATCTAAGTGTGATTGCTGAGGGTATATGGTGGTTTTAGAAAAGGAGATCCCACCCTTAAAATATTCCACTATCAGTCCATTATCCTGTTTTATATTCTGACTGGGGAAAAAAGATTTCATTTCATTAAAAACTAGAATATGATTTTGTTGGTTTCACTCATTAGGATAAAGATATTCTACTGAAAGTAATATAACTTCTCCTAGTGTATTCTTCTCTTTTTTTTTTCAGAATATCATTTAACTTGATTCTATCAAGTACAGAATTAGGATAATTTCATATAAAATAAAGTACTAATTCTTCTTAGTCATTACACTTATTAAATAAGGTTTATGAAGAGCAGCTATATTTTTTATTAAACGAATTGCACACACTAAACACTACTTGATATAGACAGGATCTAATAAATAAATATTTATTTGAATTATTTGACAGATTTCCAACCTAAATCCAGAGAAGTATCATTAAATGGCATAACCATCTGTCACATTGTAGCTTCCACTGCAACAGCAATACAAGAGGAAATCCATTTCAAATAACTATGAAATGACATCTGGAAATACCTTGATCTACACACCCTTTTGTGTGTAGATCATAGCAATCATAGCAATGAATATGGAGGAAGTACTGCTCAGCCTCAGAAACAGTGACAGCCGGGCTGGGGACTCTGAAAAATCTTTCATACTACTGGTCTGGAGAAACA
>VYZX01004532.1:29244-39479 GCA_013401335.1 Brachypteracias leptosomus | reverse complement strand
AGGTAAACCCACCACACCAGAGCTGCTGAAAATGTTTATTTTCTTTAAGGTTCACCTCCACTTTTATGTATTAGAAGAAAAAAAAGCTTAGCTCTTTCTGCTCTCTGAGCATTTTTCCTGAAGATGGTTTGATCTTTAATGTAATTATTTGTCAGACTTCAAGTAATTCCTGAAAACTGTGTTAAAATCAGGGTTCCCAGGTATGAAAACATTTCTGCGTTCTCAATCCTGTGGCTGCACCCTCTGCATGCAAATTCCTTCCAGACAATGAACACTCATCCTTTTAATGTTGGTCCATAGCCTACCATTTCGCTCACTTGGAAATAAAAATGCTCCACAAGTACTGAAAGATAATGTGCAGGCATATGGGCTCATATTTGAGAGAGCTGTTAAGCACAAAAAGGTTGAAAACTGACTTTGATTTTCTTTAAACGAGTATGAGATGGGTTCAAATTGAAGATTTATATCCCTGCCAAACTGCTTGTTAGCTCATTATGACGTATCTGTGGAAGACACAGACCTCAGCAAGAACTTTCTTTATGCACTTCAGTATACTACTCATATAAACAAATTCTAATCAATTTAATCAATGTATCTCTGAGACATAATTATTTGATGCACATCCCCCAAACCAAACCTATTTAGGCTCTAAAAATGGAAAACACAGTATAACAGCCCTCGATGTGCAGGTTATAACAGTTATTTGTCTAGTTATCATTTTCTCTTTTGCTCTTATTTATTACTAACATTTTTCTTCCTGATTTGTCAATACAAATTTTACTGCTGCTCTCATTTAAAACAGTGCAAATGTAGATAAACCTTCAAGCACAGTATTTTTTTTAATATCTTTGTTATATCCAGTATGGAAGTATGTGGCAGCCTTTTCATATAATAACGGTAGGAGTAGTTGATCAATTTTCTTGAACATAACTGAATTTCTTATTCACAATCACATTCCACAACACACAAAAAAGTAAAGCTTCCTGTTACAGGAAGAAAGAAAGTGTGTTAAGAGTATAATTTGTTTTCTCTATGAGCTCAATGTGCAATGGCAGCCCAGAAGGCCAATCACATCCTGGGCTGCATCAAAAGAACTGTGGCCAGCAGATCAAGAGAGGTAATTCTGCCCCTCTACTCTGCCCTCGTGAGACCTCACCTGGAGTATTGTGCCCAGTTCTGGAGCCCCCAGCACAAGAAGGTTGTGGACATATTGGAGAGTGTCCAGAGGAGGGCCACCAAAATGATCAGGGGAATGGAGCATTTCTCGTATAAAGACAGGCTGAGAGAATTGGGGCTATTCAGTCTGGAGAAGAGAAGGCTCCGAGGGGAACCTTATAGTGACCTTCCAGTACCTGAAGGGGGCCTATGTAAAGGTGGGGGAAGGTCTATTCAAAAGGGTTTGTAATGATAGGACAAGGAGTAATGGTTTTAAGCTAGGAAAGGATAGATTTAGACTGGGTATTAGAAAAAAGTACTTTAATATGAAGGTGACAGATCAGTGGAATGGACTGCCCAGAGAAGTGGTGGAGGTCTCATCCCTGGAGTCATTCACAGTCAGGCTTGATGGGACTCTGAGCAGCCTGACCTAGGTAGAGATGTCCCTACTTGTGTAGGGAGGTTGGACACGATGACCTCTAGAGGTCCCTTCCAGCCTAAAACATTCTATGATTCTATGAAAATTAAAGAGCACGTGCTCAGGAATGTAAGCAATATCTTTTTCTAGCAGCATGCTTAGCACAGTCTTACCATTGTATCCTGGCACCGGTTTTCCTGCCTGTCCTGGTGGGGGTGTTGTAGAGTTCCCCAAACCAATACAGGAAGCAGTAATTGCAGAACCAGATTCTGTTAAGAGAATACAAATATCGTCAGTTAAGGCTGTTCTTAGTATCATTAAGTATTTATTGGTTCTAAGTTTTGTTTCTAGTTCAGCAAAATAATAAAATAAAAATCCCAGACAAGCAACAGCAGATTTAGAACTCGGGAGCTTTTATATATTATCTAGTGAATATAAGTTCATTACAGAAATTTGCATTCTTCAAAAGGGAACTTTTTCCGTTCCATAAAAGACAGACAGAAATAAACACCTTCTGTATTACACCTGTAGTTTATTCTGCCTACAACAAAGCCATGATAGAAATGCTGTGTAGAACAGATGTACTTCAAGGGTTATTACATGAGTCAATATCCTTGGGAAGAATGAATTCCAGAAAAAAAACAGTTGATTCTTGGTCGATTATCTTATGCCTGTAGTGCAATATTGAAGTGTTCTATTTTTGGAGCTACACATTCAGAGATTTGAAAGTGAATAAATACCGTCTTCTCCATGACAATAATTGTCAGGAAGATCAGAGAAGAGGTAATGCCTAACAAAATTTGCAGTAAATAATGAAGTCAGGAATGCCTCTTCTGTAATCCTGGAGATTTCACTAGTATTTCTTGGTGAGAACTATTCAGATAATGAAAAGGCTCAAAAAGAAACAGGCTAGAAAAGTCGGACTTAAATTTTCAGTGTTGCCAAAATAAACTCAAAAGAAACAATCTAAGGGATGGGAATCAAGCTACTTTGAGATTTTGTGATTATAATTCAGATGTTTTCTCCTCTACCACCTACAAACACTAAAGCATTTTGGAGTGGTTTGTTTCTGGTTTGTTTGGGGGCTTTTTTTGGGGGTGGGGGTGGGGTGTGAAGCAAGGAAGGAGAGGAGAAGGGGTGGAGATGTTAGAAAACAAATGTCTCTTGGTTTTTGAATCTTAGGAAGACACTCATTCGTCTAACTGCCAACAGTTAAATTGAACACTGGCATTACATGCCTTTCCTCACTGCATGGAGCCCACAGAAGAGGGGTCTGAATTCTCTCTGAAGCACCAATGTAAAATTTCTTGTTCAGAGTTCTCAAATGATACAACACAAATATCCCCTGTAATTCCTACACCTTCCTAATCATCCCCAGTTAGGCAGCTAGAAATTCCTCCATCCTCAAATTCCTCTTTTTCTTAAGAAAGCTCAATTTCACATAACATTTTTATAACCACAAGAGTGGTCATTACAGAAGAGGAATAAAAATTATTGTCATATAACAGAGTAAATTTGAAAAAAGGCCAGCTGCTCTTCTCTTTTCCACCAAAAAAAAAAAAAAAGAAATTACTTTTAAATGCTGCTGTAACTCTAAGCCACAGAAAACAAAGTGCAGGTGGTTGCAAATATTAGCAGGAACACAATATGATACTATTACTTTAAAAATGTGGCTTTATCATTTTGGAGATGGCCCAAGTCTCAGGTCACTCAGCCTGGAATTCACAGTCCACACCACCTGCAAGCATTAGCAGCACAACAAAGCAGGTTTGTCTTCAGCTCTGTGTTTATATCTGATCAGTACGGTCAAAACTATTTTCAGTTTTCTTGCATTAGGAAATTACTTTTTTTTTTGCTGTGAATTTTCTCAGCTTCCACAGTATTCATCTGCCACTTCAGAAGTTGTTAAATGACTGTTCAAGTGTTAAAAGAAGCAAGAAGAACAAAATCGCAGAAGCTGGTGGTGGTTTTACATTAGGCTAAGTAGCTTAAAATTAGCATTAACATGGCATAGTTAAGCTAGGGCCTAACTCCAGCTGTAGGACACAGAATGAGAATTATCAACCCTCAATGCTAATAAAGACAGGCTAAAGAGTTTGCTTGGTTGTTTCCCCATCTTCCCTTATTTTCTTCTACATAATGCACGTTCACCACACAATCACAGATCCTGATCTTCTCTTCCAACAAGAAGATGACCCAAGCTACAATTACAGTGGTGATACAATATCAAAATGGTCTAACATACCTATTTGTGAACCCATGGAAAGTTGTAGGAGAGAAACTCACAATTTATTCAACAGTTTGCAAGCTTCGTTTTCTGCACAGTAGCTATACTGAGGACTTTTTTCTTCTTTTCCTCAAAACAGAATGAAAGCTGGTATTTTTCTTTGATAACAGTGAATTGGGAAAGACAGTGGAAGTGAGAGTTTCTTTTTTGACCATGTTAGGAGGAAAGAAACGGTGACATGGAGTATATCTTGCTTTACATATTGCATGGCAAAAGCTAAAACCCATACTGTAAAAAATCAGATGAGAAAGGTATTCTATCACGAAAACATAGTAATTAGGCTTGCTATTGACAGGTAGGAAACACAGCATCACTGTTAACGTGGTGTACCAGTAAGATTTGCATGACCATGTCTAATCAAGAGCTCTCAATCAAAAAACCCTGAGGGGAGAAGGAAAATTTGAAATTTCTAAAAATTAGTTTGGATTTGCTTGACTCTCTGATAACTGCTAATGAAAACAATACACACTAGAGAAGAAACTTCATCATACTAATTTGTCTGTATTTGTCCCTGCTTTTTGGACAAAAGTGAGTAAGACAGAAGTCCACTTATTCTACATAAGAATTGCAAGTTCTAGAACTTTGTGAATAGGTCTTTATAATAGCTGCTATTTCTTCTACTGTCTTCTCAATTACCACTGGATATATTATTTTCATATTTACCCAGTGCTCTAATCTCTAAGCTGTACATTCAGTTTCCATGGGTCAATAAGACCTTTTATGTACATGAAAAAAAAATACAGTTTTTTGGTGATTGGACCAGATATTAATTCAGAGAGGGAATCCCCAAAGCATCTGCTCTTTGTGTTAGGTTAACAGTTCCTGAATGCTAAAGATTCCCTTACAATGTAGAAGCACAAAGGAGTAGTGTCAAAGGATAGCATGAATCTTTGTGCTGCACATTTCTTGGGAAATCAATGCACATGTTCCAAACACGATGCTGGACTGAAATATCAATTTCCCAAATGTATCAGGAAACGGCAACAGAAAAAACAGTCTGACTTGGAGGTGGAATTCAATTCAAAATCCTGCTGAGATTAACCCTGTTCAGAAGAATACAGAAAAGTAAGTACTGATGAGAATTTTTTCCTTACCAACTATGTGCAATACAAGTACTATGTGCCCCTTTTATGTATTTCCAATAAGTAAAGTTGCTTAAGAATCTTTGGTTTGAATTAAGGCTGGTTTCTTTACAATTCAAGCCAGGACCTATATGCAGGCTACGAGACTCAGGCTTGAAAGTTAGAATGGCAAGAGTCTGAAGAAGGATAACACTTGTCAAATGGACATTCTGTTCCACCTACCCCTTACATCAGGTTTCCAAATGTACAAACAGACATCCCTTACCTGACACTCACTTGTTTATAGTTGTAGATTCTCTGAAATTAATGCACAGAGTCTAGACAGATTCCCAACATTGAAGTCTTTAGGAGCATGTGTATTTTTAATGTAAGGAATAGAACAGTCTGTCCCTTCTGCAGATGTTTAGGTGCTAACCTTCCACTCACTACACAAGCAAGTTAGCTCACCCTCCGACTGTGGAAGGCTTTTCAGGGACAACTGGGTCATAAAACCAATTTCTTTTTTTGCATAACACGTTATAATGTGACAATGAAGCAGCTACTTACACGAGCAATTGTTTACATTGGAAGAGCAATGCTTCACAACTAGTTTGGCAACTACCTTCAACATCTGCTCTGAGTTATAATGAAATGAATATATGTATCTCTGAGAATAATGAAAAGTACTTCACCAAGACTTGGAAGAAGGACTTAGCGAGAGATGTCTTAAAATCATAGCTGTTAAAGTGCCTCAAGTCCCTCCTTATGTTTTTACTTTCAGGATAAGAGCTGATGTAAAGAACTAGCTATATTGGACAGCTAATGAACAGTCTGACACAGGCAATTTTGTTGCATTTGCACCTCTGAAAGCAATTCTTATATCAGAATAAGTGCTGCTGATGCAGAAGCAAGCACTCTCTTATGAGTAGCAAGGGCAGTCACTAAGGTTCCACCTGACTTTATTCATCAGAAAGCTTCCAAGTACCCGTGTGCCTGACTTGCAGAAGCTGTGTCCTGCTAAATGATGCAAAGCAACAGCTAGTTAGTTTCTGTGCTCAAAATCATCTTGCTCATTCACAGTCAACAGTCAAATTCAATCAAAATACACAGTTTTGAAATAATTCAGGACTTCAAAGATGAAAAATGCCCTGTACCACTTACATTACTGATGCATTACAATTTTTAGACCGTGTCTCATGTTCCTCAACGTAATAGACTGTCACATTGCTGAAATACTGTATTTTTGGTAGGAAATACTTAGAGAAAACACACTACATTCTGACATTAATATTAGAGTTTGGGCTGCATTAAGTGAGTAATGTAAGGCTGTCTGCTTTGAATTTCTTAGGATGCAATGGATACACACTGGAAGCATGTAAAAGAGGTGGGAAGTTGTTATGTAGCAGGAGAAAAAAATAGAAGAAAAAGGAGCAATTGTCACACACACATTGATGAATGCACTAAATATAATACACTAAATTCTCACTGTGGCAGTGATATTTTGAGCCATTCTCCTGGCAAAGCTGTCATTTTGGTTGAGAGGAATTAAAGGAATTACTACAGCAGAAGACAGTACTGATAAAATGGAGAGGAGGGTTTATGGAAGAGCTTAGGCAGCAACTGATAACGAATCCATCCACACAGCAAGAATGCAGCTCTGAAAATGCTCCTTGCACATGCTCCCTCCACAGAGTGGACATTTTAATTATAGCAGAAAGGGTGGAACGAAGAATTCAGAAAAGTAACAGCAACATGCTGTCTAGCATGGCAACAACTATTGGGCATTCAGGAACAGAAAAGCAGAGTACCAGATGAATTACAGCACTCAAAATATGCATCACAACATATCACACTGCTTCCTTAGAATAACACCAAGTCTTAACACATCACAGAAATAATACAAATCCTGAAGATTCAGGGGGCAGATCATCAAGTATTCATACAGACCACATTTCCTTCATCCTTCATCCTATGACTGCAAAGAAGTCAGTTTCCCAGCCAAGTCTTCATCACTAAAACCCAAGTAAGTTTCTAAGTCTCTCACTGCAGTAGCAGTAGGTGGCCTCATGCAGAACTTGTGGCTTAACACAGTTAATCCTGACAAATTCAGCCATGCTGCAGGCTGGTTGCCCAAGCACCATTTTAGTCTTACACTTACTGGTTTTGCAAGATAATTTCAGATAGCTGTTTTAGCCTCTGTACAGTACAGCTCAGCCATGTTTTCAGCAGGGACTCAAAAATATCTACTGTATAATTTTGCCATGAAGTTTTCTTCACCTCTTCTCTGGAAGAGATCTATGCTCTCTGCCCAGCTCCAGGTTGGTGTATGAGGCATGACAAAGTATTAATGTGTAGAAAGACCAAGTACACCTGGTTAGCATTGAGTATTTAACTACACAGTCTGATGCTAATTATTCACCAACATTTAAACAAGATGACACCTGGCCACTATTACCCCAGGACACTGAAGGGCACAGAGGAGAACAGGTTGGATAATCTCAATGCAGTGTGATGTGTGATGCTGGGCTGTCAATGGCAGATTGCCACAGAAGTCCACAATACATTGGCTGCACCCACGTTGTTAGTACATGTTGATATGCCATGATTTTTCACTGCCTTTTAAGGGTAAAGGTTAGTGAAAATTACTTTGCAGATCATTACATCATGAACTTCCCCATCCATTTTACTCATTTCCTCTAAATTTTATTTAAGTCTGTCAACAAATGAAGTTCAAAACAATTTATTGACAAAGCAATTCTTATCTTCTAATATATTTAGTATGGTACTGCAGTAAATTATGTAGGGTAAAAAATTTAGCAGGGTACTGCAGAAAAGTGCAAGCAGCCACAAGGAGACAACAATGACTGAAGAATCTGGAAAGCTGTAAATTCTTAAGGATTCCCTGATTCAGTTTTACCAACTGTCAGAAAGCAAGTGTGAAATTAAATCCAACTCACACATTATGCACAATTAGGTTAGATTAAAGACAATCTGTCATCTTAAACTGTGAAAAGCTTTGATGGCTAGTACTGAAACTTCAAGAACTCTTTCATGCATCGTTTGGTATTTCATTTCACCTCTTATTTCTGAGGAGTATGACAGATGCAGCAGAAAAATTCTTAAACAGTGATGGTAATTATCATTTATTTTTCCTCCATCTGCATTAACTTATTCCTCTTGGGAATTAAGCACATGCAGGATCAACATGATAAATACCAAGTGCATACAGAATGCCAAAATACAGCAAGTGAGTACCAGGGATCTATCTTAGCAAAACCCACAAGAGATGTCAAATTTTAGGTGAGGTATGCAAGTTGAGTGGTTTGTAATCAAGATTTTCATACTGCTCTTACAAGGAGCTTTTCAACTCCTTACAAACTTAAGTAAAGCTAGGGTAAAGAGTATGCAGTAAACCAACTGGAAAGAATTTCTTGCACGAATATGACTTACAGAGACTATCACATCTACAGCATGACCTTGTTCATGAGGCTGTTTATAATTTAGATTACATTCATCTGGCAGAAGATCAGAACAACTTCTTACCTTGATATGGGATGGCTGCAAAACATGTTCATTCATCCCACTAGTACTCTACAAAACAGACTGTAAAACCTCTAAAAGTTAACTGTAAGCCTCATGGAAAAACAACAGTATTTTTACCATTCTTCACATCTAAGTGAAATTAAATTTGATCTTTCTCACTTGGTTAAATTGCATACAGACCCTTAAAATCCTCTACTTAACAGCTTAACTTTCTCTACTCAGAAACTGTAATGTAGAAACTTCACTCAGCAAACATGGAAAAGAGATATAAACAGGAATAAACAGGATATAAAACAGAAAAGTGTGACTAAGGAAAACATAAAGATCCTTTAACAAAATAGACTCTCCAGTACAGATGTATTTGTACAATAGGACCAGTATGTCACACAAAACATTACTTTTTTTTTTCTGGCTATGACTATTGGCTGTTCAGTATTCAGTTCCATTTAAGGTTCTCCTTTATCATACGGTAGCACCAAAGGTGCTCAATCAATAAAAGGGCCATACACTAAAGACACCACAGAAAAGTGGTTACTGTCTGAAAGACAACACAGACAATAGCTAAAAGGGACAGTGATGTGACAGCCATATTCATTTTCATTATCCATTATATGAAGAAGGATGACTTTGTAATTAAAACACACAACTGGACACTGCACAGTTGACTTGAGATAACTTAAATGCACATCAGTGAAGATAACTATAAAAAAAAAAGTGTGGTCTCATTATCCTTCTACACCTTGGCTGTACATTCCTATCTTCCTTTTTCCCTTATTTTAACATGGAATTAGATTGAGCTGATTCAGATTTTTAAAAAAATTATTGATCTTTCTTCCAGTCACCTTAGTTTTTGCCTAAATCAATGCTCTGATTCTGCTCACCATGCAGCCACACATGTGGCAGGCCTGGCTGAAGAGCAGGGGTACAAAGGTAGTACCAGAGATCAAGGAGGGATGCTCCACTCCCTCTTTCACTGGTGGTTTGCATTTATGTAAGCTTAGATCATTCACAAATCACACATCCAGTTACACACCACCACGCTATTTATCTCAGTATATTTCATTTAAAACTGGAATAGTATCACAATTATTTCCTCCTCCACAATCAATTTGTCCATTTAGTCTAATTCATCATTTAGGATATTGCTTTAAATTTTAAATGTCAAATACAGATTCTAACAGGCAGTGGTATCAATGAATGCCTCCCACTTCAGCTGGGACACTATTTCTAATCTTTAAAAGGAAATACTGCATTATATTCAGTGTTGTGCTAATTAAACTATATTAATATTTAAATAAATGGGTAAGCATTCCCATATTATTATGTACATATGCAGCACTGGGAATGACAGCTTCAAGCTTGTTTGCACTAGCTAGGAATTGTGATGTTAACCTGACTATGNTATGGAACAATATTAATACGTGTATAACAGCTGTGTACAGCTAGCCAGAAGCAGAGTGTTTCCCTCATTTCTTGCAAAGGTACAGAAGCACAGGAAAATAAAAAAATAAGCTAAAGAGATTTGAAAACCTGAAGCTTCTTTCTCAAACTAAAATCCGTTTCCTTATTTTTAGAATTTAACATCAGAAGAAAAACTAACAATTCTTTTAGTATTTTCTAAATGCTTCAAAGCACTTACAGATATAATGCATCTATTACTATGAACACATATTACACTTGCAAAGGCCAAATACTTTTCGTATAACAGTTCCATTGCTATTTTCAATCTATTCAAACCGAAAACAAAATCAACCCCCAAAACTGTTAAAAT
>VYZX01004532.1:0-27087 GCA_013401335.1 Brachypteracias leptosomus | reverse complement strand
AAAAGTACATCTGAAACAACCCTCAAAAGAGAAACATTTTTGGAGGAGAAAACACACTTCATGACATGAAAGAGACAATGAACAGCACTGAAGACCACAATAAACCTATGAAGCTGTAATGGTCCATTCAGAGCTAAAGCACCTTAGAGAATATGTAGATAATCCAGACATACATTCTTTCATGTCCAACACATCCGTAAGCAGTACATAGTGAAAACCAAGACATTTCTGTAAAAAGTATTTCTCAGCTAAGCAAACACAGCCTAAATTTCTGAAGGAGAATCTTCTTCACAATGATTCCGCACAGAAAACTCATGAAAATTCAAGACTGGAAGATGAGTATAGATGATTCTAAGACTGAAATGCTACAGAGGGCAACACAATTAGGGAAGCAACCTCACCTGTTTTACTAAGGCATATCACAACTCATATATGATGGAGATGTTAAATGGTATTAGCATGAGCAGAAATTCAATATTTTACCACTAGATTAACAAGGATTACACCCAATAAAATGCCAGGTTCTGAGCAGTAAGTCTTCAATGCTTAAGTCTCTTTTCTACCTGCAAAAGAAGTGTGTCAAATCCTAATTTAAATCCACATCACTCCTTTAAGTTATCTTGAATTATCATAAGATAGAGATTGCAAGAACTATCAATGCTCCAACCTCAAGAGAGAAGTCAATCATCAGGATGAGTTAGGAAAGAACTTCTTAATTTTGGCCCAGGTTGACCAGACAAAGAAAAAANCTGCCTTGGCAATGCCCATGGACCCTAAAAAGATTTCCTCCTCTTTCTTGTCTAATAAGGACAACCAAAAACGTATTTGAACTGGGTGTCCCAACGTGACATTGAAGGAATGGTGAGCTATTGTAACTAATGACACGCAGTCCACATCTGCACAAGTCTAACTAATAAGCAACAATGGCTGAAACAATCTTTATGCTCATACTCTTACAGGACTAAATGCAAGCCCCCAGGCAGAGACATGATAAATGACCACTCTCCTCCCCTTCCTCTACCTGAATACCTGTTTAACTTCAGTTGTCCAGAGAATTATGCTCAGAGGACTCTGTAAATCAGGGCTGCAAAGCTGCAGAAGTTGCTGCAAAGCAGTTCCCACTTCTGTATAACTGTTCTGCAGGATATCAGCTTCCAGAAAAAAAATATGATCCTAGTCTTGACAGGATACACATGCCCTTAAAAAGCACGAATTGCATCTAAACTGAGGCACCACCTGATGGACTAAACCAGTAACCTGGACTTCGGAAGAAATTTGTTTCATCTCTTTCATCTCAGCTCCATATTCTTGGGCTCCAGAACTGAATTTCTGGCACTCAAAAAAGAAATTTCAATTGTCTCTTGGTCTGAAAGTTTCACCATACTAAAGGAATGCACTGGACTGGAATGCATCATATTAAGGAATGCACTGGACTGATCTGGACAGTTTTGAATGGGGCAAAGCAAAAGATGATTGAAGAACAAAATCTGGAATCCAATTGTCAAATGTGGTCTAGATTGACAAAGTAACTCACCTAAAGAACAGTTCTGTAGTGGAAATTTGGAAAGATCAGCTATTCAGTTGCAAAATCCATCTTTCTGGCTACTCAAGAGAAAAAGATTCTGCACAACGTTGCCAAGACAACACAATGGAAACTGAACTGGGAATCACATCATGCTGCTTGGAGACCACATTAATAAACTCTTCCCTGTACGTGACTGTGGTAGGAAGTAGTTAATTCAAAAATATTACAGTGAGTATACTTAGGTATGATTTATACTTTTTACATAGAATTCCAATGATATGGTTGTTTTGTTTGTACAGTCCTAGTAAAGATATGTATAACCATTACTCCTGTGTGGAATTACATGATAATAGTATGTCCTAATAAAAATATTACCAATATAGCATTTACATGCTTCAGAGGTAATACAGAGAAGGAATGTGAACAATTTTTAAAGTGATAAAGTGTATTAATTAATTGTTCTATAGAACTTGGGGAATTCCTGTCAGTAAATTACATCACGCTATGTCTCAGAGTATCCAAAATCTTATTACAATGTGTTTATAGTATAACCTTCTTTTTCAGCAGCCATAATATAGCACACACTATGTGATTTTTGTCCTAATGCCTGCTGCTGACTTCCTTTCTGGATGAGGCAGCTTATTTCCATGAAAACAGAAAACAAGCACAATCTTCTCCTAGTTCTGCATGCTAGTGACCTGACACTCAGGACATAGTAGGTATCTCCAATTTGAACCTCATACACTTACAAGTTCTCTAACTTTGATTCCCATAGTACATGACCAAAAGAGTTGTACAGAATCATGCCTCATGACTGAGATTTTATGCATGTTGAACTTTATAACTGAATTTTCAGTTTCAAATCTGTTTCATCTGAATTTTCCTATACATCTTCAAAGACAAGAGTGTCAAAATGTTTTTATTTTAAAACATCAAGAGAAAGAAAAACTCTTTACACCCTATACTTATTATGAAGAAATGGAAATCTGACTTAACATTTTTTTAAAATGTCAAACCCAATGTGTTAGAGTTTCAATTTATGTCTTTTTTACTACAAAATACTGTATAGCTAACATGGGAGCAGTTGAAGAAGTTTCACACAAGCTTTCAGAGCCTTCATGCTTCCACAGCTTCTCACAACCTCATGGCTGCTACCTTTTTTTCTTCTAGAATTCAAAGCTAGCTCCAAAACCAAGGTAATCAAACTCACATTTCTTTTTGAGGCCTCTCTTAAGGATGTGACACAACAGGTACAACCCAAACACTGTTTAGGCTATTTCAAATAGATATCACAATGTGCCCTGTAAGGTAGTCACATGGAATACTGAAATAGACCTATTGTATCATTTCCTCAAAGCCTAATTACACATAGAACAGGGTCCAAAATGTGCATTTCTGTTCCCTTTCAGGCAAAGTATCACAAAATATATGCAAATATGACAAGAAAATTTATCTCTAAGCAAGAAAAGCTCTGTTTTCTAAAACTGAATTTGCAATGGCTTCCTGGACAGCTTGGGGCAAGATACTTGCTTGTCTTTCTCAATTTAATGTCTGCAAGACTGGAATAACTTTATTTACTTCACAGGGGTGTTAAAAGAATTAAACTGTTTGTGTTTACACAATCGCTTTGAAGATGAAAATTGCTATTTAAATATTTAAACTGTCATTTCGTATAAATAAGCAAAAACTAAACACCTGCACAAATCCAAAACAAGATTATCCCCTCTCCACGTACAGATGAGTATAGGATCTGAAAGTACCGTTCTTTCATCCATTGCCACATCTCCAAAGAAAACAGCATATGCTTATCTGTTCTCACTGCCTCCAATCCTACTTACTGCTCACTGATCCTGTGACGTACATTTCATAGCTTGTAAGATGTTTACTATATTCGTAACACAAATATTAACATTTAAAGTAAGTGTTATTGATGAAGACATATTGACACAATCAAAGTTTTAATCAATCAGGCTTTCCAGGTGTAGCTCTGAAGTCCCCTAATGACACCTTTCTTGTTTCAAAGCACTGTTTCAACTCACAGTTATTTCATATACTCCATAAATCTTCCAAAGACAAAATGAAAGAATACTCTATCTACATTTCTTTTTTCATACTCACTTATTTCTAGTTTCAATATATGGCAAAGGGGCCAAGAGCTTTGAAGATACCTTAATAAACCCAAAGAAGCAAGTGACTTACACTCCCTTTTTATTTTATAATACTTTGTCAGCTTTGTTTCCCTTCATTCATACTCATTTCCATCTCCAAATAATGACTCAGTTCCTTCTCATCTCTACAAAGTTGATCATCCACCTCCTTTTCTCAGTCATAAACAAGGGAATAGAAATTGCCCCATCATACAAGAAACAGGAATAAAAAATGACCCTATCATACAAGAAATACTAATTACCCAGACACTGGATTGCCCTCCTCCTCCATCTTCTGCTTAGCCTCAGTTGAAAGAGCCAACAAGTAAGATATAATTGCCTAAGTAAGAACTACAGTGCTTTTAGTTGTCATTTTTTATTTTAGAGATAAAATGTCCTGGTGGACAGTAAGACAACCATGATATAGAAATACACCCTCACAGCAAAGAAGGCCCATCCCGGGCTGCAAAAGGAAGAACGCTGTCAGCATGTTGAGGGAGATGATCCTTCCTCTCTACCTGACACTGGTGGGGATACATCTGGAGGGACTGATTCTGAGTTCCTCAGTATAAGAGATGGAGTAGCCTTCTAGCTCTCCAGTAGCTTACTGGAGAAAATCCAGCATGGCCAGGAAAAGGGACATCTTTTATATGTGGAAAGGCTGAGAGAGCTAGGACTGTTCAGGCTGCAGAAGGCTCAAGGGAGACATTATCAATGTGTATAAATATTGGCTGGAAGGGAATGATGAAGAGGCAGCCAGACTTCTTGGTGGTGCCCACTGACAGGACAAGAGGCAATAGGCACAAACCAAAACACAGGATATTCCAGCTGAGCACAAGAAAAAAAGGTTTTGCTGTGGGAGCGGTCAAACTCTGGCATAGGGTGCCCAGAGAGGCTGGGAAATCACCATCCACAGAAATATTCAAAACTGGACAGGATCCTGGGCATCTCTCTCGCTGACTGTGCTTGACTAGGGGAGCTGAACTAGATGACCTCAGGAGGTCCTCATCAACCTCAATGATTCTGTGATTCTTCCTTCCTTCTTTCTCCTCATCCCTTGAAATTCAGTTCTCTGATAGGAACTCTGGCTTCAGAAACTTTTTCCTCCAGATTGAATGACTTGCTAATATTCAAGAGCACACATTTCTACAGAAATGAATTGGAAATAAAAATGGTTCTTCATTCTAATCAAATTAAATGCTCTCAAACATTGTATTTGAAATAGCCTTAGTTCATTAAGTTCTGCAACAATTTAATTTAAGAGCATGCCATGAATATAAAAATCAAGAAATACTCTTCTCTAGCTATGCCTGTAGTCTTCTTTGACAAGTCTCTTCCAGTCTTACCTCAACACACTATGAATACAATTACACCCGCATTGTTACTGGGTTTATTCAGAGGTATCTCAGGTAACACTAAACCTGTGCACTAAATATACATCAGAGCTATGGGCAAATATATATACACAGATAGATAGATAAAAACACATGCAAAATTACACATTAATATTGCTTACTGGCAGTGCACTAGGTACTCAAAGACATTATTTGATCTTTTAACCTTTTCCAGTTAATTGCTCATTCTGCATCACTGATGCCCGTTCCTGCCTACAGACATTAGGATTATAGAGAAGTGAACAAAATATAGGTCACCTCCCTTGTATTTATCAATTAATTAGCAGATTAAATCAAGATTACATTAAAAATAATACCACTATCTTCCAGTACTTTCTCAGTATTTATCTAAGATTGTGGAGGGGTTTTAATAAAAATGATGCATTATAAACCTCCTCAACTGATTTCATGAAATAACACACATTATAGATGAACTAAAGAGTTTTCCACTTTTAATTCTAATTTTATATATCTGCTATCTGACTCACCATTGGGGAATCAAAGCTTTTTTCCTCTCCATAAAGAGAGACCAGAGAAAACCTGCATCTCAAAACAATGACACATAGAAAATAGAAGAGGTATTCTTGGAAGGGAGCAAAGGAGAGAGGGGAGGAGGGAGCTTTCGTTAAACTTTTCCTTAGCTTAAATAGTAATAATGTCTGTAAGAAGAAAAATCTGGATCTGATCTTGTAATAGCGAAATGCAAACATATTAATCCATAGTTATAAGGAGATACATTTGACTGAGCCTTAATCCAGAATTCAACTGAGATTTTTGCAGTTGCACATAGATTTGTACTCCAATTCCTTCATTTCAGTCTAAGTTTCTAATCCTCCTCCAGTGAAATAAATGGGAGACATTCCAAACTAATCAACAGAAGTTGGATGACATCAATATAGAACAACATTAAGGACCAAGGAGTCTACTCTATGCTGCAGATTGTATTTAATTACACAAAATACATGTGCATAAAACTTAAACCTGAAAGCTTCCCTAAATACCAAATTTTCTGTCACAAAATAGACACACATGCTAGAATACAACAACATACCCGGAAAAATACTGATGCAAATTTTTAATTTTTTTTTAACCACAGGCATCAGAAAATATCTTTTTTTCCCCTCTAATAGCTTTTAAAAATGTTATGTTTTAAATGTATCTTGAAGTCATTTTTCAGATCACTTCCAAAAAAACCATTCTTCCTGCTTGAATTTTTATTTTCACACTTGGCTCTTCTTATTTAAAGGTTCATGGAAAGAGAAACCAGTTCTACCTGCAGACTTGGTAAGTAAGTCTGAAAATATCTCCTCACCATATTTTACAAAGGATATTTTAAAACACTCACCAGTTTGCCACCAGTGGTCCAAGACAGGTACCTTGAAGATCTTTTTTGACCATTCTAGTGTGTCCACATCACAGTGCTCACCAGCTACGAATAATGTTCTGAACCTTTGAACAAAAATTTTTAAAAAGTATATATCTTGATCTGGATGGAGAAAGGAAAACAAGACAACAAATTCAATAAATATTTCTAGTTGGTGGCCCAGATAAAGAGAAAAGGGGGGGAGACTCCTACTCTTTGTATGCTCCTTCCTATTAAGTACCAATTAGAATCTTAGCAATATTAATTTACGTTACTCAATACATCATGTAAAAGAAGTTTTATTTTCTGAATGCGAAGACCTTGGGAGACCAGAGGCAAGCAACAGTCAATGGAAGTAAAAAACAATTAAATGCTCTGTACACAGGAACTAGGTAGATATGCATTAGGCAAAATGTAAGAATGAAATACCAAAAAGAATCAGAGATAACAGAAAAATTACTAGAGAAAGATACAGAACTAGAAGGAAATACCTGTAGCATAACTCTTAATCCTAAATTGTTAATAATGTTCCATTTAAACAGATTTTAGTATTTTTGAACAGTTGAGTCATCTTTTTGTAGGCATTTGGAAGTGAGTTTTGGGGGAAACAATGGGACATAGAGTCATATTCCTGTGGAGAGGCAGGCTATATATACATAAATTTAAAAAAATAAAGTTATATCACTAGATAATGCCAGTCAGAACAAAATTCAGCAGCTTTGGGTCCCTGATCACAGTACTAGACTTCAGCTCATTTGACTGCAGCCAACATTGGCAGAGAAGAGATGCAACACCTGGCAGTCTGGACAGATGTGATCTGCATGTTCGTATCATTACATTAGGTAGTGCTGTATAACTGGGTATTAAACCCACATACAGACTTGAACTTCAGAATCTTTTATCAGATGTTTAGTCACGCTTTGTCATCCTTCATCAAGCATTACAAATTCACTTCACACACTGTTTAGGATGATAAGGTCCTTTATAGAATCATAGAACCATTAAGGTTGGAAAAGACCTCTAAGATCATCAAGTCCAACTGACAACCCAACAGTACCATGACCACTAGACCATGTCCTGAAGTGCCATATCTTTACATTTTTTTAACATCTCCAGGGATGGTGACTCCACCACCTCCATGGGCAGCCTATTCCAACGCTTAATCACTCTTTCAGTAAATAAATTTTTCCTAATATCCAATTAAACCTCCCCTGGCACAACTTGAGGCCATTTCCTTTTGTCCTATTGCTAGTTACTTGTGAGAAGAGACCAACACCCACCTCTCTACAACCTTCTTTCAGGTAGCTGTAGAGAGTAGTAAGGTTTCCCCTCAGCCTTCTCTTCCCTAGACTAAACAGTCCCAGTTCCCTCAGCTGCTCCTCATAAGACACGTTCTCCAGACCCCTCACAAGCTTGGTTGCCCTTCTCTGGACTCACTCCAGCACCTCAATGTCTCTCTTATACTACGGCACCCAAAACTGAACGCCATACTCAAGCTGTGGCCTCACCAGCACCGAGTACAGGGGCATGATCACTTCCCTACTCCTGCTGGACACACTAGTTTTGATACAGGCCAGGATGCTGTTGGCTGTCTTGGCCACCTGGGCACACTGCTGGCCCATGATCAGCTGGCTGTCCACCAGCACCCCCAGGTCCTTTTCTGCCAGGCAGGTTTCCAGACACTCTTCCCCAAGCCTGCAGCATTGCCGGGGGTTGTGACCAAAGTGCAGGATCCATGTCAATGGTAGCTTTCTTAAAGTGACTATCGGTACTCAGAAGCTAGACATTACCATACAGTATTGCATGCTGCTGTTTTGATCTTTCTAACACTCACACAGTAACTTTATTCATGTCATAGCAGATCTTCTGCACTCATTTCCTAACAAACAATTTAAAACCCTATTACACTGCCTATGGTGCAGCCTCACCATGGAGTACTGTCTGCAGTTCTGGGCCTCACAATTTAAGAAGGATGTTAAAGTACTTGAATGCATCCAGACGAGGGCAATAAAGCTGGTGGAAGGGCTGGAAGGCATGTCCTATAAGGAATGGCTGAGGACTGTAGGTTTGTCTAGCTTGGAGAAAAGGAGGCTGAGGGGCAAGCTCATTGCTCTACAGCTTCCTGAGGAGGGGAAGTGGAGAAGGAGGTGCTGATCTCTTCTCCCTGGTATCCAGTTGTAGGACATGTGGGAATGGTTCAAAGCTGCACCATGAGAGGTTTAGACTGGACATTAGGAAGTATTTCCTTACCAAGAGGATGGTCAAACACTAGAACATCTAAGAGGTGGTTGATGTCCCAAGCTTGCCAGTGTTTAAGAGGCATTTGGACAATGCCCTTAATAACATGCTTCAACTTTTGGTCAGTCCTGAAGTGGTCAGGCAGTTGGACTAGATCATTGTAGGAGCCTTCTAACCGGAATATTCTATCCTATTCTATCCTATCCTCACAGATACTTACGACACTAGCCAGACACTGTCATCTAATAAGACACTAAGCAGAAGAATCATTTACAATCTTGCCTCCACATCTCCAACAAATAAATAAGCAACTCTCTTCAGGTAAAAACACAGCACTTTTAATTCAAATTCATGACGAAAACGAACAGCCAACTACACTCAATACACTATATTGATTTATATTCAATACTTTGTCATTAGTACATGCCTAGTTTTATAGTCTGTGTTGTGACAGCATGATTTCTAGGGAGAGCAATGCATGGTATTTATCTTTTGTGAATTTATTATCCAAAAATATATGTCTATGCTGACCTATCTCCCTAGGCTTCTTCTACAGTCTACAAACAACAAGAGGCAACTTTAGAGAATAATTTACCTTTCAGAGACTCAGAAGGGTAAGGTTTGGTTTTTACGTAACAAAACCAAAATGAAACAAAACCCAAGGCCCTAGAGCAACATTAACACATGACGAAGCCACAGTATAGAGACATTGTTCATCTACTGCTTAAAAAAATATCAAGAGACACAGCCATTGAGTTATTGTATTATAACTTGGAAGGGATGTTCCTGCATCTCAGAGAAAGGAAATCAGGAATGTCTAAAAGTTTTGGACATTCTTATTTTGCTGCAAACTTAAACATGTTCCTATTTAAGCAACATTTTGAAACAGAAATCATCTGTTTGGGAAATAAAATCTAAACCAAAGGGGAATTTAAAATATAACATTTCTGGTTTCATTTTATAACAGAAAACTGCACTTCCTTCTCTAAAAGTCTGGGGTGGCAACCTGAAACACTTCAGCCACATTAATGCCTATTTGTAACCACCGGATGCAATCCTATCACGAGGTATAATATGAATTCTGAATGCAGAGCTGCCAAACACACACTCTCTCACTACAGACCAAAGAACTTGCTTCCCTTCTGTAGTATCTGCAGAGGATATGCTCATACCTTCTCTCTCCCAAATCCTTCCTACACAGCATATGACCAACAAAGACAGCACTTTCATTTTACCCAGAGATGCAATTTAAAACTTCAAAGAGTTGAGAGAAGAGAAGAGAAGATGAGAGGCAAACATAGATTCAGACCCCATATCAGAGGAACTCTGTTTACTAACAAATAACCTCTTTCTTTCTTTGAAGTGAAAATGTACAGGTATGCTCACACTACAAGTGACTAAACATTTCATTAACAGACTGTCATGCTAAGGGAAACTGCAGAGACAGTCTACCAAGTACTGCACCAATCCTCAAGGCTTCCAAGATGACAGAATACCTAATTAAGATATGAATGGAACTTCATCAGATCCAACATCAGACCCTGGGATTAAAAATACTTCTCCAAAATGTCCCCTTGTTAGGATTACAGTCTCCTCTACCATGGCCAGATTAATGTAATTTGTTTCACTTCAAGTCTTCACACATAGTCCATTATGAATGAAGAAAACTGCTGAACAAAGGACTTGACTCCTGTCCTTCAGCAACGGACAGGAACTGCATTGATTTTGTAAAACCAGTAGACTTGTGGCCACAAAAAGAGAGAACTCTTAGAAATGGTGGCATGAAACAAATTTCAATTCAGAGGCATATAATTTAGAAACAAAACTACAAGATTAACCCTTCCATGTAGATGAAATCCAGAGAGTAATTTAGGACATTATGAGAAAAATCAGAGCAAGTAACTCAAGAATGTCAGAAAAGAGAAAGAGAAATGCATAGATCAGCCTGTTTGATCACAGAACTGGGAATACCTCTAAGAGGCAACCTAGAGATTGATCTCTAATCTAGAGACTACAGACATCTCACAACATGGATGCCCAAACCAAAAGGCATAGTTTGAATATTCACACTCCACCCCTTGCTAGAGGACACGCACATTCCATTAGCATAAAAGGCAGCCTTTCACAGCATAAGGACTAGTAGTAACCTACTTGCTGTGTAGAGAGTAAAGCTACAACTGGAGACAAAGTAAAACACAGGAATAAACATCATGAACTGCAATAAGACATGTGCTCTAAAATTGAACAGGTTTTTTTTCACAGTGGCACTGGGCCTAAATATAAAAAACCCACTGAGTTTATTGTCTTTTAAATCCACTTACAGATCCATAGCTAGAATACAGGGGAAAAAAAATTAATCTTCCATAAGCAAAAGATATTGGGAACATTAATCACCAAGGTAGGGACCCTTGCACCAGCTAAATATAACAACCTGAAAATGATCTTATCTGTGAACTAAGTAGAAGTAACAATCATAGAGGTTGGCATATAATAATTCTGATATACGAAAATCAACATACTGCATATCTAGTTATAAACTTACAAAAGTCAGAAGGTCTTGAAAAACATTACCTTCCTTAATGTTAACTTCCTTAATTTCAGAAT
Organism: Brachypteracias leptosomus; assembly: GCA_013401335.1. NCBI lineage: Eukaryota > Metazoa > Chordata > Aves > Coraciiformes > Brachypteraciidae > Brachypteracias > Brachypteracias leptosomus. The sequence goes on along the minus strand of VYZX01004532.1, from coordinate 15,816 downwards.
AGAGTTTCAGCCAACCCTGCTTTCTGACACCCCAAGGTGGCTTGGAGTGACTTCTTGCTTGGAATAGAAGGCAGGAGATCAAACATTTAGGCAGCTTTTACGTAAAATTAGCATAGTTTTCTGTACTCATATATATACCACATCATTTTGGTAAACTGCTTTCTGAACACATCTCCCACATTAGAAGATAATGATCATAATGAGTGTGACCCCAATCAGTATCTTGCACCTGAATGTTTTTTACTACAAAGCACATGCCATTGTTTATAATTAGAGTTAATAGCTAACTGAAGTTGTAACACAGATAAGTTTATGATGGAAGAGAACAAAATACTGCTTAAGTAAAACCCACAGATATGCATTTTCTGAGAAGTTTTTTAAGACTCATGTTCACATGCAGGACACTCCTGTTAACCACTGCTCAATTTACATTACATGGAATGTTCTGTAATTAGGCATGTTAGGCACAACATTTCAGGTAGGATGTAAAAATTCAATGCATGAATTCATTGACTTTATAAACTGCTGAAAAATTCTGTTGTGTCCGTGTTTTAAAAATAGGACTACTAAACCAAGAACTTAAAAGACTTGATGAAAAAGTTAAACCATCATGTAATCCCCTGAGCCAAAACCAGAATTCCTCTCTTCTGAACTGCCAGATTTAATGATCTGCAGGCTCAAGAGCAGCCTTACAATGCAAGAAGGAGAGGGATTAGCTCTTTGGCACATTTACAGCACAAAACCATCAAAAAGAGTATCAGAGCCAAGTGCCGCAAGCCTAACAAAGTGTAAGAACTATGGAATTATTTTCTCCTATCAAACAGTATAGCAAGAGAGAGATTGCAATAGTTATAAAATGCCCCACACTACATAATTTTTAACAGTCCACTTAAAATTTCAAAGCGTGTCAAAGCACCTGTTACTGCAATCATCTACAATTGCGATGCAGTTAATGGGGAAGAAAGATCTTAAAAGCTCTCTGGTACGTAAGTATGTCCTAAGCAGTTGTTCTGAAAACCTACATTCCTAACATAAAATTCAGTGCAACCAAGCCTCTAGGCCCTATTCAAGAGCCCAGCAGAGCTGATTTGAAGTACCACCTGATACAGGAGACAGATCAAGGTCCTTAATGGTCCTGATGCAATCTAAATTGTTCAATACAGCATGCATATTTTGGTGTCACTCCAAGCACAGAAGAAACCACATCTCCAAACCACTTCCCAAAAGCAGGAGTGTTCACATGGGTAATAATCTGAGCTGCACTTTTCAAAATTAAAAGATCACAGAATTTTTTTTTAATTCTGGAGTGCACATACCATTTTTTGCTCTGACAAAGGAAAACTCTTTCATGTTAACTAAGCTTTTTTTGCCTGAAAAGAAAATGAAGAAGGTTTATTTGCACTTCTTAACATAAACTGGAAATAAAGAACTAACTCTCACTAATTCTTAATGCACCTGGAGACTGCAGACTGAAGCATGTAGAATAAATAAACAATATTTTCAGGTCTTCCGATTTTTTTCCATTGATGTGTTTGTTCACTTTCCTCTCTGAATAGATTTAACTTTGGTCATGAGAATCCAAGCACTGGAGGTTTGGGTGACAGCATCAAGAGAGACAGAACGCAACTGCAGCTCAGCTCCTTCTCACAGTGGGGTAAAGGTGAGCTCTGCAAAGACTTCATGAACACAGCTCAGGACTCCAACAGGAATGGCCACACATGATCTACAGCAGCACAGAGCAGGGCACAGCAGGCAGAACTGCATAATGTACTTCAGTTGTTCTAAATCCTGGGTCTTAATCACATGTTCTCTAGCAACATGTGCGAGACATCAATTATATGAGAAAGTATTTCATTCTAACAGTTCTGGATTTGCTACTTTAATTTCAAATCCTCTTGTTCCTGTGTTATGAGACAGAAAATGGAGTTTCTAACCTACTTTATATTCATTATTTCTGCACAGTTTTTATGCAGACTCATATTTTTTCCTAAAGCAAGTGTATTAATACCTGGTATCAGATCAACAAGATAGAATCTCTAGATTCTCTTGATATAAAATGGGAGAACTTTCACAGTTGACAAAAGCCAAGAAAGCCAAGTAGGCTACAGGACACAAAGTGAAAATTATTACTTGTATGTTCATCTAATCTGCTGAGTTGTTGCCCCATTTAATGCAAAACTGTTAGTTGTCAATCATTTGGAAATCAGACCTAACCAGTTCATAACAATTATGTCAATTAAAGGATGACATGTAATTCCAAAAACGGGAAGAGTTAATGGCTTGATGTTATGGAGTTATCTCATGAAGATGAGAATAGATTCCAAAAGCTGAACAGACTATGTTGAGGTACATGAGGTTTGTAGAATTTGGATGTTACTTTTTTTTCAAATACAACAAGCAGCAAGATTAACAGTCTGCTTAGCAGCACTGTGTGTTATTAAAAGCCAGGTCTTTAGATCCTCTAGGAATATATGATTGAACAGGGTTTTTATCCTACAGTATTATAAATTAAGCATCTCTTTTACTGTTAAGCACAAGTTGTGTTTAAGACATAGGTGACGTTTTGTGTTCAAAGGCAAACAAATTTGAAGATTTGACTCCTACAGCCAACAATGAATTTGAAGCATACACACTGGAACCTCTGGAAACCTCACACAATTTTGTGCCAAGACCAGTGATGCCACTAACTTCAGTTAGTAACAGAATTTTATTTAACTTAGGTTATTTCAAAAGAACACAAGTCTGCTTATAATTCAATTTACTTCTGTAAATCAAGTACTCCCATGTATACTGGAAGCTGGCATTGCCTATCAGCTCTGTACCTCATCAGTAATTGTCCTTTTTAACAGGATTTTTAAAAAGTAACGTTGACTTTTATCAGTTTTGTTAACAGAATTTTTCAGGAATGAAATGTACCATGGTGGAAGCCTCTTTCAGGACTGCATTCCTGGATGTGTGTTTTGAAGTCCCTAGAGTTAAGTAAGCATAAGTATTAGTCCAGGTAGCAGAAAGACATCTCATTTCAAAGATTCTGCAGCATATAACAGAGAAGAAAGCATCATAGATCAAGTAAATGAACTAAAAGTAGGACTGATTTCAAACTGGAACAGACAGAATTCACTTGACTTTGGATGGAAAAGTCCATCCACGTAACACCCAAAAGCAATTATTTTACTGGAATGGAAATTTTAATAACCTGTTGGACTCCATTTCTTAACAACTGCACCTACTAGATATTAAATGCTGCATTAGAAGGTTTAGTAAAGAGAAGTCATGTATCAGGGAATGACATGGCCCAAAGCTGAGTGAATTACGAGACAACTACATCTGCAGCCAAATGCAAAAGCTCATTAACTATGCACTGAGTAGGAATGATGAAATACCTCTTTACATCTGGAGCAACTGATACCAGCAAGGAGACCCCTATCTGGAATTCTCATTTGGCAAGGAAATGTGACAACTTACAGAGCAGGTTAGCAGATTTTCCATTAAATTAATACTCTAAAGAAAGACTAAGTCATTTTAGTAATTGCCTCAAAAATGCTGAGGAACAGCAATTACATTTCCTAACATCTGAATCACTCTCTTGTCAATAAACATCATAGAAGAATACTGCACAGCTCAAATGAGCTTGTTTCCTATTTCAAGGAGGAGTAAGGATTGATGATAGCACTCAAAACAGATGGACGAAAGTAATGATGAACTTGTAATGAATACCTCAGGAGTAAGTCCAGCTTACTAATAAATACAGTGTTCCCAAGTAATTAAGAATGTGGAGGTCTAATGAAGCCACACAGCTTTGCATCTTCCCCTTCTCTTTGAACAAGTGTGATAAAAGATGTCCTTATTACTGAATACTGCATATATAGCCTGACACAGTTCTTGTTTGATGCTGAGCAAATTATTCAACTCAAAGATTAGAAGTGGTCCAAAACCACCTATTTTTTATTTTTAGAATGTCTGCCATAAGATACAGAAACTTGGTCTGTAGAAGTACTAAACATTCACAGATGCAAGTCAGTGTGAGAGGCATTTCATTAAAGTAATATTAATAACGCATTTTAACCATATAATGCTAGGAACTCTGAAACAGTGGTAGTTCAGTGGCTCAGACTGGATATTCAAAACTAATAGAAGACTTTGACCTTAATCTCTCTGTGCCTCAGCCTCACATCTGTAAAATACAGATAATACCACCCTCTCATCTCACAGGGGATTTGTGAGGATGAACTCAGTCATGATTTTGAAAGCATGCTGATAGTATAGTGATAAACACCTTAAAAACAGTAAAAGACAGCAAATAGCTCTGTCTTTGGAGCACATAACCATAAACAGTAACTGAGTTATGGGGAGATAAACAAAACATTGACTAGCTGCTAATTAAACAACCACTAAAGATCATGTGCACTCAATGAAATGAGAGGTCATGTGGGAATGAAGTGAGAGGTCATGTTGGGAAAACAGCACCGGATCATGTAATCCAAAACTGTGTTACAGGGTATAAGCACAGTGGAGTAAAATTAAGGTTGAATGAGCAATCCTAACTCAGTAAGAGCTCTTAACCTTAGAGTCATAATCTTTTTAAGAGCTTTCATCTCCTTCAAATTATCAATATAAATTCCCAAGTAAATTGTCAATTTACACCTAAATTGTCAAGAATACATTTAAATTCTGTTACACAGAGGTGTGCAAAGCCCCAGACGCACTGCTATTCTTAGTTCATCCAGCCTGTTTCTGTAAGAAAGTGCTTCCAGTGTATCCTTAGTTCACCTTTTCAGAGAGTACTGCTTTCCCAAGGCTGCCTCAGGGTCCTGCTGACGGATTGCTCTAATTGCAGTTGGTGAAGTAAAGAAGGCAGCTACTTCATGCTCTGCTAGCACACGGAAATAGGCACCAGCATCTGGCGTTCCCACAGGCTTCCCCTATGGAGAGAATAATTTAAAATGTCACAGGATAAAAATACCTCATAATTCCTTGACAGTTCAAGGCTTGAACACGTAACAGTTGAGATAGCACAGCAACAGAAGTAATTTCAAGTAAGACTTCAAAGAAGCCTTTGTAAAAATAATAATACTGTGAGTGTATTCACTTGTAGAAATAAATTCACAAACTCTGGGCACAATCTCTCACATAACCACAGCACATACTAGTTGCTACTTCGAAAAACAAGACAAAAGGGCATGAGAAAGAAAAGACAGCCACAAAGAGCTGTTATTACACTGGCACTTATTATGCTTATTGCAAAGCAGCCTGTAAAAATACCCAGAGTCCCATGGCAGTAGGAGTCTCTGGGCACAGTGGCATTGCAGCTATATCGCCATGCACAAGCCTACAGGACATAATGTCAGCATTTTCTTAACTAGAAATTTCCTCCCCACTCTGGAAAAATTCCCATTTAGCTGCTTACAACTGGTTTCTTGGAACCTTTGTGCTGCTACCCCACATGAAGCCTAGAGAGAAGCTGAAAACACCTTTTCTGTTTTGGTGGGCTACCAGACTATGGTCTGGATTGTGGCTGTTTTTTTTAAAAAAACTAAACATTGTCTTAAGCTAAGGGGCATAGTCAAGGAAATTGTAAACAGAAGTAATCACATGCGACAAATTGCCCAATGGAGTAAGTAATAATTAAAAAACAATTAAAAATATTTTTTGGTGGTGCTAGAAATATGAAAACCAGTCAGCACAGGATCATATAATCACAGTCTTACTGTATATAATTACCAAAATGCATTAACTGCTCCATATATATTACGAAATTATGAAAATATTATGTTAATATGGAATTAATTTTAGCTCTACAGATCACACTTGGAAGATGAACTTTGACAGAGCACACAAGTTAGGAGCACTACTTCCAAACACATACTACAAACACAGCTTTGACAAGGCTTTATGCAAGAAGACACAAACACAGAGAAAGTTTCACTACTGAAATATCACCTTTCTTACAGCCATTCACCAGTCACAAGACAAACTCATACCTTTTCCATCCTTGTGCAAAAGCAAATTTGGAATAGACAGATTAATAGGTCCAGTGGGAAAAAAAAAACCAAACAGCATATGAAACTCTAATTAAAACTTTTCATTTCACCAAGATGCAAAAGGAACAGACACATTTAAATTCCTTGAAGAATTTGCTAAATTCATTGTTTTTATTCTGATAATGAGGCACTGGTAACACAATAAATGCCTTTATGACAACACACACTAATCGAGTTAGTTGCTCCATCCCAAGATAAAAAACAGCCCGCTGGCTGGGATGAAGGCTCACAGGAATTCATCCCTTTCCCTCTCTCCCACCTGCCCTCCCCACTGCTGTCCTCCCCAGGCATGCTCCCCATCCAGCTGTGCCTGAACACTGACAAGAGCACCGATGGGCCATTTGGCAGATTTAAAGACGACAGGACACTGGTGAGATAGTGCTGGTGAGAGGAGTGCTGGAGCAGAGGGTCACCATACAAAGGAAAAAAAAAAGAACAAGACAAAATAGAATGAGCAATTGAAAAGCCTGTGGGAGTTTTCTTAAAGGATAGAGCAACTGGTGAGAAGCAAATGGAGAGAAAATCTAAAAAAGAAAGAGTTTCCATCCCATGCAGCAGGGAGGAGTATCACCAATGCCAAACCCACTCTTTTTGCTAATCATCTCTCTATAATGTTCACTACACATGTGGATCTGTAGCCAACTGGTTAGAAGCTCAAGTCCACATTACTAACTAATGCTAAAACAAATGGTCTCAGACTCTGAAAAATTCCAAATTTCCATAAAATTATCATTAACTAATTATGTAATTGAACTAGTATCAATCATCTCATACAGCTAAAAACCTAGTTGTGGAGCAATACAAATTTGATTAGTCTGCCAGTATTAATGTAGGCTGCTATTTTTAACTGAATGGAAATCTCCAGAGCCCATAAAAGTGCTGTGCCTGGCCCTGAGCTCACCTACTCCTTCCTGGGTGCTTGGCTGCCAGTGCTCAAGGCCAGGTTTGCTGTTGTGCAGCTGTGTAACCTTGGATCAGACCACTAGAAAAACAGCAGTGTTGTGAGAAGAGATGAAAGAAGCCTCCCCTCCTTTGGGAGGTGATTCACACTCAGGTCCTCACCCTTGGTCCCTGCGCAAGCTATGTCATGGCTGTGCCTGTGCCTCATGCCTCCAGCAAGCTCAAGCCGGAGCCAGAGCCTGAGCCTGAGCACAACTTCAACACAACTTTCATCAGTGCATGGGTAGGCATGCAGGGCTCTGACATGATGATTTTTATATGTCACAGGTAAGCTACAGCAGATTTGGTTTGGAGAAGTACCATTCTCTGATCTAGGAGAAAGACAAATAAATAAACACAAATGGTGGAAGGAAAGGAATAGAAAATTCACGTGATGTGACAGGAAATAATAGCCAAGGAATAAGGCGACACTTAAAATACCAATTTAGGAAAAAAAAGTCTAGCCCAACTGTAAAGTATTCTTAATGATTCTGCAGAAAAACTTCCCCGGTGCCTTGGCAGCTGTTCACAGTTTAGCAAATGCATAAACAAAATCTGAAATAAACAAAATCTGACATAAGCAAAACAAATCTGAGACAGTGCAAATTAATTTCGGAGACCAAAAAACTACAAATAAAATTGCCAAAGAGCGTTCTCATGTATTATACAAAAATTTTAAGAAGTACTGCATGATGCCATAAAAGGCTTATTACCACGTGCAACTTTGAATTTTAAAAAGTTAGCAATATAAATAATAAAGCACAGGGTAACTGAATTCAGAATACACTGACAGATCGCTGAGTCAATGGGCACTATGAGCAAATGAGATGCTTCCACTGGATTTCTGTGGGGATCAGTTCAAGACCTGTTGCTATCCAGGATTTGCATCAATACTGGAGATGAATATTCATTTTAAAAGTTACTGGCAACAATATCTCTGGTTGGTGTGAACTGACAGCATGGTAAACAAGAACAAGGCAATGAGAGAATGATCTGCCTCACCTAATTTAAAAAGAGAAAAGTAGAAACAGACACTTCTTGTATCAGCTAGGAGGATTCAAGTAGAAATTACTTTCCTTTAATAACCTACCATAAGACTTTGAGACAGACACATACATAGGAACATCTTTCTGGAAGTACCTAGATTTAGTATGTAATTTATCAGATGTCTACCAGCTGAGCAGACATACTGAGCAAGAAGGTGTTGATGGGTAATACATGATTATGAAAGAAGATTCATAGTCAGGCAGCAAGAATGAGCAAGGGCATAGAAAAGTTCTTCTACGGAGAAAGTCAGAAGCCACCGGGACAGATTACTTAAAGAAAAAGGCATATAAGGGGAGCTGTAATCCATACAACCAACAATGCATCAGTAACAGCAGAGCAATTCCTTTTCTGTCTGGCCCCTAACAACAAGGGGCTCTTCAAATAAAAATAAATTCAAAATTATGAGGAAAATCTCTCTGCATAGCAAACATTATACACGGAACTCACTGCCCCTAAAACCCACTGACACCAAAGCACACACAAAACCCTCACATATCAGGAGTCAAAACAGAATGTTCATAGAGGCATTCATCCTTCCACTGTTGACCCTGCTGCCAAACCTCCATGAAGGACTTGAGATGATACATCCTACTGAATTCATGCCATAAATAAAACCAGTGTGGATGATGGCAGAAAGATCACAAAACTGGCAAACGTCACAAGACAGTGCTTGCTTTGTAAACTGATGATAATTGCTAACATGACCTGTAGAAAGGTTGGATGTCTCCAAAACTGTGCCAAACACAAGTAATTTTAAACCTGTTGCTGACATTGTGTACCCTGAAGATTTGTTCCAAAAACAGGGACTGGAAGGACTCCAGTGAGCATTGTGAGGAAGGCTCCACATGCACAGCAATGTCTTGCTACAGCTCTGTGTGGGACAACAGCTCCTTCTCTGTCCTAGACCACTCACATGAAGTCCTTAATGGCAAGTGTGGGCATCCTCTTCCCTGTTCTAGCTCCAATTCAAAGTCCCAAGCACTGGAACTACAATGCTGCCTTTTTCCTGACATCACAGGATCACAGGCAGTAGCTAGACTTTCTTTTCATGCCGCCCTGTTACTTACAGCTTTCAATCCCATTAGCAAGAACAACCCAGAGTGGGCTGTGAGACTTCAAGCCACTTATTTATAGCTGAAGTTTGTCATGCCTTGGAGAAAAACAATCCAGGGCAGATTATAAAAAAAAACAAACCTTGATGTATTCAAAGGAATTCATTACTGTTTTCATATTCCTGACAATGGTGTTAGAGTAAGTAAAAATTGAAAGCATGTAGTTTCCATAGCAATTGTTAAAATGACAACTTGTCACCTACTAAGTAATTTAAAAATAAACAGATCACTTTAAGAAGTGAGGATATGAAGTCAGCACAGTCTGTATTCAATAGTGGTTGTCCCTAGGCTAAAAGGATAAGGTGTTTACTCCCCATACCTAAACAGTGCACTGATACTCCCTGACTTAAAACACATCATTAAGTAATCATTTAGGAAAAAATTTATATATTTATGAATATTCACTGTTAAGACAGTCTCCTGAGCAGAGGAAAAATTATACGCTATTCCTCTTCGTAAACACTATTTTTATCCCCATGTGTACTGAAGCCTGCTTTCTCTTCCCATTTTTAATCCTCAAAAGATGACACTGATGTCATGAACACTGTCTGAAGACTTGATTGGTGGCAAGTCAGAGAAAGAAAAATGGAAAATGTACTATTACTATTTAATAATGTTCTCACCAAGAGCAAAAATCACAAAGCAGGCATGTAGGTCAACCAGATGTTAACTCTGATTTTTCTTTAATACTCACTGTTAAAGAAATGTGGGTTTTATTCATTTGCCAAAAGCAACACATTTTAAATTCAGAGGTGCCTTATAATGAAAATAACTGTTGAACCCCACACATTCACACAAAGACGAAACTTCACTGTAACATGACTATGTAACAAACACTGTTAACATTATTAACAGACACTGTTAAGGGAACTCATTATTTTCCTCCCTGTTTCTTACTCTACACCTGCTAGAATGAAAACTTCTTCAATCCAGTATTTATCTTAGTGAGTCTCTTCTTCCAAATTCATGCAACAATTTTAAATTGGCTCAGTGTATCAGTGGCCAAAAATAGCTAACATAATACTATCAAAGTCTTTTCCCTATCTCTGAGAAACTGTCATTTTTCTGACACTGCTTTCCTCTTATACTTAACTAGTGTGGTGGCGATGAGTTAATCCCTTTAGAATGAAGAATCTCATTAACAAATATTAGGTATTTAAACACTAATTAGACTGTAGTAATTTAATACTCAAGCTAATATATTTGATTCTATAAATGTGAATTTCTGCTGCCAGGAGAAGTTTTTATTTCTTGTTATTCAGAATATCAGAGAAGTCAACCACAGTGGTCTCCAGCCTTAAAATTCTATTAATTTAGTGGGAGATCACTGAAGTTTTTCCACTGACTAGAAAATCTTTTGTAACAGAATTAAGCTTGAAAAGGATTTAAAACTATTTATTTCCCTTTTTTTTTACTACTTTATTTCTGTTTTTCTAGTGAAAGCCATTTTATTGCAGGTGTTCTCTGTTTAATTAGTTGCAGATACCCTGAAGCCACTGAATCCCCCAAAATTGCATACTAGAACTAAGTTGAGCAACTGGAGATGAAATAAAGATGGAGATAGGTTTGAAAAGTATCTAACATTAGGTATATTGTGCAACTTCAAAAATCAGCCTAGAAAAGAGCTGAATTTCTTCTCCAAATTTCAGCTGAATGCACACATTTAGTGTCAATGCACTCTGCATAGGTATGATACATGTTTATTGCCTACAAAATTCCTTGATTAAGAAGTGAAGGAACTTAAAAGAAGATCTCACTCATAAAGTAGAACTCTAAAATACAAGAAAAAAAGATCAAATCAGTAGTTTTTGACTAATGGATAGAACAGCTGAATGAATCAACTACAAACTGTGGATGCTTAAATAGAGTTAGAAATATAAGAAAGTAAGAAAGCAAAAACTTCACTTGTATGGAGATCATATACCAGAAAATTAATCTCACATATACATCCAAACTATCTAACACAAAAAAAGTCATCAATTATAAGATCAGCAAAGAATAGATATTCTTTTCCTAGAGTATATTTCTGCTTCGTAAATCTTGAACATACTTATTAACTCTGATTACCTATACAAATAATTTAAGTTGTTGGGAAAGTAGATTCAAAATTGAAAGACAGCATGTTAGTACTTATGATTAGCTTACAGTGATGTCCACACATGCTTTTAAGCCCTCATTTCCAGACAACAGAACTTTTTCTATCATAAGTAGTTATTTGAGAGCCTACATGGCTTAAGATATTAAAATCAATCCTCAAATTATTTAGTGAACCTTTAGGAGCTCTCACAGACGTATCCATGCTTGGCCTGCATAAACAAACAACACACAGGAAGCATCTGACAAGGAGGACCTCTGGGTATAGGAGAGCTGTACAGTATGTACACATGTACTACAAAAATCAGGAATCCACTTCTGCATCTGGAGTTATTTGCAAGTTCAAGTACACAAGTATATAATATTAGTTCTTCTGGACATTTTTACCCATCTATACAAACATATCTATTTGAACATAGGAACTGCAGTAAATTTACTGCATTCTCTTTCCCACATAAAAGATATATTTAGATACTAAGGAATCCTTTATTCAAAAGAATCTACCTCAGGAGTTTTACATATTCACACATTTACCTGTTCCGCCTGAATCCTGCCTTTTTCTTTTCCTAGAATTTTGCCCTACTGCTTTTAAACAAATGCCTTCCTCCTTGTTTAAAAAAAAAAATACTTCATTACTTTTAATTTGTAATGTCCTAGAAATAACCTTGCTTCCCAAGGTCCTTCAGAACTTGTATGTGCACTAAGAATCAAGCGTCACTCCTGCAATCAGCAAACTGACACTTGTCATTGACTCAAAAGCTTTATGAAGTTCCACAGTGAGCTGGTTTATAAATTCAGAGTGGCAAGTGGATTCCACCAGATCAGCACATCAGAGGCTCTTCAAAAAAGAGCTAAGCATAAAATACTCAAATGAACGGCTGATTTTTATTGCCATAACTGCACTGTAGATATTCTCTGCATCATATATTTCAATAACACATGCATTGCAAGTTTTCACACTGAATACTGAAAGTAAGCAAGTCAGTAAATTTATCTGGACAGAAGGCACACTGAGATTCAAATTAAGAATAATAATTCATTCAAGTTTTCTCCAGCTGCTGCAATCATTGGCTGCAAGCATTAAGGCATGTGAGTTTCTCTGTCTTAGCCGTTCAGGGGAAAAAAAACCAAACAAATCCTTGTGCTTGTTCCTACTTTGAGTACTTTAACATTTAATTAAAAAATACTTGTTTTGCAAACCTGCTTTTCTGAGAGATTATTGAAAAATCAAACCAATGCCTAGAAGCTAAAAAGAAAAGTTGTCTCAGATCCTACAGATCACAAAATTATGTGGATGAAAAACATCCTGACAAAAGCTCATTTTCTATTTCATAAAACAACCTAACACACTACTCACAGTCTTTCCATGAATAGAAGAAAAATTTAACACTTCTTTAAGAGTTAACCACAAAGTTAAAAGTAAACCACAAAGACAAGAACACATTCCAAAACACATTTTTAAGACCTCAAGATCTGCTTTGCTTTTAAACATTGTGGGGTTTTTTTCTTATTCTACATTTTACTCTTACAAAAACGACAAAGATTTTGTACAAAGCAGCATACACAGGTGTCACCTAGGCACAATCTGCTGTTCTATGAGAGATTATCAATCTTCTTCCTACTACATGCACTGGTAAAAACAAACTTAATACCATGTGAAATAGTAACTTGAAACATGAGCACATATGGTGTCACAGACTTTGTTTACATAGAAAGTAGTGAGGTGAATTAGAGCAGATTAGTAGATCAAACCATTTCATGCCAGTGCTCTTTACCTCTTCTGTTAGATGTTATTTGAGGTTTATTTTAGAGTAGACTTAGCCTTGTTCACTGGACAATACAGCTCAAAGTTTTCTTGACAGAAAGCTGTTCTATAGATCTTTTCACTCTTCACTGAAGGGACTTCTTTTCTACAAAGTGTCATGCTGTTTCTTTCATCTGTTTTCATGCAGATGACAGTAGCATGTCAGTTCACACACTGCCAGTAGGCTCCACCATAAAGTTTCTATATCCCCTATCTTCCATTTCTCTGGTCACAGAGCCAAAACGTAGGCCAGCATCTTCTTGCCAAGAAGGGACAGGATCGTTCATGACGTCCTCAATGCCAATAAGCATCATGAGAGATGCTGCATACCCCTGCACTCCACACTATAAGGCACTCTGACAGCAGTGTATCATAGGCCTAATTTATCTGTGCTTTTACTGAATGCGTGAAGGAACTGCAATCTGCATTTGGTCATGTGAAAGACACTGTGGGACAGATACTGTGCAAACGTTTCCAATACCTTCCAAATTCAGGGTATCATTTTTAGTCTGAACCTTCTGTGAGGACATCTTCAGACTGAAACAGCTTCTGCAGTACTCATATGCACAGTTCTCTGCTCTCTTTGACAGAGGTGGGGTGTCCAGCAATGCACTTGTGTCAGGACTTTGTCTCCTCCTTCACTGAGGACAGCCACCAATCCACTGAGCATTCAGGAGTGCATGGAGTGGGAGGAAGGAATATCAGTGGACATCAACGTCTTACAATCTAGCAATGATTAAAAAGGAACTGATTCTCAACACTTCTCTCTGTCCTCAGTTTTCCCCTCTTCTATTCTTGTGCACCTCACACACTTCCTTGTAGCATTCAATCCATTTCTTTTGGGTAAACCTGGCTAATTCAGCTATGCCTTACCCAGCCCGCAGTGCCCTTCCCTTTACGACCTTTCCTGAGTGTGACTTGGGACAGAGGAAGAGATAATATATTGCCAACACCACTACCTTAAGCACTGCATTTCAAAGAAATGACTTCAGCCTGAATGGTACATGTTGTACAGGCAGCTTGCAAGTGATCTGACATGTGGCCACAACTACCAGCACCACTATCATCACTGGGTAGGTCCTTTATACGCTGCATTTAAGACAGTGTGGCTGGGGTTTTGTGCAGAAGTTTAGGAAGGCTGTGTTATTGAGGCACGCCATGCCCACAGCCTGTGAAGTTTCCAGAACTGTGCCTGGCACACAGGCAAAGCTGGGATGGGGTAGGTGGTGTCTCATGGAGAGACCACCACTGTTCCTCCACAGCTTTGTGACCAGTGCTCTAATTCTACCAGAAACCTCCTAAACACAGTCACATGCTCAATACATTTATAGGAAAAGAGCACACACACTTACTCATGCAGGCATCTGGACCACTGATTTTGCAGTTCCCATTGCCTGCCATGGCAGACAGGGGGTGTTCCTGGGTGTTGTCTCGCAGGGGTGATCTGGGGGTTGCAGGCATGCAGACAGACTGTGCAGCACTATAGCCACACTCTTCCCTGGACTTTTCTCTCAGAGTGTTGGTCCTGGGACTAAGACTGTGGATATCCTCATGAGCAGTAGGCTTAGTGGAATGCTCTCCCTTCCCCTGATGATCTGTTCAAGGTCTTTGTGGTAGCAACACACACACTATGCCACCTCTGAAGCATGGTTTTGCCACCTCAAGAACATGGTCTTCATCTACTTGAAATGAATGCAGCACCACTTGACAATTCACTCACACTTCGCAGCAGGCTTGACATTAGCAACAAGGTGGTACATCTGCTGGAGAAACTTTTGGGCCTTTCAGAGCACATGCTGTCAAGCTCCAGGTTGCTCCTTGCTCAATATTCTGCGAGACCAATGCAATGGTTGTCACTGTTGCAAAAAGCAGTCATAGGAAAGCAGGAATAACTTTAATAAGGAAAGCAAAAGAAATAGGGCTGGTGAAGATAACGGAAGTAGAAGTTTGGGAGAAGCAAGGGAGCAGCTGAAAATCAGAACAAGCAGATATCTGGCAATCATTAGGAAATATGCCGTTGCACATAGCATTTGGCCCTTTTGCATAGCACAAGCACTTCAGAATAAGGTGGGATCTCTTGACAATTTTAAACCTTTCTGTTGGCACATGTATTTTTCATTTGTTCTGGAAAACTTCAAAGCAGTACAGTTTCATCGAATCTACCCTTTTATCCCAAGTGGCAAAGCTTCTTAGTTTTCTCTGTAAAGATGTCATTCATATGTCTAAAACCACTCTGAACCAAATCAATAAGCAAGGGCAATCAGAGGACTTATTTCAGAAGTGCACTACTACTGTGATTTGCAATATCATGTAGACACACCCCTAATGA
The DNA here is from genome assembly GCA_013401335.1 of Brachypteracias leptosomus. Classification (NCBI taxonomy): domain Eukaryota; kingdom Metazoa; phylum Chordata; class Aves; order Coraciiformes; family Brachypteraciidae; genus Brachypteracias; species Brachypteracias leptosomus. The sequence continues at coordinate 450 of VYZX01004532.1, read as the reverse complement.
CCATTGATTTTCTGGACTTGAGAATTCTTTATCTGCTTCAAGCAGTGTCTTCTGCTTGTTTTATAAGTTTATAAAGGGAGTGAACTTTGAGCAGTAAAGTATACTTCTAACTTCCAAACAGGATGCAGTAAGCAGGAGTCAGTTTTGTAGTCTCTGATACAGCAGCATCCAAACAATTTTGAAGGCAACTTCACCTTCCTACAACTGTCCATTCTTTTTCAGTACCTCCAGGATTCAGAAACGTATTTACTCAAAATTCAGGCACAATCCCAGCATCAGCTACCCACCAACAGTGTCTAAGTTCATAAGACTGAAGGACATCTCAACCAATACCAACCTAACTGGTTTTGCAAACACCAAAGTATTGAACAACAATAATGCTTGTTCCTGAAAACCGTAACAATCCATTTCTGTTCTAGTATGGTGTAGCAATATCGTACCAACAGAGAT
>VYZX01004531.1:5982-16733 GCA_013401335.1 Brachypteracias leptosomus | reverse complement strand
TGTGTGGGGGTTCATTCTAAAAAAAAGGAGATTAACATTCAGTTTTGAGTGAGAAAACTGAGAAAACATCTCTGTTACTGTGTTTTTCTCATGTTTCCAAAGCCACACTAAAGTTATCTGGAATGTTCCTAAAGTTGTAAAAAGAAAAAAATGGTGAAAGCAGAGCAAAGATAAAGTTGGGAAAAATGGCATCTATGTAAAAGTTAAAAAACCTTCTTGTTTTCTATACAAAAATACATAATCTCTACAACAGAGCATCCTTGATGAAAGTACTTTGTTGATTAATATGAATCAATTCCTCACTCACATCCCAAAATTATAATTTGCTCATCTCAACTACTGAAAAAAGTAAGATGTTGCAATTAGAGTAGATGTATTGAAGCCTTAAAGAAGTAAAAATTGATTTTATTTTTATTTCAAGAATACTTTGCATTCTGAATCACCAAAGATTTTTACATTCGTATGTATTACTATTTTTCCTTTTTGTTTTGTGCTTGTCTATGTTCTTTAGTAGACTATTTTAATCCTGATAGTTTGTGTCCAAGAGACTTAGCTGAAAAGCATNGCCCCATCTTCCTGACACCCACCCAGTGGATGTCTAAGAAAACAATCTCTATTATTTTTGATACAGACAAGAAATTACTCTTGTAATTTTTGAGTGTACTGCTGTAAAGGACAAACGAGCTTAGTAAATATCTTTTGTTTCTAAGGAACAAAAACATTTTCCAGTATTCTATAACAAAGATACTGAACTGTTTCAAAATGCAAAAGAATAGGGTTTCAAGAATGAGGGGTAGTGGGTTCAAACTGGAAGAGGCTAGGTTTAGATTAGATGTAAGGTAGTTCTTCACCATAAAGACACTGGAACAGGTTGCCCAAGGGAGTTGTGGATGCTCCATCACTTCAGGTGTTCAAGACCAGGTTGGAGCCTTGAGAAATCTGGTCTAGTGGGAGGTGTCCTTGCCCATGGCAGGGGGGTTGGAACTAGATCATCTTTAAGATACCTTCCAGTCCAAACTATTCAGTGACTATATGAATTTGTAATGTGGTGTATTAGGGGGGATGAGAGAAGCTCACTAAAATCACTATAGTTCTTCATTTGCCTTTATCTGATATAGAATTAAGAGTTTGAAGGGTTTTTTAGTATCTGAAGTGACAAATACTAATGATATATTTATTATAAATGACTGGTGATTCCTGTAATCATGAATATATATCCTACTTCCACTGTGAATAATATGTTAAAGTATTTTGAAGGAGTGAGATTACTTCTCAATTTCAGGAAGAAACTAGAGCAAGTTCCATGTAGATTTTAATTACAGGGACAGTATCTATATAAATCGCAAAATTCACACCTTTGAGTTTTTCTATATTTTTATCTTTCCAAAAGCATAGGTCAAGACTGTCTTTACTCATTTCCAAAAAGCCTACATTATTTATAATTCTGATTCTCACAGAAACCACACTGCTTATAACCTTACATAAAGATTAGTCATAGGAAAAAGCTGAACATTGTAGCACTGTAAAGTGACTGCTTACCTTGTATTAGTGAACTTGTCATAACAATACTGTATAAAAGACAAAATTTTTGCTTTGATTCCCTCAGCTTTTACTAGGCACACTAGCTTGATTAATTTTAGTTATTCGTAATTCCAGTTAAACTCCATTAAATGTGTATAATGGAACAAGAATGTTAAAAGTTTACTTCAGTTATTCTTCCTACTGGAATTACCTCCCTTAAAACAAAAGCATTAAGAAATTTATAGCTGGCATATGAATTATAAGAAATTATTTTGGTTTTATTTTTCTTTGTATTTTTATTGAATAAATTCTTATTTTTATATTTTTCTTTTTATTTGAAAGAGGCTAGGTAAATGTAAAAATCATGGATTGCAAGTTGTTTAGAGACACTTTCCATCCTTCCTGTGATAGAATCAGAGAGGATGTGGATGATTTCTTCAAAAAGACCACAAACAATCTAAAAGAGGTTGCACATCTTTCTATTCCTTTAAAAATGGCAAAACCAGATGCATGTAAAAATCCAATTCTGTGATATAAAAAATGAATATTCAGAGCCTGCTGAGTGCAAAAATAAATCACTCAATAAGGTTAAAAGAACACTGAATTCTGGGAAACCGATGGAATACAAGCTACAGCACAGATAATCATTAGTCAATGAGAAAGATCTGGCAAGATTTCTGTAACAAAATTAATGCTGATAACTCTCCATCATCAGTTTAGAAGTACAAGTGGGATTCAGGATAAAAAAAGAACCATGTCCTGTTTAAGTACTGACAGAATATAATACTGTATGTTGAAAAGGACACTATTAATAGGCCAATCTTTTCTGTGATATGGAGAAACACAGTTTAATTTACATAAACTGCCAAATTACCAAATTCAGAGATTAAAACTTTGCGCACTATAAAAACATTAGAGGAATTATCTTAATTATTTGTAAGGAAGAAAGGCTTAACTTAAAACACCAATCCCTAAAATCAATCAACAAATAAAAGCTCCATTACTTGGTCCAGATTATGTTTTCTGATTATCTATTATCTTCCCAGCAAGGTGCATCTCCATCCTTTCAGATAATCTCATTACTTTTGTAGAGTTTGTTTTCCGTGATCACTTAGCCACTTGGGACAGTTTTCCCTCTGTTTTGACAAGTCCCCTCTATCCATTTTCTTGCTGTTCAGACATAATTCACCTCACTGGAAAAATAATTATCTGCTACATTTGGATTGCTTGAGGTTTTTTTCTGTCTCTGCAATTGTACAACTTTATACATGAATGAAATAGGTATTTATATTATTTACTAATCACTTACAAACTTGCATACAGTGCAGGAGCAATTTCACTGCTTCATTTAAATCCCTAGAATAGCTCCCTTAAAACCAAATCAAAACAGACATGCCACATCAATGCAGAATATTATTTGACTAGGAAAAATGCAGACATCAGTAAAAAGATGTCTGCATAACATAAAATCCTGTTAAAAAACCAGTAAGTTATTAGTTCCAAAATTTGTTACCTGCAGACCACTGTCAATCCATTGTTAAACCAATATTTACAGTCCTTCCTTCCATTTCTAGCCCTTTAACCTCTCAATATCCAACTGAGGTCCTGACAACTCCCTCCTAGCCTCCCTGTTTAAATTAATTCTTTCCGATTCAGCCATACTTCTAATTCAGGCTACTTCTAATACCCTCTACATATAAACCATATTTCTTTCTGCAGCATTTTGGCTAGGAATCATTTTAAAGATGGGAAAGAGAAAAGCATCTATCCTGCTGCTGGTTCATATTTTTCATCCTAGATGTACCATACCGTTCAATAGTTCAGATCCAACTGAACTGCCCACATTGTTAAATCAGCTCTGCCCACGAGGAATTCCTAGGGAATTCTGCCTCAAAACATCATTATTTTCATGTTTTGTTTTTCAAAGTACCAATAAATTTTCAGTCACTTCTTCAAATAGTTTTCATAGCTAAACACTTTAAATGCCCAAACATTTATTTTCTTGTACATTTCATTATCACATACCCAGAGGAAAAAAAAAAAACAAACAAGAAACCAGATCAAAACATGTCTCTCAAAACTAGAAGAAAAAGCAGCAAGGGAAAGATCACAGAATTCAGAATACAGTTACCTGTTTATGAGATTTTTTAAAAAATACAGATTTCATTAGGACAGAAAACAGTTTATACACTTTCCTAAAGTAATTTTTAAGAGTAATAATTTTGAACCAGTTTCCCCTTGCAAATGACAGGCGGTGACAATAGACATATAATTGTATATGTGTACATCGTATATGTGTACATTGACAACAGACACATTGTGTATCTCCCTTGCTGATTTTAGTCTTTATTTGTTATATCCACCCAAGTTTAGTATTGTCTTGATTGAACAACTGCCATTCTTTAGAACTTTTCTCATGGACTGTATTTTCTCATAGCTCACCTGTAGTGAGCTCTTTTCAACTGGTCCACATCTTTCTACTGTGGATTGTCACCAATTGAGCCTCATCCTTTCAATTATCTAACACCAGAAATCAAACATATGCTCCATCAATCTTTGTACAGAAAATCTATAATGGCCAGCATTTCCCTCAAGGGTTAGATTAGAAAAAGTAACTTCTGTGTGTACCACAATCTGGGTTATTATTGTAGACTGACACACAGGACAACCTACAAGGTCTTGATCACACTGAGTAGGGTATAGCAGAAACAGTTTTAATTACCATAATGCACCACAGAATCACAGAACGCTATGGTTGGAAAGGACCTATAAGACCATCGAGTCCAANCTGGCTCATGTGCAGCTGGCTGTCGACACCCCAAGGTCCCCTGCTGCTGAGCAGCTTTCCAGACACTCCTCCCCAAGTCTATAGTGTTGCTTGAGGTTGTTGAGGCCCAAGTGTAGGACTGGGCACTTGGCCTTGTTAAAGCTCATACAATTGACCACAGCCCATTGGTCCAACCTGTCCAGGTCCCTCTGAAGGGTCTCCCTACCCTCAAACAGATCAACACTCCCATCTAACTTTGTGTCATCTGCAAACTTACTGAGGGTGCTCTCAATCTCCTCATCAAGATCATTGATAAAGATTAATCAGTAAGAGGCTCCAATATATGCACTTTTTCACAAACAAAAAAATATTTTATGTTTTTGAAATTAACTGATAGAGACTACTGAAATGCAAGTACTATTTGCTTAATGTTTGTCATGTAGCCTAATTTAAGATTATGAATCAATTTCACACCAAGAAAAGGGCAGAATGCATAGAAAAAAAAATAAATCAGTAATGCTTCATGGTATTGTTTTAATGTATACATGTCTACATTTGTTACATACATGCAAATTTTGGGGAGACATGTATCACAGAATCATAGAACATTAGGGGTTGGAAGGGACCTTGAAAGATCATCTAGTCCAACACCCCTGCCAGAGCAGGATCACCTAGATCAGGTCACACAGGAATGAATGTCTCCAGTGAAGGAGACTCCACAACCTCCCTGGGCAGCTTCTTCCAGTGCTCTGTCACCCTCACTGTTGAAAAGTTTTTCCTTATGCTTACCCGAAACCTCCTATGCTTCAGCTTGTACCCATTGCCCCTTGTCCTATCACTGGATGTCACTGAGAAGAGCCTGGCTCTGTCCTCTTGACACTTGCCCTTTACATATTTATAGACTTTAATGAGGTCACCCCTTAGTCTCCTTTTCTCTAGGCTAAAGAGACCCAGCTCCCTCAGCCTTTCCTCACAAGGGAGATGCTCCACTCCCTTAGTAATCTTAGTAGCTCTATGCTGGACTCTCTCCAGTAGCTCCCTGTCTTTCTTGAACTGGGGTGTCCAGAACTGGATACTGTACTCCGGGTGGGGCCTCACCAGTGCAGAGCAGAGGGGGAGGAGAATCTCCCTCGACCTGTTGGCCATGCTCTTCTTAATGCAGCCCAGGATGCCATTGGCCTTCTTGGCCTCGAGGGCGCATTGTTGGCTCGTGGTCATCCTCTATATACTCTTCAGCCAAAGGTGCCATTGCAGTTTGCTTGTGCTATATGCATGCAACTGCATATTCACTGCAGCTCACACAGCTGTACTTTGCTAATTATATCCAGCAGACTCACATACTGTGGTAACAGGGAATCTAGCATAAACAAGTATTTTACAAGATTATGTAGGTCTTATCACACCCAGTACTGAGTTAATGAATTTAAAGTTCAGTTGAGTATGTCAACAAGAGTCATTCACTAGTTATCAGCTCCGAGAGGTGCAGATTCACATATGAAAAAGACTCTGAAATATATTCATCAGTCCACCCCAATTAGCTAAATACAGATAAAATGGATTTCTCACTGTTTCAGTACATACAGCAAATTAAGAAGCATGGGTATTTTGGAGATTGCCTTCATTCCAACTAAAAACCAAAATCATAGAATGCTCTGGTTTGGAAGGGACCTTTAAGGTCATTTAGTTCACCCTCATGCAGTTTGCAGGGACATCTTTAACTAGCTCAGGTTGCTCAGAGCCCTGTCCAACCTGACCTTGAATGTTTCCAGAGATGGGGCATCTACCACCCTTCTAGGAAACCTGTTCCAGTGTTTCACCACCCTCATTGTAAAAAAAATTCTTTGCCATATCTAGTCTAAATCTGCTGTCTTTTAGTTTAAAACCATTACCTCTTTGTTGCTCATCCCAAATTTGTTTGTGTCTTATTTTAGAAGAAGAAATCTTTTCAGTTTACCCAGTCTCCAGAACTGCAGCAAATTGCCAGTATTTTTGTAGATACATTTCCCACGATCAGCCCACTGGACTGGAAATATGCACTTTATTTATATGATTTGCAGTTGTTCATGCTCCAGTATTTTCCTGTATTTTAAATATAGTGGACAAATCTACACATATCTCAGTTTTACACCTATGAAATTTCTTTAATTTCAAAGCTCTTTTCTTACATAAAAATAAAAGTTGAAGCAGGCCCTGGTCATATTTCCTGTAAATTATATGTAATTTTCTTGCCTGTGAGATACTAAATTACCTAATGAGTCTCCTTATCCCTAGTTTAATAAAAAGTTAGGAATCTTCTGCATTTGTGTGTGGGTGTATGACTTTCTGAAGAAGATGGCAGCCTTAATGAATTTGAGCAAGATATATATGTAGATAGCTATATATATGTGTATGTATATTTTCACAACTATCGATATGCATATACATAGATATATATGCACACACACATCCCACAACAAATAAACGTCCAACAATTCACAAGCAGCATAATAGTATGATACACTATAGCATATCTCACACTGAAGACTGTTGTTACATGACAATGCTTCCTATTTAAGTGAGTTATTTTTTTGTTTAACTACCTGACAATTCTGCTGTGTCATTTTACATTAAGCAGAGTTAAATGAAAGTTTGGGGGAAAACAGTGAAAAGCCCTCTGTAAAATTATATATACACAAACACACATGTACATAATAAATATGCACGTGTGTTTTTGTATAAATAATCAACAAATAAGTCTTGATAGTCCTTGGTATGATATACTTTTCAGGACATCACAGTGTTTCACAGAGAACAAAATTTTTAAATGGATACAAACTTAGAATATCATTGTGGACAGAGTGACATCAGGACTTAAAAGAATTTTTGACCAGTGTATTTTGCTCTTCTTTCTTCCCTACCCCCACAGTTGAAGGAAAACTGCAGAGGCATTATCTTGATTAAACTGCAGAAAACATAAGTACTTATTTTATTTTATTTTCTCCATAGCTATAGGTTATTTACAGAACATTTTTGTCATCATCTCCAGTTGCATACTGTGACAAAAAGAATCCTGCTTATCATGCCCATTATGCCCTTCTGTTGTACTTATATATACCTCACTTGGCCTTCAATTTATTTCTGTATTAATGTTTCCTTTTCAAACTCTCCTCATATTAAATGAGCTTGGGAAAAGTTGTTTCTGAAACAGCAATTTAGCTCATTTTCTAGGCCTAGAGGAATATAGTTAACCGATTTATTGCCCTATGGATGTTGTAATTGTTGCAAAACATGATGTATTCCCAGAACAGTGATATCAGTATGTCATTTTGAAAATATGCCTCCCAGCATTCCATTGAAATTAACGAAGTATAATTAAGTAGTGGCAGTTCTTAAGCATGTTGTACCTTCCAGCATGCAAAGAGTTATTGACAAACTTCAAGATGTCAAGAGGTGATATTTGTCAAATCAAAGCTAAATACAGTAATAGCATTTGAAGGAACTTTTTAATAGCATCCCAAGTTTCAGCTCTTTAACATGCACTGTAACTTTGAGAATCTGTAACAGAGGATGAGAAATGGTTGGGTTGACTTCAAGAATGCACACAATCTAGGAGTCATCATATAGCTATTACAAATTATCAGGAAGAATCTCCCCCAAATTAGGAAAATTCACACAACTAAGGTTACTGCTTTCAAAAGACTTTCTTAGTATCAAATAAGCAAAAAACCAAAACAAACCAAAACAAAAACCCACAACAAAAAAACCCCAACTAATCCTTCTCTAATAACTGTTTGTAAGAGTCTTTCAGAATATATATACTTGAGTAGAAACAAGTTGTTCTTATTATCATTTGTAATTTGCCAAAATGAAATTTAAACATAGGACATTTCAAAGATCAGGTATTTAAAGTATTCTCTAAAATTCAGATTTAGATGATTACATAAAACACCTAGTTTAAAATATACTGAATAGCTCCTATTTGAACATAATTTTGAAAATTAAGCCACAAGAAACAGTTTCAAAAGCTGGTAAAATTAAATGAGTAGAAAACTACACTCAATTTGGGAATCTAATTTTTAACGTATGTTAAATGTTATACTTTTAATGTAATCTTAGATAAGGGCTCAATTCATACTTCACCCAAAGCTCATCGGCTGTCAAAAGTGCAACATGCTACTCTGTAATGTGGCTTGACTATGATAAAGTCAGCAGTCTTAAAGGAAAATCAGAAACAGGGAGATTCACAGTGTTGTGAATTCACTCACTCACTGACAGAATTAAGGAGACCACGGCTCCAAGATTGCCTTTAGGAATGAAATCTAGCTTCCTAATCATGAAAATGTTATTCTGAACATCTAATTTTGACTTAGACATCTGAATTAGGTGCCTCTTCTGAACAGTGTTACAATATATATGTTACAGCATAGGTTTTATGGAAACAGCTTGGTTATCTCACGTGACACAGACTATTTGCCTTCATAACAAGAAAAACTTCATTTTAATGGTCCATTCTTGGTATTGGTTGCTCATGTTCATACCAGTAACCCCAAAACAATTACTATTTATTGTCTTAATCTCATCAATCCATTTATTTAAGCGGTGTATAAATGGAGCATCCACAAGTTTTCATGCCACTAGGCCAATATTGCATTATATGTCATATTTTTGTTTACAAGGTACTCACTAGTTTCCATCTAGCTGGTATTTTAAGAAATACTGGAAGCATTAGTAGTCTGTCTCAGGCCAGACAAATGGCTGGAAATTTATTGATTGAGAATTTTTTAATTTCATATAATGATACGTCAATCAAAGTGCAAGCAGGTATTTTATTATGGTTACTAAACACTTCATTGACATCTCATATTACTTACTGTTCTTAAACTACCAGAGCAGCAAACAAAAAACCTTAAACGGCTACAGACATAGTAGAAAATAGAAGTGGGATATATGAGAAATACTAGAAATGAGTAAGTGTTGCAGGCAAGTAAATATTGGAGGCAAAACATATATACTTAATATTTCAGACACACATTGATAAATGTTTATATTCACTTTTCTGTTTATGGTGTTTAGAATAGGTGGGGCTTCCTACAGATAACTGGTTAAACAGACACCACCTACCTGAAACAGTCAAAATTGTGTGGAATCTGTATTGATAAGATTGTTAATACCACATGAAGAGAAACTTTAAAGACAATAATTCAAGATTTCATTAATTTAAATGATAAATAAAAACCATAAATATCTGCATAAACTAAATACTCACAATTGCTACACACTATCAAAAACAGAAGGCAGAACAATTCTTTTGCATCTAGCTTGATTCCCCTCAAAATGTGAATAAAACAATCACCTTAGCAATATTCTGTAGTCAGTTGAGGGTACAGATGCCACCTATGCTATAACTTAAATTAACAGCATCTATTTTAAAGAAAGACAACAAAAACAACAACCACCATCACCTTATAGCTTCTAAGTGTTCAGGAACCAAAGTATAAGATTCCAAGCTCTACAAAATCCTGTCAAAATAGCAATTAAAAAGTTAGCAAATTTGAGAACTATATTTTTGGTCTGAAGTAGTATTTGCATAAATTATTATAAAAACTATTATTTTACTTTAATTCATTGCTTCATGACAATAGAAACAAACAAACAAACGAATTAAAAAAGCTACATGTGATGTTGCCATAATTTCTTCCTCAAACAAGGAGAGTGTTATTGTTCAGCTATGGACTCTCTACTGCCATTGATTTCTTTTGGGAGGCATTCATAGACCAGGGTGATGGACAGCAGCCTACAGTAAATAGATTAGGGTAGATTTAATGCTTGCCTTCCCAGTTAAAAGTCTAAGACTTTGTGAAATGGAAAGGGGCTTGGTCCTATATTCTCCTCTTTATTGGTTATTCACTGGCTAGCTGAGAGAAAAAGGAAGTAATGATCCATCATCTTCAGTGGGGAGCCAAAGCACAAAAAGTATCTTAATAATCTTCTGAAAAAAGCAGCAGGGAAAATGTAGTTTTGAGATGCAGGAATGATACGTAAATCCTTGATTTTTATCACACAGAGTGTCAGCACAGAGAGCTATTCACATCTGGTTTAAAGGAGAACTACATATTTTTTAATTTATTCTTGAGTCTTACTAGTTTGAATATCTCCTGCATCATTTTGCAAGGTAAAATGATAGCACTGAACTGTAACCAGGACAAAACCATTTAACTAGTAAAAGTTTATTGACTGAGAGCCTATGTATCTTATTAATTTGTCTTTCGAATTCAGACAAGAATGAATGACAGGTGTCCAGCACNCCTTATTATTTAACCCCTCTTCCACTCTCTGTTATTTTACCCTTCCACAAATAAGTCATCCAGTCAAATTACCCATCCAGTCCACCCCTATAGACAAAAGAGAAGGAACCTCCATAGAATAAATCAAACATCAGAAATTAGATACCCTGGGCAGCATGACTCACTCCCTTGAGATGACT
>VYZX01004515.1:0-20315 GCA_013401335.1 Brachypteracias leptosomus | reverse complement strand
GTATCAGTGCAGGTTAGTGGCTGATCTGCTGGAAAGCAGCTGTGTGGGAAAAGACCTGGGAGTCCTGCTGGATCATGGGATGACCATGAGCCAGCAACGTGCACTTGTGGCCAAGAAGGCCAATGGCATTCTGAGGTGCATCAAGAATAGTGTGTCAAGTAGGTCAAGGGAGGTTCTCCTCCCCCTCTACTCTGCCCCGGTGAGGCCTCATCTGGAGTATTGTGTCCAGTTTTGGGCTCCCAAGTTCAAGAAAGACAGAACTGCTGAAAAGGGTACAGCAAAGGGCTACAAAGGTGATTAGGGGACTAGAACATCTCTCTTATGAGGAAAGACTGAAAGACTTGAGACTTTTTAGCCTAGAGAAGACTGACCTTATCAATACATATAAATACCTAAAGCATGGGTGTCAGGAGGATGGGGTCAGTCCCTTTTCGGTGGTACCCAGTGACAGGACAAGGGTTAATGGGCACAAACTTGAACATAGGAAGTTTCATCTAAAAATGAGGAAGAACTTCTTTACTTTCAGGGAAGCAGAGCACTGAAACAGGCTTCCCAGAATGGTTGTGAAGTCTCCTTCCCTCAAGATATTCAAACCCCCTGTGGAAGCCATCCTGTGCAACCTGCTTTAGGTGAACCTGCTCTAGCAGAGGGGTTGGACTAGGTGATCTCCAGAGGTCCCTTCCAACCCCTATCATTCTGTGAAAAAACACCAACCAACCCCGCAAGAATTGTGTATCTGTTGTCATGATGAAAGTAATGACTTCAATGTCTCAGGAACCTAGAGTGAAGCTAATATCAACTTAGACCTGTGTTGTCTTTATCACTAAATCACATCTTAGTCAATGTCCTCATCATCCAACCCTCACGCATCAACAGAAATGAAAAATTGTTAATTAACCTTCCACAGCTTAGTTTGGAGGTTGCTAAATTTTATCCAGTAGAACAGACCCTAATCCTATTTCAATCTGTTCCTATATTTAGGAACCAGTGCAATTCTGTTTCAACCTACTCCTGTATGCAGGAGGAAGGACCCTGTGCAAATCTGTCTCATAGGTCTCCACCTTCTTGATGCCTACCCATGCCCTTGTGGTCTTGGTGTAGCCTATGTAAGAGCAGACACTGCTGTCAAGTCTCCCTGTAGGGGAACTTGGATACAACCACTAAACATTGCTCATAGGGATCTTCTGATATTGGCTAATTTCCATATGCCCATCCTCATTACACATTTTGGTGTCTCCCAATGCTTTTATGCTGTTGCATCAGTAAGGTTCATTGTGGCTATAGTCTACAGCTATAGCAGCAGTGAATGGTGCAATATAACCCAGTTGTCTTTTCTTATGCTCTTGAACCTGAAAAGATGACTAACTCTTGCTGTCTTTCCATAGTTCTCTTTCTCATGCATTTTTTTAATCATTATTTTCTCATCCTGTAGTCACGTTGACATGAACCATTTCAGGTACTAGCCATGCATATAAAACGACTCATATGAAGGAATGGTTATTTTTAACAATCATTACTCTATCAGTAGTTCAGGGCAGGACACCATTGCACAATTGATGCATGCCTGTTCCAGAATCATAGAATTGTCAGGTTTGGAAGAGACCTTAAAGAGCAAGCTGAATATTTCACCATGTTACAAAAATCCTTGTTTTAATGGAATGAGCCATTTCATTAGATTGAGAATACCTAGGATAAGAATGAGCGAGTTTTAGTCCCCATATCTTACAAAATGTTCTATTTCTTTCTTAGTGGGATTTGGTTACTCATGAAAACTGAAGCTACAGTTTAGATCTGGCTTTCTGCCAGAACTAAAATTTTTTCATGTTCAGAAAAGTATCAAGCATACATTAAGAAAATAATTTACCTATGAGGTGAATTCATGAGAGCAAAGCTTTACTTTCTCCTCCCCTGAAATTCCTCATATATTCCTAAACTATGATAAAGTAAAATTTGTAAAGTTGTGTTTGCCACAAGGTTTTGTACTCTGAACAGTCTGATGTCAGCTCATGTACATGTTAACTCTTTCCTCCATCATAATGCCAAGAATAATGATCTGATTGCTTGCCATCAGCAGGTGTTTTTGTAAGAAAAACTTTCCTTAAGGGCTGTATACAGTTGCATATTAGGATTCACTTAATCTTCTGCATGGCCAGCTCATCTTTAAAAACATGAACAAGGTGTTATTATGGGATCTTTCTGTGTCCTTCTCTGCTGCTTGGCATGTCTGTATATAGCACAGGATCTCATCTGCATTAAATGCTATTTTTTTCATAATTTCATCCTTTTGTTTCATAACTTGCTATACTTTAAGTCCCTCAAATCTGTTTGCAAAAATGTTTACCTGTTCATGGGTCTGATATACTTATTGTAATTCTGCAAGTGCTTTACAAGACCTTTAGACAATATTACCTCAAAGTTCCGAGTACTTCAGCCTTTACTCCATGTATATCTTGAGATTATTGCTTTTAGCAAACAATGTCCAGTAGTTCCTTCTTGATTTGAACATAACTCTGTTTTATTTCTATTGCAGCCCTATAAGAAGTTATAAAAATTGGGGGGTTTTATACCTTTTCTTAAATATACTTGCTTTGATTGGTGACTACTGGGATCATTAAATTTTTTATAGCTATTCTATAGAGTTTCATTCTGAACATCATAACATTGTGCACTGATAAAAAATAAAAAGTCATGATAGGTTCTCATAATGTTTTCCTCAGTGTTTCATGTGGGATGTACTGTATAAAAAGAAGAATTATCTCTAGGATGCTCTGCAATTTTTGGTTTTGTTGTTCTAGGAGATCTCATCTTATCTACAGCTTTACTTCTTTGCTTGATCGTGATATCATAGCTTGGTTCACTATGATAGACTATCTTCCATGCATTTGGCTTCTTTCACTTCAAACAGATTCTCATCAGGACTGAGTCTGATATTTTCTTCTTGATCATTTGCCAATACTTTCTTCATTATTTCATCATATACTGATGGAGTTAATGATGCTAATATTGTGTCACCTGGTTTTATATGTGTGCCTGCCATATCTCCATGTTTTCTCATTCTTTTGTTAAAACATTTCACTCGCTGACCTTGTTCCAAAAGTCATGTGGAGAAATTCATATCTGTTCCAGGGTGTATGGAAAAGGCACAGGTCAGATGATTTCTCATCTAAATCTGATTTTCCAATATTTATCTTTCTAATCTGCCGTTGGATGTATGGGGATTTCTTTTACTAGATATTCAGCACTGAATGGATGACAGGACAGAGTAACACTGTTTTAGTGTACTGCAGAATCCAGGCATATCCCAGCCCTGCTATTTGTCTTTTGGACTATGACTGTTAAACCCATGAAATATCTTTCCCTCCCAAGACATCACTCAGCTGTTTGGAGGAGAAAGCATAGCAAATGTTCCTCCTACCAGAATACTGATGTAGCAGAAAAAATCCTTCAGCCGATCATAGTTTCAGTTCATTGAGGTAGGTCTTTATCCTGATGAACTTCTAGCATCGCTCTTCCTCTCTTTCTTTCCTTCTTAACGGCTAGGTCAGCTAAAATGCAAATGTTCTTTTTCTGTTTAGCTTAACAGAGACAAGATATACTTGTGAAGGCATATTTGCTATCTCAGATTTTATTTCTTATCTTAACCCTATTTTCATTTCACACCTAGGGAAAATACAGCAGAGGAAATCTGTTTCTTTCTCATCAAGGGTCTATCTCAGGTTTCACAGTTTTTCCTAGAACTCCTTCAATGATAGACATCTCCATCAACAAAACTGTGTAAATCGTGTATATTGGGGAAAAAATGATACTAACAACTTATTAAAAACTCAATTATTTTTCAGCACTTCATACAGGCAAAGAAAAATTCATAGGCAAAAAGAAAGGGGAGATTTTGTAACTGAGGTGCTCAGATTCTGTACCTGTGCTCCTTCCTCCCCAAGAAGAAATTTTAGTTTTACTGAGCTCCACCATAGTCTTACAAAGTTTTGAGTAAAAGTCATTTTTGAGGTATTTTAATGACTCAGAACTGAACACTGCTCATGTTCTTAATCAACTATTTGAGTGACTTTAATCTCTTCTAGAAAATTAATGGCAGTGAATAAGATTTTTTTTCATGGCAAAACCTGTAATTTTCAAAAGGCCGGCTGAAAAAGAATTAGTCTGTTTTTTAGCGTTAAGCTGTATGTTTTCAAATCTACTTTGAGCAAAGTCCCTCTATATCTCACAAAATACCTCATATTACTTAGAACATGATAACGTATCTTTAAGAAGACACTGTTCATGTTCAAACCCAGCCTGGAATTTCTGATTTGACATATATGTAAGTTCAGATATATGAGTCCTGAGCTTTCTGCCACGGATGAAAACAACCAGATAGCAGAAAGTTGGAATATATACTAGCTTGTTCCAGAAAGAAATGAAGTGATTTCCAAAACTAATCCACAGTAAAGCTAGCCGATACGTGTCTCCCAGCTACCAATGAAGCTATCTCACTTCATGTTTCTTAACTAGCTTGATGAAAGCTTAGTTGCACAGCACAGATGTATCTTTTATCACACTAAAAAAAACCAAACAAAAAAACCCACAAGAATAAAAAAAGACACATTTAATTTTATGTATCTATGAAAGCTGGACAAAACTTACTTGAATGTCTCTGCTACCATGAGTAAGATGTCCTTTCTTTTTCTTTCTTTTTTTTTTGAGGTGTGAGATGGTTTGCTTAAACACTACAAATATGTCATTTTTATTTGTGTCCATCTCAGTATTTTAAACTTTTTTTTAATCTAGCTCTGTTGTTGTTTATCTAGTCTTCTCCCCCATGCAAGCATTCACTGATTTGGTATTATCCAAACACTCTTGTTATGAACACAGACATTATTATCTGTTGTTGTTAAAATCTCATTGAAAAGAGAGCATTTACAATTGACTGCTGTGGTAATTTGTTGCAGGCATCTGCCCCACCTTTCCTACTTTGTAGTTGATTGGCAAATTTTAAGTCTCTAGTGTTTTCTTTCAGTCTACTCATGATGCTTAATACAAATATGAAAGAAAGGAACAAAACTCAGTGAGTTTGAAATGTGGTGGTAACTTTCAAGTCTGGAAACTAATTTGGGAAGCTATAATGTTTTCTAGTTCTACTACCTTAAGTTTTCTGGACTCAGGATCACTCCTCACTGCATATCTATGTCTAACTAGTCTTTCATGTGAGGAACACAATACTTGACTGAAAATAACAAGTGTGAAGCAAGCGGTAGATAGCAAAAAAATAGATGCTAAATGACAGGAAAACCTGTACTTAGCAAAATCTGTAGACATTTCAGGATGTGATTCACTTCTCAACTGTATGCTATATGATAATTCAACATTTTAAACTTGAGAGATACATATTTTTTTATTATTATTTCTTTAGCTAAACTTTATCCCTTCATTTGATACTGTTGTAGAATTGTTGAATTATAGAATAATTTAGGTTGTAAGGCACCTCTAAAGGTCATCTAGTCCAACTTCCTGCTCAAAGCAGTGACAGTTCAGATAGTTTTCCAGCCACTTTATAATCTACACATGCAGTCCATACCTTCCAGTCTTGGCTGCAAAGCTACTATGGTAGATTGTATCAAAGACCTTGTTAAAATCAAGGTGTAGATTGCACTTACACCACCTCTTTCCCCATTCACTTGTCCATTCATACCACCATAGAAAGCTCACTGGGCTGGTCAAGCATATTTTGCCCCAGTAAATGTACTAGCTGCTCCTAGTCATCTTGTCTTTCATGAAGCTGGACATGGTTCCCAGGATCATTTGATTGTAATTGTCC
Organism: Brachypteracias leptosomus; assembly: GCA_013401335.1. Taxonomy (NCBI): domain Eukaryota; kingdom Metazoa; phylum Chordata; class Aves; order Coraciiformes; family Brachypteraciidae; genus Brachypteracias; species Brachypteracias leptosomus. The sequence continues at coordinate 14,503 of VYZX01004515.1, read as the reverse complement.
AGTCTGTCTCAGCTGGTTGGTCCCTTTTCAATACTGAAGTTCATCCTGAGCACAGGACATGCACAGGACATGCCACAGACATGTCCACAAGACATGCATGTTGGAGCAGCAACAGATTTATTTTCCTGCTCCAAGCTGCATAGATCAGGAACAGGGTTCCCAAAACCCTTGAGGACTGGTTTGCTTCTCCTTATATTCCCTTTTCCCCCTTGAACTTTTTCCAAGTTCTATCCTTTTACCATCTTATTTCCTCCTAAGAAATCTGTCCCTGTCTAGCCCTAGCCCATTTTTCTTGGTTTTGTTAAATTCAGAAATTTATTCAGTATTTATAAGAGACTGTGCTGGAAATGTCTTTCATTTTCATTAGTTCTGTTAAGGTCTTACCACTCTGTTTTTGTTTTTTAAACATGTAGTGTTTTCCCATGTTCATGTTACCACCTTTTAGTGATGCCAGAGGTTGAGATTAGCAATCTGCATGTAAACCCTAAAGTTTCAAACCGAGTGAGGTGATGTTGATTATGCCTGCAATTCTCCAGAGCCTATTTCCTGCAGCCTTTGAAGATGGATGTGACATTTGCCTTTTTCTAGTCATTAGGGAGCTCTCCTGATCTCTCCAGCGATCCAAAGGTGATAGAAAACAGCCTCACAGTAGCATCATCCAGCTCTCTTACCATCACTAGTTGCACAGAGGGGTCGATATCTATTTTAATATATATTTTAGCCCATCACTATTAAAGCTTAATATTCAAATAAAAACAGACACAACACTAGTTTTTAACAAAATCAGTAAATTCCTTGACATTTTCCCTTCTTCACAATAGGAATATTGTTTGTTTTGTTGGTTTGGGGGTTTTTTGTCAAGACAAGAGTAACAAGATTGAGAATTTAAATCTGATTTCAAAAGCTTTTTGTTTTGTAAATGCACTGCAGAGAAATAGATTATAAAGGTCTTTGAGGTTATAGTGACCCCAGCAGCTGATCTGGATGGTGTCCATAAAAGGAGCAGTTGTCCTTCAAAGGATGGGAGAAAATATAGGAAAGGAGTAACGTGACGGTGCTCTGAAAATCTGTGCAATGTTAACAATTGGCATTTTGGAGCCTTATGAAATTGAGCTACAGGGGTAGATGGTACAATGTTCCTCTTCTTCACTAGTGAAACAGCAGAGCTAAAAGAAATGAAACCATATATTATTCTATATTACAAGAACAAATACTATCGGATACAGAATTAGAAAGATTTGGAAGTAAATAAATATTTATGTAAGGTGAAAGATTTATTTTGAATTGGAATTCCATATCCAAACCTGCATCTTAAAAGACACAATTACATTATTGATCAGATCAATTAAGAGGATACTTTAACCAGATGTAGCTTTAGAAATGCAGCAGAAGGATCTGGGGATTGTTTTTCCTGTTCGGGTTTCTTGTTGGTCTCTTAGGGTTTTGGGTTGGTTTGGGTTTTTACCCAATACACTTTAGTGCTTGAGGTAAATTGTACAAATCATCATTCTAAAGTGACAGATTCCTTCCAAACCGATATATCTAATGTGAAAATTATTATTTGCCTTTGTCCAACTTTGAAAATCAAGCTTGGTGTGAAATGATCTTGCTGCAGTTCTAGCAGTTCCAAATGCCGAAGTTTGAAAGGATCTAGTTATATCTTAGAGCAGTGAAATTTAACAATTGTGGAAATAAAACCAGATTTATGTTTTAGGCAAATTATTTAAGTTACAGAGTGCGTCATCAAGTTATTTTGGTTTCATTCGAGGTATTTTTTAATTGAAAAAAAAAATTACTCTTTTTAATTTTTTTTTTTAATTAAATGGACATTATTCTGAGAATGGCTATTTTAAAATTATATTAGCAAATCCTTAACGGTGCAAATTAATGTGGTTTTCTCATCTGAACCATATACATAATAACAGTATGCCCCAAGCTTTACATTTTAAGCAACTATGTATGAAGACCCCAAAGTGAACTATGCTAAAGCTTAAGCCATCCAGATCTCAGTTAAAATTCAATTCTAATAAAGTTTTCCAAAAAGCATGAAAACTGAGTTTATGGAAACAATTCCATGCCATCACTTTTGTGGGAGACAGGCTACTATGTGGGTAAGAGGGTGGTTGCTGTAATAATTTTTTTTTACTTTTTGAAGGTTCATTTTGTTTCTCAGTCAAGTTTTTTTCAAAATTATTAAGGAAAAGTTAAATTCAAACAAATTACAGCAAGATCAAATCAACATTCACACTAGTATTGCAGCAGCTGGAAAAACAGTTGTGAATTTTTACAGCCTGAATTTAGAGGTCTTTATTTTCTGTTAATTGTCACTTACTGCTGATTTATTTGTTTCCTAGTCTTAAATTTTGGTTTCGATGTTTTTAAGTCCACAGGCAGACAAGGAAGAAAAGGCAGAAAAAATTAGGATTTTTTAGATGTAAATAATCAAAGTGGTTATTTTTGGCAGTTTTTTTGCTTTGGTCTAGTGTTGTGCAAAAATCTACTCTGCTGGAATTTTAACACTATTTTGAATCTAGATAAAGTCTTTGTGTATAGGAATGTCTTCAAAAAAGAAAAGGAAAAAAAAAAAAAGGAAGGAAGAAAGAAAAGGAAAGGCACTACTTCCATAAGGAACTTATAGACCATCACAGAATGGACAAAACCAAAACCAATTTCACCAAAAAGTCCAGCTCTTTTTTTTTCTACTAACAGTAGAACAGAAATGCATTAATAGCAACAAAGATAATTTTTGAACAGAATGTTCCCATTATATCACTTTTTCTCCTTTTTGCTTTGTTTTTCATCCTGATACTCTTGATTTTTATTAACACTCACCATACTTATGAAGAATAATTTCTTTGTTCCTTTCACTGATATCACCACTTTGCACATCATCATACATTCATTCAGTTCAAAACCATACTTTGACACTTTCAATAAAATTCCTCCATTTCCAGTTTTTATTTACTTCTCCCAGAAAAATTTTTCTTCTTTTTCTTAACCTAGCAAGTATCTATTTAATCAACAGCTCTTGCTCCCTTGCTAGTTCCTCAGAACTATTTCCTTCAGCCTCTAACAGAGAGCTTTGGCGATTCTGCACACTTTTAATCCCCACTGAGGGATCAGTATCCTGCTAAGGATGGAGGTGCAGGACTACGTAGCCATACTAGGTATAGCAAAAGCCCTGATGCAGGTTCCCATGACACTTTTTGATGAGAGACAAAAAGAGGATTGACAGTTCCTCGTTGACTTGCTTACCCAAAACATGACAAAAGGCACATTAAATTCAATTTTTTTTTTTACAAAGTGTAATAAAATCACAGAATTGTTTTGGTTGGAAGAGGCCTTCAAGGCCATCAAGTCCAACTATTAACTCAATACTGCCAGGTCACCACTAAACTATGTCCCTAAGCACCACATCTACACAAATTCCTCCAAGGATGGTAACTTCACCACTTCCCTGGGCAGCCTGTTCCAATGCTTGAAAACCCTTTCTATGAATGAATTTTTCATAATATCCAACCTAAACCTTCCCTGGCACAGCTTGAGGCCATTTCCTCTTGTCTTAGTGCTTGTTACTTGGGAGAATAGACCAACCCCTGCCTCTTTACAACCTCTTTTTGGTTAGCTCTAGAGGGTGAGAAGGTCTCCCCTGAGCCTCCTTTTCTTAAGACGGTAGTTCAGTCATAAGTGTTATCATTTTACAAAAGAAAAAATGTGATTCATTTGGTTTTCTTCAGATGTTACGTCTAAAGCACTACTGGACATGAATGTTTTGTAAAGAACCAAAATACAGCACTTTATCCCACCATGATTCATATTCAGATAACAGCAATAGTGCACAGAGCAGAAAGGTGAAGCATCATAATTTATTGTAACTTCAGGTCTTTTCTCTTTGAAACTGTATACTGTCTTGAAAGCAAATGCTTGAATGGGACATAGGTTCGGGGTTTGCCCTGGTGTTGCAGGTACTAATGGATTTAGCCCCAGCTTGTGCAAGGGTTAAGAATTCTCCCAGTTCTGGTCCATGTGCTCTGTGAGTTCTGTGAAAGGGCTGTCTAGGGATAGTAACTGACAGGGAATATAAACTTCTTTTTTTTTTTTTAAGTGATTATATATTATGAGTAGTCTCCCAAACCATGTCTTAAATTTTGATGGTATGTAGTATATCTATAGTGAGATACTTTGACAGCGAACTGCATCACCACTGTACACAATATATTTATTCAAGTAAAAGTTCATTAGTATTCACAGGGATCCTCTGGCTCTGTGATACTAGCAGAAAATGTCAAATTGTGCTTAGAATTTATAAGAAGGTATAAAATTCATGAGCTGAGACAATGAAAATCCCAAAGAAATGATGGCTACAGTATTTCATATTCATTTTGGGATATGATTTCTATATGTCTACAGAAATGGAGGCTAGTCACTTAACCTTTTGTTGAGTCAGCATTTTATGAAATACAAAGACAGGAAAAGAGCTTACTAATGATTGCTTGGAACCCATCACATTTTATCTAAAATGGGAACAGCAAGGAAAAAAAAATATACAGCAAGTTCCATAGTATGGCATTGTCTCCGTTTAGGGCTCAGGGCAACCCCCATGGAGCAGAATTAGTTTCACCCCTCTTCCCCCTCCCCTCTTCCCTCCCAGGGGAGGAAGAAAGGCCTCACCCAAAGCTGGAAAATTAAGATCACAACTTTTAACAGGGAGTAACAAAAGGGATATTAAAGGAAGGGAAATATACAGAGGTAACAAGGGAAGGTATATATACAAATATATACAACACCAATCCTCGGATCTTGCTGGATTTCTCCCAAGCCACGTGGAGTTGTAGCAGCCACAGAGCCGTCCAGAGCCAGCAGCAATCCCAGCGAGGAGGGGGCGAGTGGAACTTCCTGTGTCCTTTTATAGAGTGTGGCAGGAAAGGGAGTGGAATAGCTGCTCCACCTGTCCCTCCCCTTCCCCAAACCTTAAACCACAACAGGCATTCAGATCCCAGCTTATTCATTTCAAAAAAGCATCCTTCAAACTCCATGCCATTATGCTCCTGCATCTTGAAAAGAAGAGAATATCTTAGTGTCCTTCAAGAACCCAGAAACTTAACTGGGACTTTTATTTTTTTAAATAAAGTAGATAAATGATTAATGGAAAAGATTAATGGGAAATAAAAAAGGGTGCCAAATCTGTATAAAAAGACAGAAAATAGATACTTCACTGAGACTTCTTCTGCTTTATTTGAACTCCAGCCAAATGTCTATCTATATTACAAAATGCAACTTCCTAATTTCAAAACCTGCTGCAGTAGAAATTAGTATTGATAAAGAATAACCAATTATGGGGAAAAAATGTAGTGGTTCTGTAGGTACAAATGGTCACAAGCTGCTCTTACTTAGTATACTTGCTGCTCATAAAGGCCGATTTTATAAACCTTGAAAGTAGACATGGACAAGTTCAGATGGGAGAAAGACCTGAAATGGGCAAATATGAGTGTGATCAGGAACAATTAAAATATTCTAATTGTTGACAAAAGAGAAATAATCATGAAAAGAGGTTAGCCTGCTTAAAAACACACCATAAAAACTCACAAACTGAGAAAGCTGTAGGTAATTGAAACAATAGAATATATAGAAAAATGAAATTAGGTTAGATTTATGAGTATTTTAAATACAAAAAGCAAAGATAATTTAAAAGAAGGGTAGCAATGTGTTGCTGGGAAGAAACATGGGATATTTGTTGGTTTAGTTTAGTTAAATATTGATGTATCTGCAAGGGTTTTTTCTCTTGTTTTTGGAAATTGCCAGATGCATTCAGATCACAGAGTGACGCTGATGTGATTTCCATTCCAGAATTTGTTACAGAGCTATAAAAAAGTTATCTTGAAATCCTGAAAATTATTTTTTGTTCGAGAATTGCTAAAGAACTAGCAGGAATCTTCTCAGCTGCTAACATTTGGAGAGTTATCCTCTGTAAGTCTTGAACTGGAATAAGAGTTTCAGAGGGTAGAATTTTCACAAGGAGAAATTGTTCAATTCACATAGTTTAAACCAAACCAGAATTGAAGTGGTTTATTGCTTTATTAACAACACAAAATCAATTGGAACTCATGACCCATATTGATAACAAAAGAACAACCTCAATGCTAGCCACATGCAAAAATTTAATAAATGCTTCCAAAATGTCTAAATCCCCCTCTAGAATTAATCCCAAGAGAGCATGTTCCTGCCGTGGGAGGTGCATGCCTGTCAAGGGCTAGGGAAGAGGTGGAAAAGGGAATAAGGGGTGAGAGACTTATGGATTGGAAAAGAATAGTAAAACAGCTTCAATGAAAATAATAACAACGAAATGAAATATAAACAAAGATACAACAAACCAATATTGAACTCAACACCCCTGATGACAATTAACATCACCATCATCACTGACACTGTGGAGCAGGCCCTGGAGAAGTCCCAGTCTGTACTGGGTGACAGATGAGAAGTGGATTCAGGAGCTGGATTCTGGAACTGGATTCAGAAACACATGGATTGGGATCAAAGGCTGAATAGATAGTCTTCCTTGGACACCAACCATTGAAGAAGAGAGTTTGACCCTTGTGACTCATCAATTGTGCACTGAATATGACACATACGGGATGGAATCCCTTGTTGGTCAGTTTAGGGTCACCTGTCCTATGCATTCTTTCCGGGAGGTACGGGCTTTTACTTCCTGCACCCCCAACAAGGCACACAAGATCTAGCAGTGACCTTGGCCTCCATAGGAGCAAGCATAAGCAAGAGCCTCTCTGCACACACCAATCCTTGGTAGTAACTCTAAACGTGGAGCGTTATCACTGCTAGAAGCAGACACTGTCTGTGAAAATATGCTGTTAGCTTCAGAAAAGTGCAGTTACGAGAAACTTAACTGAAAAGTAAAATCACTGAAAAGAATTAGTTCTGTTCTAGCTCAGATTAGGACAGTACTCCAGCTTCTACCCCTCTCATGCCCTGATTTAGGTCCCAGGGTACCCCCATGTTGGGTGTGGGCAAGCTGGAGGCAGCAGCTGGGAATGCCCATGGGGAGGCCATGCTACTAGACCCAGGCAGAGCCCCCAGGCCATGAGGCTTTGTCTGGCAGGGTCACGCCAACTCCCTTGATGCCCTGCTCCCCTCTTCTCCTGTGTGCTACAAATCTATGTTTCACTTATATTTCTGTTTAGCTGACTTATTTTCCCAAAAATTCCTTAGTTACTGTTTAATCTGGTCAATGGTTGTTTTCTTATTTACCTAGATCAGTTTTGGGCAAATGTCATCTCAGGCAGCTTGGACATCCCATTTGACCATATACTTGCACTCACTCCTTTCTTGTTTGCTGCTGTTATCCTGGCCTATCTGCCAAGAGTGTGCCTTGCAAACACACACACTAGAAAAAAAAAAATTACATAAATAATTTAAAATTATAAAAGGGCCAGGCTACGTGACAGTAGTCCTGTCATAATTGTTTTAAATTGAAGGAAGAAATAGTGAAATTTCTCGTGCCAGGCTTGACTGATCAAAGAATGAACATGGTGATAATGTTACTAATGTCAGAATGACTTTACTGAAAATAAGGGCTAAGAAATTAAATATGTATCTTTTTATATTTCACCAACATACATTAAGGTTGAACCGATGTAACATACTTCTGCAAAGCACTCTCGATTCATTCCAAGTAGAAATTTGCTTAAGAAACTCTCTTATGACATAAGTTTGGTGCACACCAAATGGGTTAAAAACTAGTCTCAAAAGATTAGTAAATGGGAAGTAATCATATGGCAGATGTGTATCTTTTGTGCAGTTCATGGTAGAATCAGTATTTAATCATTCTTCTACCCAGTAGAAAGGAAAAAAGACGAAAATCACTGATAAATTCTGTAGATGACACAAAGATGCTTGTGGTCATGAATAATTATGAAAACAGGGCATTGGTATAAGAACAAAACAACAAAAAATAAACCAAACAAAAAACACAAAGCAAAACGACCAAAATAAGAGTCAAAGTAAAGGTGTGACTGTTCTAAGTATAAAATCTAGCATGTTGATCATCTGCTCTTTACCATGGGAGGGAAATGTGCAACCAAATCTGAAGGCTGGAAGCTGAAGTGAGAAAGAGAAAACCTTGAAATAGAGCACATTTTTAACAGCGTGGCCATAAAAACAATTTGCCAAAATTTTCAGTCAAAATTTCTAAAGTAAGCATTGGATGTTACCATAAAGGATATGTCCTAGCTCAGCCCAGAATTATTCAGGGAAGTTCTGCAGTCTGTTATACCAAACCAAACTGGAATTTCTTGTCTGGACCAGCCACGGAAACCTCCAAAGACAGAGAGTCTGCAGTTTCTTTAGATAAATACAATAAATCCAGAAAAAAAAAAAAAAAGAAAGGCTTTTAATTTTATTAGGTCCCTAGTAATTTATGCCTGTATTAATAAACAAATCTATACAAATTACACAAATGGTCTTGTTATGTCAGCACCTTTGGAAATTAGATTAATGATATCTACCTAATTACAACCTTGGCTAAATGTGGCCAATAGAAATACTGGCTTTTTCCCAGTGACATTTACAATTAAATATATGAGAGAGTGAATAGGAATTAGAAAACTGAGTTTTCTACACTATAGAATGACCTTATATATATATTTACATCTTAAATTTAGACAGATATTAACAAGACTGGTGATAATCTGTAAGAAAATTTAAAAATTGTTGTCTTGTTTTAGGTTTCTGTGCTACAGAAGAAACAGATTTCCCTATCAGGCCCATAACTTATTTTATTACAATCTACTTTTACATTCCAGACAAGCAGAGACATATTTACACCCAACATTCTGACTATTGTAGCTATAAAGTTATTTGTCCTTAGGAAAAAAAAAAACAGACAACACAATAATGCCATTAGCTTAATACCATCTTAATGTCTTAAGTGTTTTTTTCCTTAGGATTAGATTAACCTCGGTGCAAAAAGCTACAATCAAATTTGTTTGGAGAAAGTACACTGTTCTTGCTGGAATCACTGCTTCTTGAAACTTCCATTAGTGATCACATTCTTCTTCTGTAGCTATGTTCTACTTTAAATTACCCCAGTACATCAAATGATGATCACACAGCCATCACATTCTCGAATGTTTTCTCTTCACAGAAGTCTTGCGAAATTTAGTAGAGAATACCATAACTCTTCTTGAAATCCTCTCTCAAATGATTAATCCCTGATGGTTCTTTATTGTGTGTCTGGGCAGACACCAGGTCAGAAAAGATTAGGGTTTTACTGCCCTCATATTTCAGATCCTTATTTTAGTAGTTGCAGCCAGGATTCTTTCTCTTTCTCTTATATCAGAGTGTAGCAATTCCAGTCCTCTCACATTACCCTGAAATGCTGTTCCTCTCATGGGCATCCTGTAATTTCTCTTCCCAAGCAGCACATCTTGCCAGATGAGAGCTCAGCCACACAGAGGTCTTCAAGCAATTTGAAAAGTTTTGTTACTGTATTTTTTCAGTTAGTTATTTAGTCCAATAAATGTTAATAAAAGCATGGAAAATGAGATGCTTTTGTATGCATCTGAGTAAAAAGTATTTTTAATACGGAATTTTACAAACTAACATTTGAAAATGCAGATTTTTTTACCTTCTTTGCTCAATTCTAGTCAAGTTGTAGCTGCAGAGGGAATTTGTTTTACAATGCAAGCACATCTCTGCCAATATCTTATGGCACAAAAATCCCAGTGGATTTTTAATTTGCATAACATTACACATATTTGCATAAAATATTGCCCAATGGTACCAAGAGCACCGGTTTCTCCCTAAGCCCCAATTAATTAATCTGTGTCCCTCCAGACCTACAGCAATTTATTATGCATTCTTAGTATAGCAACATCAATTAATTATATGCTTCTCAGCCCCAAATCAATCATTTTTTGCCCTCCAGACAGCTTTGCACCTCTCCCAGCCCCACACATCTGGCTGAAAACACACCCTCTTCTTTTTCCACTGCTGGAGAGGCCTCTCAGCAATTTTGCCAGTCAGATGAGATTTCTGGGTGCTCCCAGCTTCTGCTGTAGTCCAGCAAAGTCTGAAGTTTTGAGGGTAGTAGGGGGAAACCTCAGCAGTCATACTGCTGTCTGCCCAAGGACTAAGAGATTAGTGCAACTAATTTTTTGTCCCCTTTCCTATTCTCCCATCCCTTTTTGTGAACTGAACAGAAATGCTTGCACATTGCTGGAATTGACAGATATTCAATTGATTTTGGTGTTATTTTGCTCCTGTCCCTAACAGATTTTGTTCAAAAGTTTGGGCTCTGACTGTGCTGCATACTGAAGGTTTTGTGAGAGTAGCCTGTTGACTTCAAACTTAGAAAAGGCAAAGAATCTTAACTTTTCAGTCTGATCCTTTCCCACATCCCACAGGCCCAGCTGCAGTCACACTTGGGAACAGAAACTTAAGTCAGTCTCAAATGATCCAAACATTCAAACCACAATCCAGACATTGGTTCAAGTTGAATTACACTACTTGAGTATAGGGAAAGAAAATGTGGCAAGGGAGAGAAGGGACACATGCAAAAATGCAGAATATAAGTACTGGCTGAAGAAAAATGGTGGGTAAGGAATTTCTGACTATTGTGCATCAACCTCTTTACAGAATTGCCTTGTTTGCTTAATTATTTATTTATTATTTATAGTCTATGTGAAACTACACCCTTTGCACTTCGGGGAGAAAGGTTCTTGTCACGTTCATCAGAGTGTTCTTGGATTAGATCACAAATTCTAGCTGGCAATCAATCTTATTCAATGAGTTTTGCAGGAAAGGTGAGGCTTTCCAATGATTTTCCTTCTTCTTTTACTGCCAGTACAAAGGTCAAGCTCATGGTTGCTGAGGAGTAGGAGGGAACTGAAACTATGGCTTCTTTCCCAGGGCACCCCTTGGCTGAATAAGGTCAAAACACCAAGGAACAGCACACTGACCTGAGTGAAATATTTAACATTTTTTGTCTGACCTTCCCTTTTACTTAGCTTCTAGAACAAATTTAAATCCTTCTCTATGGCATCCATTACTTGTACAGAATTTCCAGGCCCCTTTAGGTGCAGTGTACATCATCCTTCAGTTCTGTTCATTAAATTTAAAATGTGCTTGCCATAAAGTAGTTATGGATTTTAAGTTTGCAAGGGGAATATACCTACTTTTCCTCTGCAAAAGTCTTTATATGTTGAATATTTATATCCATTTGTGTTTGGTCTGACATAAGAAGGGTAGGCCTGCCAAGGGTTCCCTTGTGACTATAAACTCAAGCTTTAAAAAAAGTAGCTTAGCTAAGTTTTTTATTAACTGCTACCTATCATTTTTGTATTGTCCTTATGCCCCCAGGGCTGAATCAGCACCTTCAAAGCATTCTTCTGTCCCTTACTGAGAGCTGCATATTTCTTCCATAGATCCTGATGCAGCACAGCAGGAATGGGGTAGCCTCTGCACATGACTTGCACAGCCAGGGCAGGTCATGGAATTATTTTTAAAGAGCAGTGAAAGTATATATTAAAAACTATAGACAAGACAATTTGATGGTGCTGGGGGGAACAGACATTTTTCTGCCTTAGCTTGATACTCTCTCTCTTCTTTATCTCTCTTTACTCCTTACACACTGTCATAAAAACAGAAATGAAATGTATATATGAACGTCAAGATGTTCAGCTCTGTTAATACTGGGCAGCTCAATAACTGTTTTTGCTAAATCTGCACCTGTCCCAGAAAATTGATTGCTAACTTTCATTTAAAAAAAAAAAATACTCTTTTTTTCTAATTCATCAAGTACTATTCCATGTTTTTGCTGCTAGATAGCATTCATTAAAAGATGTATTAAGAATCTGCTTCCTCTTTTCTTCTCTGTGTGGTCCACTCCAGCACCAGTGATGATCCTTCTTATTTTAAGAGAGAAAAATAACTGAAGTAATAGCTATCACCAAATCTCAGCAATATAAATGGATCTTCTGGATCAGGTCCAGTTCATGAGGCTGAAGTAGGTGGCTGACTGATTGATTGAGATACAGTACAAAAAGCCTCCAGTGATTCTATCTGAAGAGGCCTGCTCTTTGCCTTGTAAGCTAGAAGCAGAGGAAGCCTTGCTGACTGCTGAGGCTACCCTGAGACTAGTGCTTTGTGTGGGAAACCAGACATAGCTTCCAGATACAATGTGGAGAGCTACTGGCATATCATACCTGAAAATTGGTCCTTTCCCTCCTTTGGAGGTATCTTGAAGTAGCTGGAAGGAAGCAGTCTTAGGCAGCCTGGAGGGGAGGAAGAGATGAAGTGAAGTGAGGGTTGTATAGGTAGCAGGGACATAAAGTGTGTGAGCTGAGGAGAATAGATATTCATGATTAAAGAGTGTAGCAAAGAGAAATGAAAAACTGGAAGCCTGGGGTGCTGAAAAGGAGATGTTAATGTATCTGGGGCAAAAGCACAGGGATCCCAAATCTTGATTTCTTTCCAGAATGGGAAATGGAGAAAAGCAAGGCTGTCCTCAAGAAAGCTGTGGGATTGCATGGATCACTGGAAGGTAGCTGAAAAAGGAACCAGAGAATATTGATGAAAACAAACTATGAAATAGCAATAGAATAGAATAAATTTGTGATGAAAATGGGGGAAAAATAACTTGGAAACAGTATGGTTTTGAAAGGCTAATTGAGCAGCTGGCAGGCACTAATTACATCTCAATAGTGTTGTTATCTGCCCTTCCTTGCTGAGTTTCAGGCAATTGTGGGGATTCAGGACAGCAGTCATAACGCTGAATGATGATAGGCAACACTTAAACCCTTTCAGTCTAGGAATACTTCGATCTCAGAGATATTAAGGATTCATAAGGTTGCTAAGACTCATTCAAATACTTTCTGACATATTAAAACATGATAACTTCTTCCAAAAACTCTCTCCTTTCACAGCTGGACCATCCTCCTTCTTAATTCTTTATGAAGTCCAGCAATATTGCTGAAGGAGAGTACCACCAAAAGTATATGGCCAACATCTAGTGTTACTGCACTCAATATTGCCCTCAAATTGCACTAATCTTTCTCCTCAATTCAAGGTCTCATGAAAGATCAGCAAGTGAATGAAAATGAACTTTTTAACAGTGAAGAGAAGGTTGATGTGGGCAAAAAGGACAGATGTTTAAAAATTCATAACCTTGAGATTTAATTCTCCACTGTACACATCTGCCTTTAGATGATACAGTTGGCAGACTTGCTATTTTAATGAACTTCTGCTGCTTCAAGAGTTACTGTTTCTTTTGGACACTGAAACAGGCAGGGATCCAAAAAGCACTTATTTCCCACTATGTTTGGAAGGGTGCTCTACCCTGTCACGGTAGATTTAAACTTGTCCACGGCAGTGCACACCTCTGTGACTTGCAGGCATGATTACATGCTGCACCTATGAATGAAATCAGCATGTAAAAATAAGTGTTCTAGCTGGTTCTGAGTTTGTGAAGAGCACATCACACTGCTGCTCTGCTCTCTCCCTCCTCATAGAGGAAGCTTTTCCCTCATCAAGGTCTTCTTAAGCACCACTTGACTTATTTAAGTAATTTGATCCTTCTCAAATGCTAGACCTTGCTGAAGCAACCAGATGATTGGTTTAACAGATGTGTGTGTTTATGAAGGTGGGTATTTCAAAGAGGAGCCTAGCTGGAGATGAGGTCTGCATGGTAGTGATTCTTCAATAGAGCAGAACACAAATACCTCATCTTGATCAGAGCATCCTATGGAATCACAGGATCACAAAATTGTTCTGATATCATCTGGTCCAATTCCCTTGAACAAGCATGCCTTCAAACTAATTGCTTTTTGGGGAGGGAGAGAAAATGACTTGGAGTTACTTGAAAAAAAAGAAGGTTGGACAATGCTTAGAGATGTTACTAAACAGAAATAACTAAATAAGGTAAGGGAAGACAAGCTACTTGGGTTGTCAAATTTGACCATCTGCATGGTATGCTACTGTCACATCCAGGCCCTAATCTTCTAACACTTTAATTTTATTTCTATTTTTACGATAGATGTTACTTGCTTTATTGCCTCAGTGGCACTTGCTCTATTCAAGGTTGCTGCTGCATTAGTTTCCCTACCTTCATAAAGCTCAAAGCATTGTCAACACAATAATAGAAGAAAATTTGACAGCATGTGTGATCAAAGTCTAACACATCTATGAATATTCAGATGTATGCTGATTTAATGAGCATAAGACTGGACAGATTTGGTATTTTTGTATTGTAAGTACTGCAACAAATATTTCTGTATTGTGTTCTGGATTTTTATATTCTTAAGCTTGCCATACAAAACTTAATTTGTCTTTATTTATTTATTTATTTATTTATGCTTTTGCACCAGGGGCTACCATTCTGGTTTATTTTTTATATTTATTATTTAGATGCAGTTATGTTTATATATTTACTCAATACATTCTAAATATATATATTTATACAATATACTATATTGTCTCTGTTTAAGGCTCA
>VYZX01004514.1:0-14986 GCA_013401335.1 Brachypteracias leptosomus | reverse complement strand
AAAGCGTTCTGGCAAAGATCTAAGGGTTAAAGAAGTTACATTAGGTCAGGAAATCTTCAAAGTAGAATATAATTAGATGACAGGACAGTATCAGAGGGAGCTAAAATTTGTCTGCCTTTTTCTTAATCTTCCCTTGGTGTTGCTTGTGGCCACTGCCTGAAGCAGATTATTGGTCTAAACCAGTACGGCTTTCCTATAGAAATCCTGCAGAATCACACTCACCTAGCAATTTTTTGCTTGTGCTAGAGGTCTCTTTTAGTCACTGTGATTCCTTATTAGTCTTCAACAGGTGCAATTCCTCCCATTGTATATTTTGCATGCACTTGTTCTATTGATGTAGGGAACAGAAGCTGTGTACAGAAATGAATACTCAAGGTTGCAGTGAAAACTCAAGGTAAAAGTCCGAGTAAACTTTTCGGTTTATTTTTTTCTCAATGTAGACTCCTACTCTTCAGATGCATCAGTACATAATGAATGCAGCAAGCATTAAATAAAATGTAATCTTGGTAAATTGGAAAATATTTAAGAACTCCTAGGTCCCAATTTCATGCTAGAACTCTGAACTTTGGGTGAAGGCTCTCCAGCACATGCAGGATATTTTCTTTCATTTTCATTACTGTTGCTTTATCCAGTTCTTCAGTAGTTTTCTAGCTCTGAGTTTTCTTAGGACTACAAAACCTACATGATCATCCTGCTTTCAGGGATTTGCCATCTACAGCATTATTAGTCACTGGCAGCCTTCTATCCGTCTCTCTAGAAGTTTTTCAGTCTTCTTTTCATTGCTGGATGAGAAGACAGCTATTTATCAGTCCTTTTGGTTTCTTTACAAAGTCTTGCAGAACATTTTCACTCTCTTATCCTGGACGAATGACAGGAAAGATAATTTTTCTGTGTTTTCAAAGCAAAAAAGCTCCACTACACCTCATAATTCTTCCCATTTACTGCTTATTTTTTTGTTCATCCTCATAACTTATATACACCTCATCTCTTCCTCGAAAAGCAAGTACATTAATTTTGCTAAGACTACTATGCATGCTGAGAACTCTCATTCATTTTTCTGTCTGATGGTCAGGGGAATAAGCCACCAAAAAGTCCCTGCTGCATGTTCTATGATATCTGCTGGTCTATTGAAAAGAAAATGTATTGACATAAGCATATAGAGGAATATTTGTTTACTTAAAATGAGTAAATAGATGTGCTTTGATAAATCTGCCTATGTATACTAGTGGAAAATACAGCTTTGTGGATATTACTGAAGTATAAGCTACTCTGTGGCTGTGTGACTACTTGCCCAGCAGGTACTTCAGACTGACATCTTTATCAGTGATGATGATTGATATTGCTGGCAGAAAGAGTGGATATTTTCAATATGGCTTGTTTCTTTCTCTTAAATGAAAGATTTTTGTGAGCTTCAGCTTTCTAGAAACTTGAAAGGAAACTTGTCACAGATGTCTGGAACACTATATGTATAGGTGGAATCCTGCAAATTATTTTCATTAAAAACTACACTGACTGGAGTTGAAGGGAAAATGTTGCCAGGTCCACTTGAAAATTATCCAGACCAAGTTTTAAATTATAATGTAGTTAACACTTAAACTAAGTCTTTTCTATAGCACTGTTCATGTACTTGCATACAAGAAGATATTAACTGCTAAAAGAATAGAGGAAAATTTCTTTAAAACATATGTACCTATGCTTATTCTTTACATAGTCCTCAGAACTGAGAAAAGAATTCTGGAATCATTTCACCGTACAGAAGAATGACTTCACCTCTACCCCCTTTCAGTGTTTATCTATTGCATGTGATATTTTCAAATGACCCTTTGGAACAGTCCTTCATTAGATGGTGAGTATTTTGATATTAAAAAACACAAACAGTCTTGTAAAATTTATTTTTAATAGAGAAGACTAACACAAAATCTGAAACTCTACTAACAGTTTACTATGAAGAAAAATCTACGTCAAAGCAGAGCAAGCAAATTGCTACCTGTTATTCTACCTTCCCCCCCCCCCGCTGCCCTCAGGCCTATATAACATGAAAGGATTCTTAAAACTTTTTGAGAAAGACTTCTTACTAAGCTCAAAAATCAAATTGATAGTAATTATGGAATGAGTGTGAGAACACGTTATTTAAAACCCAGTTCTTTCTGTTCATAATTAAAATAAGGAAGATTTTCCAAATATATATTTAATTGTATTTTAAACAGAATGAGCCCCCATTTGAACAAACCATTTTCTCTCTCCTGCTATGTGACAGACACTTCAGATTGTCTTCATGATGGGTTGTGCATTCTAAGCTAGATGCATCTTGATAGCTCTAGGGATGGGATGTCTTCAAAGAAGGCTCACTATGGACATAGTCTTTCAGAATGAAATATTTCTCAGAAATGGTACCTACAATGGTATCATGGACTTCCAAAGGGCAAACTTTGCCCTGTTCAGGACGCTGGTTGAGTAAGTTCCTTGGGAGACAGTCCTAAAAGGCAAAGAGGCACAGGAAGGCTGGACCTTGTTCAAGAAAGAAGCCTTAAGGCACAGAAGCGGTCTGTCCCCGTGTGCCTCAGGATGAACTGGCAGAGAAAAAGGCCAGCCTGGCTGAACAGGGAACTTATGTTGGGACTTAGGAGGAAGAGGAGAATCTACCACCTCTGAAAGAAGGGGCAAGCTATTCAAGAAGAATACAGGGATTTAGTTAGGTCATGTAGGAAGAACATTAGAGAGGCAAAAGCTCAAATAGAAATCAGTCTGGCTGCTATGGCGAGAGATAATAAAAAGCAATTTTGCGAACACATCAATAACAAAAAAAGAATCAGAGAGAGTCTCCATCCTTTACTGGATGAGAGGGGGAACATTGTCACTGAGGGTGAGGAAAAGGCTGAGGTACTAATTGTTGCCTTTGCCTCTGTCTTTAACACCAGTTATCCTCAGGGTATTCTGCCCCCTGAGCTTGAAGACAGTGATGGAGACCACAATAATCTCCTCATAATCCAGGAAGCGGCAGTTAATGACCTGCTGTCCCAGTTGGTCCATGGAGCCAGATGAGATCCACCCGCAAGTGCTGAGGGAGCTGGCGGAGGAACTTGCCAAGCCACTCTCCATCATTTATCAGCAATCCTGGTTAATGGGGGAGGTCCTGGATGACTAGAAACTTGTTGATGTGACGCCCATCTACAAGAAGGGCAGGAAGGAGAATCTGGGGAACTACGGGCCTGTCAGCCTGACCTCGGTACCAGGGAAGATTATGGAGAGGTTCATCTTGCATGCAAACACACGGAAAGTGTGGGACAACCCGGGGATCAGGCCTACCCAGCATGGGTTCATGAAGGGCAGGTCCTGTTTGACCAACCTGATCTCTTTCTATGACCAGGTGACCCACTTAGTGGATGAGGGCAAGGCGGTTGATGTTGTCTACCTGGACTTCAGTAAGGCATTTGACACCGTCTCTCACTGCATCCTGTTGAACAAGCTGGCAGCTCATGGCATAGACAGGTGGACTCTTCACTGGGTTAAAAACTGGCTGGATGGCCGGGTCCAGACAGTTGTAGTAAATGGAGTTAAATCCAGCTGGCAGCCGGCCACAAGCGGGGTCCACCAGGGCTCAGTTCTGGGACTGGTCTTGTTTAGTATCTTCATTGATGACCTCGATGAGGGGATTGAGTGCTCCCTCAGTAAATTTGCAGATGACACGAAATTAAGTGGGAGTGTTGATCTGCTTGAGGGTAGGAAGGCTCTGCAGAGGGATTTGGACAGGCAGGATCGATGGGCTGAGGCCAATTGTATGAGGTTTAACAAGGCCAAGTGCCAGGTCATGCACTTCTCCTGAGTCTCTTCAGCTTGGAGAAGAGGACACTGAGGGGTGACCTCATTAATGTTTATAAATATGTAAAGGGAGAGTGTCAGGAGGATGGAGCCAGGCTCTTCTCGGTGGCATCCAATGACAGGACAAGGGACGATGGATGTAAGCTGGAACACAGGATGTTCCACATAAATATGAGAAAAAACTTCTTCACAGTGAGGGTGACAGACACTGGAACAGGCTGTCCAGAGAGGTTGTGGAGTCTCCTTCTATGGAGACGCTTAAAATACACCTGGACGTGTTCCTGTGTGACCAGCTCAAGGTGATCCTGCTCCGGCGGGGGGATTAGACTAGATGATCTTCCAAGGTCCCTTCCAATCTTTAACATTCTGTGATTCTGTGAATTTAGTAGAATCCTGAAGAGGACACCTGAGATTTATCCCACTTTCTATGAACATTTCTATAGAAATGCAGTAAGAATTCCAGTGTTAAATACAGACAGTTCTAATGATGAAAAAAAAAAATCTCCTAGGAGAATGCTGTGATCTAACATAAAATAAATACTGTAGGAAAATATTATTTGCTGAGGGAATGTGTAGCAGCTGCAAAGCAGAAAATTTAAAACCAAGAATATTTGAAAAATTATATAATACT
Organism: Brachypteracias leptosomus; assembly: GCA_013401335.1. Lineage (NCBI taxonomy): Eukaryota > Metazoa > Chordata > Aves > Coraciiformes > Brachypteraciidae > Brachypteracias > Brachypteracias leptosomus. Next base: position 10,536 of record VYZX01004514.1, on the reverse strand, counting down.
ATGAACTGGTGGCACACTAACAAAATGATCCAGCCAACTCAGAAAAAAATTACCTTCAAACTAAATTATGTGAGAAGTTTTTCTGTGACTTTAAGCTAATTTTAAAGACAGAACTAATTAGAAATACAGTTTCACAGTTTCTGTTTCTTAAGGCAAATGTTAGCCTCTCCATGTATAAAGTACTGACAAGTACTGTACAAGTAGAAGAGGTCTGGGGAGAATGCGTGAATGAAAAGGCTGCAAAAATTGTTTTCTCATAATCCAGACTGGGTGTTTTTTTGTTGTTCATCATGCCTACTGTCTCTTCTTCTCATTTGTGGACAAAAAACAACTAGCAATTTAAACCAGTATCTTAACATAACAACGTGAAGTCCTTTCCACAGCTTCATTTTCATGTTGGGTTTGTTGTTTTGGGTTTTTTTTACAAAAACAATTTAAAAATAATAATTAGGATAATTCCCCACAGTTAAATGCATCAAAAAAACTTGTGCACCTCTTTAATTTTAACCTAAATGTCACAACAGATGCTGCTCTTCCAGTCTCAATAGGGAGCAGATTCCACAATCAGGGAGTATAATTACAGAAAGCTCTAGCTCCTGCTGTCTCAAAGTTACACTTTGGGCACGCTAAATAGTCTGCCAGTTTCAGTCTTCAATGCCTGACTGAGGCCTTTGGTAATAAAAGATCAGTCAAGAGTACATTATGATACTTCACAAAATGCTAACAGCTTTGTAGAATTTATAATCTGGTGAGACATATGTCAGCTTTGTACACTGCTGAACAGATTAAAACAAATACAATAAGAGTAGGAAATATATATAGTATGAGTTTGCAACAGGAAAAGTGTCTATTTGCCATCATAAAAGCAATGTAATACATATGACAAGCAATAAATTGACAAGCAATGAAAACCAGTGCTTTTATCCAACAGCCTTTGTTGGACCCTGATCACGGTTAGGAAGAGTCTTCCATTAAAATGGGATGTCAAATAATATTTTCCTTTCATAAGAAACATTTTTTTGAAGAAAATAAATACTAAGATCTGTAGTGAAGCTTTCCCTTTGTATTAGGTCTCTTCTGAAAAATCCAAATTTTTATCTACAAGAAAAATTAAAATAGATGGGATAGAATGAATTACAGAACAAATAACCATTTCTGATAGAACATCTGATGTTCGCTTCTTTTGCTGTGCGCAACTTACTAACACTTAGTAGTTAACCGTTGAAAATTTGAAAGAAGCACTTATACATGAAAATAACCCAAAATGAAGGAGACAAAACATTTAAAATATTCCTCTATGAAGATGCAAAATGTTGAAACAATCTTTGTTTTAGTGTAAGCACCTTCTCTCTCCAACCTCAAATTCATGATTCTTTTTCATAAGAGCCAAAAATTTTCAACTGTAAGCCTGAGGAACACCTAATTTGTCTGGAATGTGTGGTACTTCCTGGAATTAAGAGAAGACGTATTTACCTAGGAGAAGTCAGACAAAAGGGACTCAAATAGTGAAGGTGGTCAGTCACATTAAAAAACTTATTTTCAAATTTCAGTATGTTTCAGTCAGAACTGTGACCGTTTTTTAGCTTCTGTAGTCCTCTTCTTAGCTAAAGTACAGCATTTTAGTTCATTTGCTCCAGAGACAGAACAAATAATTGAGTAACTTCTGAAAAGACTTTTCCAGACATTATTTGCAGCATGAATTAAAAATTTTCTTAATATAGGACTAAATAATTTATATGAGTAAAATTCATATGAGAATAATTATGTTCATTTGGGTTCACTTCATCCACTCTTCAACTAATCCACTTTGCTGTCAGTTTTTTCTTTGTGAGGAAGTTAGAATCATAGAATTGTCAGGGTTGGAAGGGACCTTAAAGATCATCTAGTTTCAACCCCCTGCCATGGGCAGGGACACCTCCCACTACATCAGGTTATTCAGAGCCCCATCCAGCCTGGCCTTAAAAATTTCCAGGGATGGGTCTTCCACCACCTCTCTGGGCAACCTGTTCCAGTGTCTCACCATCCTCATGGGGAAGAACTTCTTCCTAATGTCTAATCTGAATCTACCCACCTCCAGTTTTGATCCATTCCTCTTAGTCCTACCACTACCTGACATCCTAAAAAGTCCCTTGACAGCTTTCTTGTAGGTCCCCTTAAGATACTGGAAGGCCACAATAAGGTCCCCTCGGAGCCTTCTCTTCTCCAGACTGAACAACCCCAACTCTCTCAGTCTGTCTTTATAGGAGAGGTGCTCCAGCCCTCTGATTATCCTTGTGGCCCTTCATTGGACACATTGCAGCACGTCCACATATCAGACAATGTCATGGGCCTGACTTGCCTCTGCTCACACCCCCTGGGGCTCCCCTGACTCTGCCCATGTCCCAGGACCCCATGTCAGTCCCCAGGAACACCAGCCCCTGCCCCAGTAATGCCATAGCAGGGCAGGTCTCCAGCTTCCCACAGCCCACCCTGGATCAGCAGGGCCGGAGCCGGGACCAGTGTTCGCCAGCAGCGGGGAGGGGCCGCAGCCGGGATAAACAACTGAGCCAGCCAATGGGATGCTCGCTCCTGTGTGACTTCACGCCCGCTCTATAAAGGGTGGGCCTGGAAGGCGGGGCCTACTTCCAGCCGCACCGTTTTCCAGCATGCGGCTGTAGCGTGCGGCTGCAGCGTGCGGCGGGAGCATTTCGGCAGTGGCCCTGCCCCGGGGTTCGTGTCCCTCGCTTTACCTGTCATTGAATCGGCGCTGTCGGTACCGCTACTGCTTCTGCTCCTTGGGCTGTTCCCTTCAGCTGCCCTGGTCTCAACACACGGGGTCTTTCACTTTTTCTCTCTTCTGGTTCTTCACCCACGACGCGGGGAAAGGGGGGGCCAGTGGGCGAGCGGCCGCGGGGCGTTCACCCGAGGCAGCTTAACCTGTTTTCTGACGTTAACTGTGAAGATGCTCAACAATATAGGAAAGAAATAATTGCAAGGAAAAAAAAGAATGGAGAAGTCAATATTAATGAATGAAAACAAATGCAATGGTGTAACAGGCTCTTAATGAAACCTGCAGAGGTGCTGGGAGAGGAGGCAGCAGGAGGGGTGGGCGGAGGGACTATTGCACAATCAGTAAATACTGCAAAAAAACATTGAAATGAGAAGTTACAAACATTAGCATTTCAGGATACATTTGGCTTTATTTAGTGCTAATTACTGTTACATTTCCAGAAGCGTAAGATGTTCATGAATACCGCCAGATTTATTGCACTCTATGTATAAGCAAAAACATGTTCAGAGAACTACGCTGGCCTTATTCCCCAGATATAAACTGTACCAGCCTGTGGGATTGCATAACCTCCCAAATCCAGGGTTTAGAGCACAGAGATGCTACATGCAGGATATAAAAAACCAGCACATTCATTCCCGGGGAAGAGATTGTCTGGTAGCATTGAGCAGAGCTCGCAAAAGGCAGAGGTATGTTTGCTAAGTACATAATCTCCTTTTGTTTTAAACCTTTCCTCAGGATTTGGCACTCATCCTGATTTTTCATTGGCATGAAACTTTCTTCCCACACATTTTTGATGTAGGAGTAGGTGAATGCGTTCCTTTCCAAGATGTGTTCTCCAAGTGTTATGTGTTGAGATCCTTTCATTGCATAAAATATTCACATACAAGGAGTCTGAATGTATCAGAATATAGGGTTTATGGGTTCTTTTAGTTGTGTGGTTTTGTTTTTGTTTTTTGAACAGCACTATTTTTTAAATCAGTTAATCAGAGTGGAAAACAGGAATCTGCCTGGCTAGTAATACCTTCCAAATAGTGTTGTTTTGCCCACTCTAGGTTCTTTTTATCAGTACTGTCTGGAAGAATGCAAGCAATCAGGTTAATTTTCCATATTTTCCCATAATCATTAATGGAAAAAATCTCTTTTATGTCTTATATTGCTTTAAATTATTACAATTTGTGCTTTACATTCTGAAAATTCTCAGCATGTGTGCATGTTCATGTTTATAATTTCATATTGCATTCTATATAAAACTGTAAATAATCTTCTGTCTATCTGTTCTCAAGGAGAATTAAAACTTGTTAAGCAATCCTAGGTGGAACAATAAACATATCAGCTAGCTCAAGGCTTTTAAATGTAATAATAGAGTAAACATGTATATGTTGGGTCAGTTAGAGGGAAATTCTGTAAGATGACGTTTCCTCATAAATTTTCTGTTATGGACTGCAGCAGCTAGTTTGAAATATTAACTGACTTTATTTTCTGAGAAAGCTGCTCTAGCTGGCCCTACTTTGAGCAGTGGGATTGGAATAAATGATCTTCAGAGTCTGTTAGCACCTCAGCTGTTCTGTGTTTCTGTGATACAGTATTTCCAGTACACAGATCTGATTGTTAGAATGGTGTTGGGACTCCAGGTGTGGCCTCACCAGTGCTGAGGAGAGGAGAAGGATCACCTCCCTTCGTCTGCTGGCATCACTCTTCCTATCACAACCGGAATGCTGTTGGGTTTTTTTTGCTGTGAGGGTGCATCCTTATTGTCTGCCGGGAGGACCCAGGTCCTTTTCTGCAAAGCTACTTTCCACCTGATTTGCCCCCATTGTGCAGAAGTCCCTGAGGTTATTCCTTTTGAGAGGCAGGACTTTTGCCTTTCCCATTTTTGAGCTACATGAGGTTCCCGTCTGCCTCTTTCTCTAGTCTGTCGAGGTCCCTCTGAACGGCAGTATCTGGTGTATCACGCTATATGACTCTGTGTTTATATAAATACTCATTATAGTGAAAATTTTTTATGGCTCATGAAGACAGAATATAGAGAATAATTCCAGTAACAACCTGTTAATTTTACCAGAATCTAAATTTACCTCTTTTAGCTAGCCATATATGAAAAGAGCTTGAGATGAAGTCAATGGTATATTCAAATATCATCATCTTCATAAAGAAAGATTTAGTTAAACCAGACACAGAAAAAAGATGAGTTTTTAAATACATTCCATAATATCTGATTTTCTAGGGAGAAATGCATGATCATTCATTCATATTCCCATTTTCAAAGGACAGCTTTGCTTTATTAGCAGAATGAAGTTTTGCAATTCACTGGCAAGGAAGGTTTCATGTAAAACATTTATCTAATAGATACAGTGGGTAAACAAACACAGCAAACTGATCCATGTCTAACCAAAGGTGTTCAATATTTAAGTTACTATCAGTATTCAAAACCGTCTAAACTGAAGATTTTTCAGTTGAAATACATGTTCTTAAGTTGTAAGCACTCTACAGACTCTTCCAAAGAGGAAATAAGGTTCAGATTCACCTGCAAGCTCTTCAGGATGGATACTTGCCCCCTAAATTTTGCAGCACATGAGCTTCTCTTTCCCATAGCAAGCATATCGTTCTTTTTCTTCTCCATAGGTGAGCAGAGTTAAAGATCCATTCTTACTGAGATAGACACACTTTTTCCTGTGTCTCTAAAATTAACATACACATGCTATTTACTTTTACAGTCTAAATATCCCAAATATTCATTACTATTTCCCTCTCATATGCATTCTCGAAACTGCATTATTAATCTGTGTGACTTTCAGGTTCCTTTGTTAGGCAGATGTATTCAATGAAGCACCTTTTACTAAGTTGTGTGGGATTTAAAGTGATTTGTTGTTTACTGCCGTCTGTCTTTCCCCTTTCTCCAAGTCAGTAAAAGTAGATTGAGGTTTTTAAGGAGCATGTATTTGTAATAGCTAACTTTCTTTTGGTTCTTTGCAGGAGAATCCCTTAGAAATAGTAGGCAAAATACTTATCACTGAAAAATCATCCTTGCCCTAAATATAACTGTTAAACTCTTTCTTTATTTTCTAATTAAATTTAGTTGTCATACATTTAGGACTGTCTACACTGCATTTAGCTTTGTCAGCTAGCACAATGCTTCAAAATATGTAGAGCATCATATTGCTCATCATACATTACCAGATCACTCCCCAGTCTCCTAAAACTGTTTCTTGTGAAAATGCACATTTTTTGTCCATATAAGCCCATGAGAAACTTATGCTATTTTTCCTACTGGCATGTATTTTTCTACCTAAGCCCATTTGCAATTCACATAACCCTTCACATCTCTAAACCAGTCAAGAGAAATAAAAATGAGACAATATATGTCAGAGAGGTATATTGAAAAGAAGGCACTCTAGATTAGCTATTTCAAGTTTTAAGTCATGACTAAGAAAGAAGCTGTAATGACAGCAGAGCTCAAAATAATGTCAGCAGCAAGATGTGAAAGGGCTCATGAGGGTTTTGGAGCATCCAGTCTGACAGAAGATCTTCTGCTGGGAGTGAAGTAGCAGCCTGAAGGCATCAAAAGTCAAGGTCATTGTTCAAACAGCAGGCTAGTCACAAATATGTTCGTATGCTTGAACAATCATTGACCTGTGGAAGAAGACTCTGAGCAAAACAAAGAACCATGATATTAAGCATGCAAAAATATTTCCCCTAAGTGGAAAGTAACATGAAGTGACGGAATGTTAGCAGTTTTTGTAAGGAAAAGACAAATTGTCTTTTCCCATTAATTCCCTTTTTCATGGTCTGATCCTGAAAGAAGCATGCAAAAGGAGTATTTTTTTTCTGTCAATGTGGTGGGTCTGGCTGAGCTGATTTTCCCCATACAGCCCTCATGCTGCAGTACTGGGAGCCAGAAGATGTTGATAACACACTCATGTTATGACTAGCAGTGCTCACACAGCACCAAGGTCCTTTCCAACATTCCCCTCAGTGGGATGGAGGGGAAGGGGGGCAGGATCTAGGAGGGGATACAATCTGGACAGCTGACCTGAACTGACCAATAGGATATTCCATACCATATGATGTCAGCTCAACTATAAAGGAAGGAGGATGGGGGGATTCATCGGGAAGACGCTTGTCCTGTGAGCAACTGCTCCACATTCTGGAACCCTGCTTCCCGGGACAGGCCCAACACCGCCTGCGGGTGAGAAGTAGAGAGTAACGGCTTTGCTGCTTTTGCTTCACGCGCTGCTGCCTTGCTTTTTTTTCTGCTGTTCATTAAAACTGCTTTTATCGCAACCCACAGGTTCTTTCCATCTTATTGTCTCCCTGCTTGTCCTGCTGACAGAGATTGTGAGGGGTGGAGTGATAGAAGGGCTTGGTGGGCACCTGGCATCCAGCCAAGGTAAACCCACCACAGTCAAGCAGTCTGCTTTCACATCATGAATGCACTGGTCATGTGTTCCTTGCATATCAGGGATTGTCCATGGCTGGCTTGGTACCCAGAGGTACTTCTGGGGCTGTTCTTCTGGAATATATTTGTTGTTTAGAGCACAAGGAGAAGACAAGGAGGAAAAAGTGATGGAACACCACAGTATCCAAGCTGACCAAAATACTGGCCAGTATGAACCAGTTAATTTGTCAGAAGTGTGTAAAAGAAATTACACAAATCAATAACTAGATGAACTGTGGATTGGTCAGAAAATTACAGCTAATGAATTTACCTAACTATATATTTTAAAATGAAACAAAAAACCAGTTTTTTCTATTGCCTATGATAAGATGGCATATGTACATTAGATGGCACTATATTTCATTTCACTACAGAGCTGCTGTAAATCTCATCTCTGAATCTGTAGCCTTCCTGGCTGTTGTACTAATGGAGTGGGGTTTTGTTCATTATTGTTTCCCCTATTGCATCTTATGTTGCTGAAAGAAGAATCTCAACCTATTCCAGCAACAGATACCATTATCTAGTTTTCACTAAGTTCTACTTTCTGTTATGAATCAAAAGCTTCCCATTTATTTACTCTAAAACATAACTGAAATGTATAGTTCAAGGTGAAGTATTATGGCCAAACACATATGGCCAAATTTCATGTTTCACACAGAACTTTCAAAAGTTGTTTTAACAAGATCTCCTCAGACAGTCCATGTGAAACATTAGATTCAGATTTGACAATAAATTAATGGATGCATTGTGACTATAAGGAGACTTTTAATAAAATGAGCTTGTTTTAAATAGCTTTATAGTATGCACAGGTAGTATATTTCTAACATACAGTCATAATAGATTTTACCTCTCCAAAAGTGGGTCCTGATGCTGGCTTTCTGATAAATCTTATCAGTAAAGCAGGACCATAGTGCTGAGGAAATTATCTCTTTATGGATGACTATCATATCTGCAGTTTTCAGAAAATTCCCAAATACCATTTGAATATTTTATAGTGATGTTTAGCACTGAGCACCCAACCCAACCTTATAAATGACTCTTCTGTATAATTAGCACATTAGTCACTCTGTAAGATTGAATCTGATGAATTATTCAAACACAGTTCTTCAGAGCTGCTGCTTGAGGGCCCTCTGTAAGGGCACTTTAACACTCTCCTGTTGAACTTTGAGGTAGTAAGGAGGGAAAGAAATGTAACTGAAAGTGGAGAGAAACACTAGTTTTTATTGCCAAATGAAGATCATTTAGAACTGTAAGGGAAGATACATAGAATCGNGCCAAAAACTGGATACAGTACTCAAGATGCAGTCTCATGAGTGCCAAGTACAGGAATATGATCGCCTCCCTACTCCTGCTGATTACATGATTTCTGATACAGACCAGGATGCTGGTGGCCCTCTTGGCCACCTGGGCACACTGCTGGCTCATGTTCAGTTGGCTGTCAACCAACACCCCCAGGTCCTTTTCCACCAGGCAGCTCTCCAGCCACTCTTCCCCAAGCCTGTAGCACTGCATGGGGTTGTTGTGACCGAAGTGCAGGACCCAGCACTTGGCCTTCAACCCATCACTCCAGACTGTCCAAATCCCTCTGCAGAGCCTTCCTATCCTCAAGCAGATCGACAGTCCCATTTAATTTCATGTCATCTTCAGGAAAGGGAAGCTGAGACAAAGAAATAAAGTCTTAAAAAAAAATAATTAATGAAGACACAAAACCACCTTCTTTGTATCCTCCAGTGGAGTCCAATAAAGGTGGTTTGATGAGGTCCATCTGTATGAAGATATACTATGTACCCAAAAGGGTGAATTCTGTTATTAATTTGGTCAACACATTTCTATCTCACTCTTCACATCTGTGAGATTACTTCGATTTTTCAGAAATTTAAATTTTTTGGAAGCAAATTTTAGCTTGTGAATTGCTTGTAATCTTTTGTTTGATATCTCTACCTGCCTTTGGTTGTCATTATTATTTGGCTAACTGGTCAGATCAGTCAAATGGTATTGTTCATTGTTTGATTGACGGTAAGAGAGAGTGAGTTGTATAAAGTCACTTTGCTTTTCATTAATTTAGGAAGAGTGGTACATGGTTGTATAGTATGGAATTGTAAGGGCATTCTAAAATCTTTCTTTTCTTAACTGCTTCACTTATTTTTCTTTCTGAACTGCTTGATTGACGTATAACTGCTACAAAACCTGTGCTATTGAAACAGGCTCAGGAGAAACATGATGTTCACTTTGAGTGATTACCGATCACCAATGTACAGGTCATCTATATGATGGCTCTAACTGGAGGTTCTCTTAAGGCCTTTCTCTCCTAGGTTACCTCTAATGAAATTTCAAAGATAGGGCATCACCTTGACTTCTTTAGCCATCACCATAGGCACCTTCATGGGACCAAGAGCTGTGATCAGATAAACACAGAAGGAATAAAGACAGAAGCCATTTCAAGCCAAAGGCAAGAGAATGTCTTGCTGCTGTCAGCCCTAACTAGCAGAAAAAGTACTGAAGCCAGAGCATGGGGAAGAGCCTGGCTCTAGTAGGAACATATCTTAATCACAGTAAAAATCTCAAACTAGAAAGTTTTTTAATAAAATTAATATTATATCTCAGTGACAGAAAGCTATGCTATGGTTTTAGTTGCAATTGTTTCTAGGATGTACAAAAAGTTGGATTTTGTTGTCAGTGTCCCATTTCATCAAGATCTTTCTATCTGTTGTCATATATCAGGTTTCCAATTTTGGTTTTACTAAGAATGCACATCTTTATTATACTGTCTCTGATACTTCACATGTCTGAGCAACACTGGTGAGGCCACACCTGGAATACTGTATCCAGTTCTGGTCTCCCCAGTACATGAGAAACATTAATGTACTAAAGAGAGTCCAGTGAAAGGCCAGGAAGTTAAGGGACTGGAGCATCTCTCCTATGAGGAAAGGCTGAGAGAGTTGAAATTCTTTAGCCTGGAGAAGAGAAAGCTCGTGATGTCTTGTCAATGTACATACCTGAAGGAAGGATATAAGGAAGACAGAGCCAGTCTTTTCAGTGGTGTTCAGTAACAGGGCAAGTGGCAATGGGCAAATTCTACTAACGTAACTCCTTTAATATGTTTCAAAAAATTATGTTTGTGGCAGATGCATTTCCCCCCTCTCCCGTTCTCCAGAAAACAAATAAGACATTTCCATAGGTGCCTATTGTATAATATGGCACAAATTTCATAGTCTGGAGACAGATTTCAGCTCAGTAGTGTTTATGAAATGCACCAATCTAGTTTGTGTGGTCATGACTCCCTCTAGTGATGTCTACACAGTCTACCATACTTGGAATCATAGAATCATAG
>VYZX01004509.1:0-18569 GCA_013401335.1 Brachypteracias leptosomus | reverse complement strand
GTGAATTTGGTATTTAGCTATGAACTCTTACATTCAGCTTAACAACATGAAGATCAAAATGTTACCTTATCTTTGAAGAAGATTGTATTTTGAGTGAATTCACATAATATTCTCATCAAAGGTACACTCTCAGATAAAATCAGGTAACATATTGACATTTTTTCTAATGACACTTTAATATCTGCTACTTTATCTCTTCTATTAATACACTCTATTTCTTAAAGCATAGCAAGGTATTCCAATCTTTATTTCCTCAGTTATTCTAATAACCATGATAATGAAATGTCACCCAATTATTTTTATATAGGAACAAAAATGTGAATATGCCCAACAGTCTTCCACTATTGATTGTTAAAATTCTCATTTAAAAATAAGAGGTAACATAAGTCTTTAGAATAATAAATAATCCTTTTTCTACAAGTGCATTGGTTTTACAAATCGTTTTAGTCTGTGATTATAGCTAGTAGTCTTATGTTAATTTAACAAAATCAGAAAATAAGTATTTGAATAGCAGTCAAGTCCCAACCCACTGAAAGCAGATCAGGTGTATTATCTTAAGTGGTGCTGCTCATCTCCACAGTGCTGAAAAGTCATCCCCAACCAAATAAATGCATATGTACTTTATGCATAAATCTCTTTCTTTTCTGCAGGCACAATGTTAAAATGTCTGGTTGAATTTTTTTTCTTCTTTTTCACTATTTTATAATTATAGAAAATGAGAAGGATCTATTATCTTTGGGATAATTATTGCAGTCTGGTGGTTTGGAGGGTTGAAGGTGATTGGCACCTTACACTGAGCACTTCAGACAAGCTTCTAGTTTATGACACTGTGACTAAACGACACACAGGATGATGACTATGTGAGATGCAGTAGAATACTAAAATAATCATGGTCTCCTTGCAGTATTGCAGTGTAATAAAAGCACAGGAATTTAATGACAACTACCTCTAACCTGAATGATTTCCGCAGCTTTACATTTAGTGCTTTACTAAGAAAGTAGCTGTTTTATTTACAATGATCCAGCATTCAGGATTTCTGAACAGGAAGGTCAACTCTTCTTGGATAAAACTGAAACCCCATTCCGAAAACAAAAACCAGACCAAACCAAACCAAATCAAAACAGTTGAAAGGGATAGTTTGTAATAAACCTTGAAAACCCCTCCAACTATTTAAGTCTTTTCCGTACATGCCTGCATTTTATCCCTTCATTTTTCATCTTTCATAAAATGTCAAGTAGGTCTATTTGCTCAGACTATTCCTATATTAGCAGACTAAACAAGTGCAGGGTTCAAACACTGACCCAAGGCCACTGATACAGCTTGATTGTACTATCTATGGCTCTAGCATGTTTCCACACAATGTTTTGAAACAGCTGAAGGACAGTTTGCACTAAAGACCACCCCTAGAAAGCAGTTTTGATGTGGACAGCTTGCTTTGGAGCATAAGAGCAAGTAGCCATTTGGACACCAACTATGTCATGCCACTTGGTCTCAGAATGAGAGAACAGTTCCAGAACTGTTTTTTTTTTTTTTTAGGAGAGCTTTTGCCTCAAAGAAAAGCTTTGAGCTGTTTATGCATGGATTTCCTTGTTCAGCACCTAATTGCTGCTCCACAAAGACACTGAGGGCACTGTGCCCGTCCACCTTGCCAAGAGAACTGGGATGGTGTTCAGAGCCAAGAGGAAGAGAGCAATGAAGGAAACGAAGTCTGTGTAGGAGGTAGTGTTGACATATAAATACACCTCCCTCAGTCAAAGCATAGCGTTGTCCATTTATCTACCAAGCCACCTGCTGTACCCAAAGAGATGAAGTGGTGCAATGGGACACAACAGAGGACAAGTATACTTTCTGTGCCTACTGGAACAACAGATGGACCTAACTTCATTGTTACTCTGTTTCACACAACACTGCTATTTACCTTTGTCTCCATCTGTTCTGTCTTGTCATGAGCTTATGTTGTGAATGCTCTGGATCAGTGACTGCACCTTGCCAAGCTCGGTAGGGTTCCGATTGCTGCCTGGAGACAGGCTGTTAGGCTATACATTCACAAGGGAAATTTATGCCACAGCTACTTAGTCAAATTCGTACTATGCAAGATAGCTTGGTGCTTTGTGTTTTCTTTGGAATATACAAAGGTCAACACAAAAAAAGTGAACTGTAAGTTAGTAAGAATAACTGTAGGGAAAAATGGGAACTAAGGATATAGTCACCTAACTTCCTGCTCCAGAGAACATTTAAATCCATATGAGATTCATATCTGTGTGTCTCTGCAGAGATTAGAGCCCAGAATATGATCAGAGACCTAATATATTTCTAAATAAGGCTGGAAGAAAGGGACAAACTACGGATACAACTCCTTTTTCCTGATAATTCAGTAACAGAGCACTTCACTTTTAATATGGGAGAGATAATTTCAAATTCATTTTTCTGCCTGGATGGATATGAACACATATCTCCAAGTCTAATCACTAGGCAGCTGAATATTGGGAGAAAAGATTCAACCTAGCAGTTGACAACTCAGCAGAAAGACAGTGTTTTCTGGCCCAAAGACTAATAGACAGCAAACACAGGTGTGAGTCTATAATTTTTTCCCATGGCAGTCAGCTTGAAATTGGAAGACCAAGGATTGCATCTGAACTGTTCAATTTTATGCTGGATCCCACTGCATATATCCTACACAGTAACTGAATCAGGAACAAATTCTCCTAAGGCATGTTAGGAAAAATGCCCTAACAAATAGGCTATAGAGAGCCTCCATTTGAGTGCTATTAACAATGTAAAAGTATCCCTTTTCTTACTTCATTTTGAATAAAAAATCATAGCAAAGAAAGTTAAATCTGAAGGCTTGAACATTTATAGATTTAAAAATTATTTAATCAACTATGAATTAAAATTCAGCATCAAATTTTTCCACTCATGGGAAGCTGCCCTGGACAGGCAAAGGAAAATTCAGAGTGAAGAAATCAGAATTTGTTATTGGAAAATAATTTATTTGCAAAGCTCCCATGCTTCATTTGTTGAAGAAGCTTCAACATACAAAGTGACAGAATGAGAACCGTTAAGTAGAAAGGATAGTTTTATGGTTAACGCTGTGCACAGTACACATAGAATTCTAACCTCCCTTCTTTCATCATGGTCTTAGTCATAAACCAACTCTTCCACATGCAGGTGGTGAACACATTGGCTTTTATTTTCTAGTTATCTACCTTAAGGAAAATAAAAACAAATTTAAAGAAGTAGTAGGAATTCGTGACTGCAGTAAAAGCTATTGGAAGCTGCCCTGTCGCTGCTATCATTCTTTATAGTGACAGGTCTCCCAAGATACAAAATGCGAAGAAGTTTCAAAGCAGTCAAAAAGCATGATTTCTTTACAATTTCTCCTTCATATCTCCATGCCTTGCATATAAATACTCATTAAAGAAGAGAAAAATGCTAATTCAGTTAACTTTATAGTGGAAGTGATCTGAGATTATTGTTACCTTTACACTTCCAAACATTTCCCTGCTTGACCAACTCTCAGTCTCCTCTTCTGACTAGATCAATGTTCAGTTTTCCTCCTTTGCTGTGACTGCATGGTCCTGGTTGCCTCTCCTCTGCAGGCATTTCTTGAACCTGTGGTCTTTTCTGTCTGTCTCCACTTGTGCCTATGTCCCTGTTCCATATTCCTCTTTCCTTACTTAGAATCTTCTTCACAGTTAAATACAGTTCTTTCTTTCTCTACATTCTTAGTAGTAACAGCTGAAGCACTGAAAACCCTAGAAAGACAGAGAATACCTATGTAATCTAGTGTAGGAGTGGGTTAGAGATACCTGAACTAGCTCCAGTGAGATAATAGCTTAAGTTTCAGTAGTAGTTTAGGAAATTATATTTTTTCTTTCTTTATGTCGCAACTGTTTAACAGCTATTTAGCTGGTTGAGTCCACCCAGAGCATGAAGCCTGAAGGATTTTTATACATAATGAGTGAAGGATCTAAAGAGCAAGTCTTATGAGGAGCAACTGAGGGAACTGAGATGGTTGAACCTGGGGAAAAGGATGCTCAGGGGAGACCTTATCACTCTCCACAACTACCTGAAAGGAGGTTGTAGCAAGGTGGGTGTCAGTCTCTTCTCCCGAGTAGCAAGTGGTAGGAGAGGAAGAAATGGCCCCAGGTTGCACCAGGGGAGGTTTAGATTAGACATTAGGAAATCTGTTCACTGAAAGGATTCTCAAGCATTGGAACAGGCTGCCCAGGGAAGTGGTGGAGTCATCATCCCTGGAGGTATTTAAAAGATATGTAGATGTGGCACTTAGTGACGTGGTTTAATGAGACTTGGCAGTGTTAAGTTTGCAGTTGGACTCAATGATCTTAAAGGTCTTTTCCAACCTAAATGATTATGTGATGCTTATGGTGAATAAGTCTGACGCAGCTAGTAACATGAACATGGGAAATGCTAAATAGTAACTCTTTAAGCAACAATTAGTAAGATTTTTAAAGAATGTTTTAAAAACATAACCTTGGACTGTGATAAATTAACCTGCTAAGTGGTTAGATTACAAAATATGAAGCATATAAAAAGGATGACATGAAAAGAAAGGTGTATCTCAGAAGAATAATATTTTTTGTCAAAACTATCCTGGAAAAATTGTAAAAATATGGTAATTTAAAATACTCATTTTAGAAGGTGACACAAATAAGAAAAGTAGAATCAATATGCCTATAATGAGAAGCTGTGATTTCACATGCTGTTTTACATTGGCTTACTTTGAGAACAGATCAAACCTAGCTCAAGATATACAAACAAGATAAGGTTTTGCTATACTATAAGAAATAGATGTGAAATGAAGTGTGTGAGGTCTACATAAGCATATTTCCAAAATCTTGATAGAGATTTCAATGACAGAGGCATTTACCATGGGACATCAGCTTTTAAGTGCTAAAGATATTCTCAGAATATTATAAAGCCATATTGAAAACCAGTTCAGTGAACAGTGTCTATGGAAGAACACATTACTCAAAAAGTATTAGCAGAATCTTATTATCATCTTTTGAAAATTCCTGCAACTTATATTAAAAAGAAAACATACACTCAAGCTGTTAGCCAAAAGACTGAAGATTTCTAATATATGTAGGATTGAAGAGCTGCTTTAGAACAATTTTGTGAAAGACTTTCAAGCTTTCCATGTTAATGGAATTAACTAGGAAAACAAAATAAATGCAACTACATCTTTGTTGAACTTACATTTTGATACCTGAACATGATTCAGTGCTGGAATTTAGTGAATGAAAAAGACAGGCATTAACAATTTTCAATTAGTTAGGTACCAATAGCTTAATGCTTATAAAACAGCAGCAATTGCTGAATATGAAGTCACATGTTATGCAGTCTACACTGGCAAATATGGAAGCAAAATCTGAATGACTGCTATGAAAACAAATGTAGACTATTGCAAAGATGGCTTAGAACAGCAGGTCATAATCAAACAAAATCCAACAAAATAAATAAAACAATAAAATATTTTAGTATAATGAATAGTATGAGTAGCAACAATGGTACTGAATGTAAAGAATGCAGCAGCAAGGCTGAATTTTAAAAGCTTCAGCTGAGAATAGGTATCATAATTCATTGCAAAGGCTCAAAATAACATCATTCCATCTTTCTGTTTAGAAAACATCTACTTATCATAGAATAATAGAATGGTGTGTGTTAGAAGGCACCTTAAAGATCATCTAGTTCCAACCCCCTGCCATGGCAAGGACACCTTCCACTAGGCCAGGTTGCTCAAGGTCCCATCCAACCTGGCCTTGGACATTTCCAGGGATGGAGCATCCACAACATCCCTGGGTAACCTGTGCCAGTGTCTTGCCACCCTCAGAGCAAAGAATTTCCTCCTAATTTCCAATCTAAATCTACCTTCTTCCAGTTTGGACCCATTACTTCTTGTCCTGTCACTACAAGCCTTTGTGAAAAGTCCCTCCCCAGCCTTCTTGTAGGCCCCCTTCAGATAGGCTTCAATATGGTCTCCCCTGAGCCTTCTCTTCTATATGTTGAACAAGCCCAATTCTCTCAGCCTGTGTTTGTAGGAGAGGTTCTCCAGCCCTCTAATCATCTTTGTAGCCCTCATCTGGACCCTCTTCAACAGGTCCACACCCTTCTTGTGCTGGTGGCTCCAGAGCTGGACATAGTACTCCAGGTGGGGTCTCATGAGAGTGGAGTAGAGAGGCAGAATCACCTCCCTCAACCTGCTGGCCACACTTCTTTTGATGCAGCCCAGTTGGCTTTCTTGGCTGCACTGGTACATTGCTGGCTCATCAACCAGTACCCCCAAATCTTTTTCCTCAGAACTGCTCTCAATCCACTCATTACAGAGCCTGTATTTGTACTTGAGAGTGCCCCAACCCAGGTGCAGGACTTTGCACTTGGCCTTGTTGAACTTGATGAGGTTGGCATGGGCCCTCCTCTCAAGCCTGTTCAGGTGCCTCTGGATGGCATCCCTTCCCTCCAGCATGTCTACCACACCACACCACACAGAAGCTGTGTCTTCCACAAACTTGCTGAGGGTGCACTCAATCCAACCGTCCATGTTGTTCATAAAAGACTTCTAACTCCCTCCCTAAAATAATTACTTAATTCTGTAGAAGAGGTAGTCTTACATACAAAAGATCTAGAAGGCTTTCTATCAATAATTTTACTTGAGATTGAAGCATTTAGGAAGGACATTTTATTTTATGAAGGGGACAGTACATTAGCAGGCTCTGCTTTGCCCTTGTAGTGTCATCATGGAACTAATAGTGGTTTTGTCTAAGTTTTAAGGAAGTAACATTTTCATGGATAAGTTCATCTAAACCTTAACAAAATAAGGATTTAAGAAACTAAATAAACCCTAACTCCCAAATGATAATCTTGCTTTTTGGAATCACCTAACTCCATAGACGCCAGGTGTCTTTGAGTGTTGACAGTTATTTACCCATACAAGCAGACATATGTTCTGGAAAATATGATGGCAATTCGGGATAATGTAGGCAGCCACTTAATCTCCTGTGACTGTCAGGAGGAGATGATGACAGCAACCTTAAGCATAGGAAATCAGATCAGGATTCAAGTCCTTCCCAGATGACAGCACCCACAGCTTCTTTATTTAAGGAGAGAACCCTGAAACAGTGGTAGAAGCAGCAATAAGAACGAAAAGAGGTAAAAATGATTTGAACAGTAAAAGACGTGCTAATTTCTTGTAACACAAATTAATAGAAGGTAAACTCTAGCTGCAGGTAGTCTTAATCATGATGCCTCATTATGGCATATTCTGGCTGAGAACCCTCTTCACTCTTTCAAAAGCAGCTGGATCAGCGTGCAGCCCAGGAATGCATGAATCATCAGACCATTAAGAAAGTACTACATTGTGTGGGGTTATGGCACTCAGCTGGAAAGGTGGACACCTATGTTTTTGGATTTTGGTTGTTTGGTTTTTTCCTCAGGCTGTTTTAATTTTTTGTATTTTGTGTTTGAACCTTATGTGTATTCCTATTACAATGAAAAAAAATGGTCTGCATTATCCTAAGTTAGATTCAAATTTCCTTTTACCATCTCTCCTTCCATCCTCAGGAGCCTTGTGTTTTTGACGATGTAGTAGCTCACCTCTAAAGCTGTTTCTCCTTTCTGTTTTACCATTATTACAGCCTAGTGTTATGAAACTCTCTTGCCATGTGGGACATGAACGCTGAGAACACCTTAGGCTGAGTCAAGATAAGACTATATGTAGCTTATCATCACAATTGATTTTCCTGATTACTAAACTAAGAGGCAGTAAGTGGGGATTATTTTTTTCTTTCTAGATAAGAAACTCAATTTCCTCCATTAAACAGGTATTCTTTCAAGATGGACAGTCACACCAGACAATGTAACCACCAAGGATTTCTTATTTCTTCCAATGCAATGAAGAGCATAACACCACCTCAGAGAGATAGCCACCTAATTTATACTGACTCTTAGGTGAATGGGAAGTCTTCAGATATGTTTATACTTTTCTGAATTATGCACCATATGCTGAGATGTTGAAGTGCTGGGGCCTAAGTTGTGGGCCCTGTGGATGAGTCACAACCTAGCAGAATGTTTTGTTTCCCCCACTGACTTCAGGTTCCAGAGGCAGAACCTGGCCCATCCATGGCCCATTGCTCTCCCAGGTGGTCATGGTTGAGTTGGTGGGTGAGGCCAAGGCTGTATCAACCAGAAGCTGATTAGTTTGTGTGTGATTTCTGTTGGGGCTGGTTGTATCTTGTTGAGCTCTTTTGGTGGTGTCTTTCCACCTGAAGGGCCACTCAGGGAGCCATCTCTGTCTGTTGTGTCCAGCAGGCCATGCTGGCACCACGGCGGGCAGTGGAGAAGTTGGGCCACAGGAACCTATGGCAGAGTTGTTTGAAAGAAGACTTCTGAGGGGATGTTGCTGAGTTCAGCGTTGGCCTGTGTGATCAGGCAACTGATGGCAGCATAAAATGATGATGGCTGAACCAGCACAACAGGTGTGTACATTGGGAGGATTACATCTTCAAAACCAAATAAGAGGGCAATTTAGATAAAACCAGTCCACCAGTCATTAATTATAGGGAGGGGAGACAGTATTTGTGTTACACATGGGAAAAACTAGCCAACTACTTCTATAATATTTGGGAGTAGTAGTACTTATTGACACCTAGGAGAAGAACTAATGTAATTGTAAAAAAAAAATCTTTTAAGAGTAAGATGAGGTTCAGTGGAGAAAAAAGAAAACAAAACAAACCCAAAATTCCTGAAGCATTGGCTTTGTAGTATCTTCCTATCACCTGCCTATAACAAAAGACTCCTTCTGTATCTATTTGGTGTTGAAGGGAGACTGTAAAGAAGAAAGAAAGCTGAATGGTTAGAGAAAGAATGTAGAAGTCACTCATTAACATCAGAGATCCACTCTGCAACCCTTTTTTTTTCCTTCTTTGTTTTTTTTTTTTTTTTGAGAGTGCATTACTACTCTCTATGTTTTCAATAGCAGTGTGCAGAAGACACATCAGAGCACCATTTAACATACCTCTCTTCTATATCTTTTTTACAAAACATATTTGGCTATACTGAGTCATTCAGGAATGGTTCATACAGTCTTGCCTGAATCAAGTCCAGAGAAAATGATAGCATGGAAGTCTTACTGGAAAGTAAAATAAGAATTAAATGGTTACACTGGGATTTTTTGCTCTTTGGGCAGGTGGGGGTGTTGCTAATACTGTCATCAATTGACTATTCACATACTCAGGGATGAGTACACATTCCTAAGCTTGAGCCAGGAACCTCAACCATATTCCCACCAAGTTTAATGGGACTTCCTGGATAGTAAGCACTTTAAAACGTCAAACAGCATTAGCTGCCCAAGCTATAGAATTGTATAAAGAATTTGTCAATTAGCAGCTGTGCACCAAATTTAAGGGCTCTAACTGATGAGTGTCTAAATGAGACTTTTTCAAAGAGTTGGGTTTTTAGAAACTGCTGGCACCCACCCTCAGAAAATCTGGATTTTCAGTGTATTCTTAGGGCTTTGATTGACAAGAAGGCTAAGACTGGGATGACTGAAAAGGTTACTGTGTCCCCCATCCATGCTGTTCTAGAATCAGATCCTGAACCATGGTAGAAGCACACTGTTAGCTCAGCTTCTCCAGCTGACTAACAAGCCACTTGTGCAGTGTAACAGGTCAGGCAGAGGACGTTGTAGTGGTTTGCACCTTTCCAGTCCGCACCACCTCCCCCCATTCATTGAAGAAGACCCTGAGGATATGAATCTTCTGAGGGTGAACACTCAGCAAATTCCAAGCTTCTTTAGGGAATCCTATTTGGACAGTGAAATTCATGGATGCTAAACAAAAATCATAGGTGATACAATCCCAGATTAGGAACCTAAAAGGTTCCTCTCTAAAACCCTTATTTTAGACTGTAGAGTTTGCACTAACATCCTTGTAAGGCACTTTAGCTTACTGTACCACCATCTACACAAAGTGTTTTTCGAGACCTTCCTTAATAGATTGCTTTTCTTAAACAACTGAAGTTCTGCCAAGCCTTGAAAGTCGATCTTTGTTAATCTATTGCATGAATTTTTGTAGAAACCTTCTTTGTGTTGTTTTGTACTATTTTTTTCTTCAGTGTGTCAATTGAAGTGATATAAACTTTTCTGTCAGACAAAGTTGTTTGGTGATCAGCAAAGGCAAATGAGGTGAAAATTAATTTCTTGAGTCTCTGCAAAGAGCACAGAGAACTGAAGTGCCTACTTCTTACTGGCCCATATAGTTCAAACTTTAGACTTTTGTATATTTTCACATGCAGGGCCATATGTCCAATGACTATATTTATGATCCTATCCATATGTTGAATGAACTCTAAGAAAGTAGCAATTTAAAAAAAAAATAATTGTAAGCTTACTAGGAAAGAGGTGCACTATCCCAGAGCAGGCACTAGAAGACACTCTACCTCATCAAAACAAAATATCAAGCTTTCTGGCTGTGAAGGCAAGAAGGTAATTCTCTTTAAAAGTGTTTCTGCTTTCCCAACCTAACTAATATAAAATAATAGAGCTGTATCTATTTTTTTTCCACATATTTCTCTTATTTTGGCTCATTTTTCTCCTGTACTTTTACTACCCTGCAAAATCAGTCCTGATCCTATATTGTAGAAGATACATGACAGAATAATCTTTCCCAGATCTTTTGTCCTCTACTTGTCCAGTCATATAAAGATATATAAATACCAAGTCAGAAATGAATCTACCGATACAGTAGTAGTCCAAGCATTTCTCAGCTCATGACCTTCATGCAGAGCTGAGGTTAGTAGAAGTCCAGCAAGAGAGAGGTTAAGACTTATAGGGAAAGAAGCGCTGCCTGTACTTCCAAATTAGTCTAATCCAGAATAAGCTTGCTGTTATGTGACATAAGTGTTCTGATATAGAGAAATATCTCTCAAGCATTCAGTGGACAGGTCTGAGATTTTTCATAAAGCTGACTAAATCAGCAAAGAATGCATTTCAGTTTCACAGATACATAGGGTTTAAACATGTATTATTTCCTTTCAAATTACACTTTATAGAGTATTATACCCTGGGAGAAATTATTCATAAATGGCACTAATGAGTGTCAAGCTGTATCGCAAGGCATTTTGAAAATTGTCCTGTTAATTAATGGAGTAATTAAGCTTTTGTCAGTGACATATCATATTTCTGACAAGAATAGATGGCCTGTGTAAGTCTGTGCTAGGCAGCTATCCAGGCAGCCACTGTGTTTAATGGATGGCAGCAATTTAGTCCAGGTTTATGGTGATGGGACCACATGCATAGGGGGAGCTGGCAACCTGCATACGCAAACAGCACTTTGCACTTTTCCTCAGTAAAATCGTCTTAGTTCTAGATTGATGTATCCCTCCCTAGGATGACACATTAGCTTTTTGCCATTAAACCATAAGTACTGTTTCTCTGAGCTTTTGTGACAAAAATGTCAATTAACTTCCAACTTGCATTTCCATTTAATTTTGTATTCTTGTTCTATTTGCATATTAATGTGAACATGGTGCAGAACTGTTAGATTAAAATACCTTGCTAAAGCTAATAGCATGTAATGCATACTTATTGAGTGTAATAGCTATGAAAACATAAAACTTTTAGAAAAATACATTTTCAAATTGCCATCTCCTTCAGAAGAAAAATTTGTTCAGATAAATATCCCATCATCCCCCTCTCAAAAATCTTGAGTGGGTGACTTGTGCAAAGATAAACACTACAAACAGGAAGAGGAGGGGGAGAAACTTCTAGGTGTAGATCAACATAACAAATATATATATATTCCTTTATTCCCTTAGCAACAGATCTCTAATATTAATAATTTACAGCCTGGCTTCATTTAACAAGGTCTTAGAATTGAATCCACAAGAAAATGTGCATGAAAGGGGAGAACCACATTGGTGGACTGATTTTACTTCCACATGGTTATATGGTCTATATGCTTAGATTTATTAGCTTCACATCTTAGAACACATCTGAGTATTTTCAAATGTAGATGAGTAGTCTTATTGAGCCAGCACTGACATAAAATATCCACTATCTTGCTTGGCATAAAAAGCAGCAAGCTAGCTTAAGCACAATGATCAGCGTGATTAAACACTGATTTGTGACTGACCACTCCATCAGTGCAGTTCTTGCAAACAAAACACTCACAATGGAAAGGCAGGGAAAGTTCTTTTGCTGATCAGTTCCAAATTTCCCCTTCTTCCAATTTCAGATGATTAAGAGTCTGTTTTTTATCAGTTTCATGAGGCTGATAAACTCAGCAGAATTTAGACACTCAGGTTTACACTACATAATTGACATGATTAAAGTGTGAAAATGTCTTAAATTTAAAATATTGGCCCAAATCTACTTGTAATCTAACTAAAACTGTCTCACACCAATTTTTAAATTGTACAAGAGCAAATACAGTAACTAAATATCAATATGTGTGAAATAGCTACTGCCTGATCACACTGAAAACGCGTGACTCTGGACTGAATTTGCAATTGACTGCTGCAAAACCAGAAGATATGGAAGCCAATTCAAGAGATGAAGCAAATATAACATACGGAAGACAGACTTGATCCTCCTCATGATCAAGAAGACAGCTTGAATATCAGCTCCCAGGATAACTCCACTGTCCTAAAAGACTCTGGATTTGGACTGCTTAGATTTGAGTTGTCAGAGGTTTTAAAATATTCTTTCAAGCATTCCCAACATCACTTTGGGAGGTTTGGTAAGCATCCAATACATTTAAATTAAAATGGTGATTCATTACAATGCCTAAGACACAGAGTTACTTTGTCATAAATTATAGGTAATCTGCACTTTTACATTAGCTCAATTACCAGTAATAGAGTTTTAATGTAGTACTTAGGTGGTGTTAGAGGAGAAATCTTCAGTACTACTGGATTTATCTCAAGGAAATGAAAACTAAATTGGAAAGAATGGTACATATGAAATGATGATAGGGCACCAGGAGATAGAATTGAGGACAGAAAGCCATGTCAATTACATGAATGAAGAAAGAAATAATGAAGATAAGAAAGAAGAAGATTAAAACACACCATGTAAAGGAAAAATGTAGTGCACTAGGGACACTTGAAGAAGGAGAAATGTAGCAAAATCTAGTAGGGTAGAAAGGGTACTAAAAATGGGAGAAGAGAAAGAGAATGAGAATGATAAGGTTAGTTATATGGAATTGGCCTATTTCTAGATAAACTTTACATAATACTAGAAATTTAATAGAAAACACAGAGAGATTATGCTGATTGTGTACTTTTCCCTGCATGGGGAACAGAGAAGTCAGTTTCAGATGAATCCCAGTCAGTCCCTTCACTGTTTTAATTCAAATGTGTCTGTTTCCAGTTAAATTTTCAAACGCAAATTTAGGTGACTTCAACAATTATTGAGACTGTTTAGCCAGGGTTTAATGTGACCTAAATTTTTGCAAAATCAGACTGTTTCTACTTTAATGAAACAAGTAACAACAGATTGATTTTCAAGGGGAAACTATTAGTGACCTGTCTACTTAGACATACACAAGTCTACAAAGCTGGATGGAATCCACTCAAAGGAGATGGCGGAAGTGCTCACCAAGCCATTTTCCATCATTTATCAGCAGTGCTGGCTAACTGGGGAGGTTCCAGTTGATTAGTGGTTAACCAATGTGATACCCATCTACAAGAAAAGCCAGAAAGAGGATACGTGGAGCTACACACCTGTCAGTTTGATCTCAGTGCCAGGGAATGTTATGGAGCAGATCATCTTGAGTGCCACCATGAATCACATACAGGACAAGTAGGAGATCACGTCCAGACAGCATGGGTTTATGAAAGGCAAGTCTTGCTTGGCTAACCTGATCTCCTTCTATGACCAGGTGACCTGCCTAGCGGATGAGGGAAAGGCTGTTGATGTTGTTTACCTCGAATTTAGTAAAACTTTTGACACTTTCCAACAACATTCTCGTGGAGAAACTGGTTGCTCATGGCTTGGATAGGTGTACACTTCACTGGATAAAAAATTGTCTGGATGGTCAAGCCCAAAGATTGGTGGTGAATGGAGTTAAATCCAATTGGTGGCCAGTCACAAATGGTGTTCCTTAGGACTCAGTATTGGAGCCAGTATTTTCTCCCCTTCCCTGATGAAACACAACAGAAAAATGACATTTGTAAAAGCATCACAAGAAAGAAAAATACCCAACAATCCACAAAAACCAAACAACCCTAAAATAAACAGTCAAAACATAAAACTTCCAGAATCAGTAATGCAGGCCTACTTCAGAAAAAACAAATGACTTGTGGAACTAAACTCCACAATCAGAAAAGATTGTAAAGTAGGTATGTTTCATTCGGCGCTGGGCACACGGGGGCTAATGCCACCAAAAGCGTGTGCAAAGCTACGCAAATAATTACTTTCTTTTTATACAATCAACTNAATTACTTTCTTTTTATACAATCAACTAGTGCATATTCACAAGATGTCGAAACAGGCCTATACATATTCACGACCTGTCCCCGCTGCTTATGCTAATTAGGCTCCTCCCACCTGCAGCTGTGCAGTGCCTTCTGGTGGTGGTCGCAGGGGGTCGCTGGGGGTCCCAGGGATGAAGATACGCCGTCTTTCTCACTGAACTCTCTCTGACCCGGGTGTACTGTGCATGCCCGGTGTCCATTTGGTCTTGGCCCAAGACTTCTATTTAGTTCAAACCGGCCCCTTGGGGTGAGGTCCTTTGTTATTAGGGAGTATCTCTGCAGCTTTTCTCCACCACATTCTTATAGGTAATTACTCAAAAGCAGTAGAGCAGTAACACAAAGCAAGGGAAAATTACAAAATGTACAGCACATTTGAGGTAGCTTATGCAGGAGCTATGTAGCAAATGTAGCAAACTTAATCCTATGTATCACAAAGAAACAAATCAACATAAAATACTGGAATCTGGAAAACTCAGGGTCAATATTCATATTTACCACATGGGAAATTTAGAACGACCTGCTAAGGGCTCATTAAACAGCCTTTGATGGGATTATTCATTTGGAATATGAGAGACTCAGATTGAAATCTCTCATCTATCTCAGACAACCCAAGGACATGAATGAGGTGTGGCATTCTCTCCCTAGCACTCTTGATCACAAGGTTATTTGTAGTCCTGGGATCCTGTACCTGCTCTCCATTTGACCTGAAATTCCACAGTCTAACTGAGAAACTTTTCTGAAGGCGACAAAGATGATTAAAGAGCTGGAACACCTCTCCTGTGAATACAGGCTGAGAGAATTGGGCTTGTTGAGCCTGGAGAAGAGAAGGCTTCAGGGAGATCTTATTGAAGCCTTCCGGTATCTGAAGGGGGCCTACAAAAAAGCTGGGGACTTTCCACAAAGGCCTGTGGTGATAGGACGAGGGGTAATAGGTTCATACTGGAAGAGGGTAGATTTAGATTGGAAATTAGGAGAAAATTTTTCACTCTGAGGGTGGTAAGACACTGGAACAGGCAGCCCAGGGGTGGTGTGGATGCTCCACCCCTGGAAATGTTCAAGGCCAGGTTGGATGTGGGCTTTAGCAAACTGGTCTAGTGGGAGGTGTCCTTGCTCATGGCAGGGTGGTTGGGACTACATGATCTTTGAGGTCCCTTCCAACCCAAACCATTCTACAATTCTATGATTCTGTGACTGAAAGTTCTGTTAAAAATATCATACTCCCATGATCAGTAATTTCCACAGTCACAGAAAATGGCTGTCTTGTACCAAGACCATGGCAAGTGTCAGCTCTTGTTTTTTCAGGTAAAGCTCCCTTATTGTTACTCTGAATTGCCTATATTTCACTATCTGGTTCATCCAAAATTTTTTGCTGCTTTAAAATCTTAAATTATCTCTAAAAACTCTTTTCTATTTTCTCTTCAAATAACAGTTGACCACATCATTTAGAGCTTTCTGGAGTCAAATAGCCTGCTCTTCATAAAATATTTTTTAGCAAATCAATTGTAGAAACAATAATAATGTCTTTTTTGGTTTTTTTTCATTATTCTTTTTAAAAAATATGTACTAGAAGAAAAAAAGGAAAAAAAAAGATTAAAATATATTGCTTAGAAAAAATGTTTCTTTACTAAAATCTTTTATCATGTTTCTAGTTCAAAGTATATTACATAAAAAAGAGATAATCATAATATGATAACATCTATTCTTAATTTTTCTGCATGATATGAATTAGGGCTGGAATTTCAGCAGAATTTCACAAGCAGGTTTGAGCTGTCAAATTTTACCCATAAGCTAATAGCATTTTTAAAATTCAAGTTTGCTTCACAGAATATTTACAGTACATGGGCACACAAACCCTTTACATATGTGAAAGACAATTATTCTAAATAACTGCTTGTTTAATTAAGCTGCAAAGATCTCTTTTTTTACCATTAGCAAGTTTAAGAATGAAAGAAACTAAAGAAAGCCTTTACCACTGGAGTCAGAAAAAACACATTTTTGACATTTTTCAAATGTTCAGAAAAGCATTCATTGATTTTAGTTTGTAACAATATTAATTACTACTATCAACATAGCTACCAAAATTACTGAAACTGCCTAACATTTGTGAAGCTTAAATTTTATCATCATTTAATCATTTCTATATCATGTAAACTTTTAAAAGTATATTTGTGTTATGCTGAGAAGGGATTTTTTTTATAATCATAAATAAACTCAATTCAAACTGAGATGGAAAATGCACAAGTACACATTAGAGAGATTAAAAGAGACAAAATTGTACCTGAAACCTCTTAGTTTTCCTTCAGGTTATATATTCAGTAAATTATATTAACATGTGAAATTCACAATTTTCTCTAATTTCTGAATTACTTGTATAAGAGATTTTAGCATACTAAAAAGTTCTTTTGATGATGCATGAAAATAAGTGACAAAGAAAACCAAAGGTGAACAAGTCACTGGCTGCGTGATCCCTTATTTATTATTGCTATTAGAAATAATTAATGTTCCTGAATATAAATGAGGATTATATGAGCAGTAACCCAGTACCATTTTTACAAAGTTATGTTTTCTGAAAACACCTTAAAGGCTGTCGTCCTTTCTTAGTGTAACACATTTTAAATGTGCTACAGTACACTGAACACTTCGATGCTGTTAGATTGATGGTGTCAAAATGACTGAGTGCAGACTTTGTCACGCTCAGCTCCTTCAAACAAAAGTCACTCAGGAATATGAATTGGTGACTAGGGTTGCTTTGCCCCCCAGTTCTTCAGTGATACAAAAAATATAAACGGATTGTTTTGGACTAGCATTGAGACAGTGTATCAGCAAAGCTGAAAGCCTAATTGACTTCAAAAACCTCTCTATCTTTTGTTCACAGTGTTGAACCTCTCAGACGGAAAACACAAAATATGCCTGAAATGAAGAAATCTAGAAGAAAGTTCTTGCTTTCAGCCTGGTGTTTTGGTGAGCCACAGAGTATTTTATATAGTGAGAAAGACATTCTGTCTTAATTTACTTCTATTTTATGCCATAGATGCTTCGTTTATTTTCACTCTTTCTAAAATTCTGAGAATGAAGAAGCAAATTCTCAGTCTTTGAATGCATACAATTCCTTAATGTTCTTCAAATACTTTAAAGTTCCCTAAGATGAAGCTGATAGACTATCTTGTTTTCCCAAGCTAGATCCTGTAAATAACAGGAAGGGCATACAAAAGAAACAGGAATATTTTAGATCTACTAATTTAGATAATGTGTGAAGATCTGCATACTGCCCACAAACATGTTATATTTCATTTTTATTCATCCCATAAATCTTAAGCACAAAGTTGCACTGTGATGCACAAGTAAGCAAATATGTCTTGCTACAGTAGATGTTTTGATTGCTGTCATGAGAGATGCTCTCCCACAGAGGACTAATTTTTCCTGAAGATTGAATTGATGAGATAGTTTTATTGCTCTTCTGAAATGGCTAAGAGTAGAAAAGGTTTTAAAAGTTTCCTTAATTACCTCAGAAATCAAACACTTAACACTAATATAATTGTGTTAATGCAATATAGAAGACAACTGACAATGCAGTTATTTGAGATAATATACCTGACTCCTGAGTTATACTTTTGTTTATGCATTACTGGTAGTCTGTCTTAAAAAAAATACACAATGAAAACTATTGGGTTATAAGTACCAAACATGCTAAAAAAAATCACGCAACAGAATATATGTAGCTATTGTAACAATTTGGTAGTTGATATTCCAGTTTTACTAATTTCACCTGTTGTGTGGCAAAGGTTTTATGATCCTATACTGTATTTATGGGAATCCAGTTTGTACACCTTTTCAAACTTGCTAGTCATTCTTAATTTTCTCATGTAAGTAGTTCTACGAAAACAGGAAAACATGGGAGTAGCTGCTGCAGTCATATGAACCTTTTTTGTAAACTTCCTGGGTGAAGTGTATTCAATATCTTTGAACTTCCTCAGAACCAAGCCTTTTATTTCATCTACTTCTTTGTTCTTCTCATTTATTTTTGATTTTCTTTTGTTTTGTTTTAGATTTATGACTTGTTGTCTCCGTTTAGGGCT
>VYZX01004508.1:5499-19290 GCA_013401335.1 Brachypteracias leptosomus | reverse complement strand
CTAAACAGGCCAAATTCTGCCCTAAGCTAAACCCGCTCCTTACTTCTCCAAGAATCAAAAACTCTATTGTTTCATGATCACTAAGCCCAAGCTAGCCACCAACCATTACACCTCCTACAAGTCCTTCCCTGTTCACAAGCAGCAAGTGCAAGAGGGCACCTTCTCTAGTCAGCTCCTTACCACATATGTAAGGAATCCTCAGCTTTTTTTCCATTTCCTGGTAAATCATATATAATAACTTTTAATATTACACTACTAAAACACGTAGTTTAGATGATTTTAACGAAGGGAAATTATGCCCATTGCCCTCTCACCCCAACAAACAGGTACTGCATAATTCTACATTTAAACATAACTGTTTAGACAGACTTACTTCATCACTTGTTGCCTACCTATAATTTAAAACAAATCTGGGAAAAAAAAAAATCAACCAGCTTTTAAGTGTTCTTTTTCCAGCTCTGGCTACTCTTTATAAGAATGATCTGTTGGACACATTGTTTACTGCAACTTAGATTATTCATGCAGCCCAGAAATTATACTGCTTCACAAGAATGTTAATTCATAGTTTGGTGGGTTTTTTTGATAAATGAAAGTCTTACAGGACTTAAAAGAACAAAGGATATGCAGATTTCTTTCATTTTGACTTATTCGCAAGAATATGAAACATTCTTTTCCAAGGGGCATCAGAGAACTTCAGTATGACGATTGTTGTGTTCCCAGTTAAAGGGAGCTCATTAAATCATGGCTTAAAGACCAGATAATGGGGGAGTGTAAATGACCGAACTTTACAGATGTAGTCTGCTCTGTATGGAAATTCAACTTCTTGTGCTCCTTGCAGTTTTTCTCTCCAGAATAAAGCAAATACATTATTAATCTGAAGGAGCTCCTGGGACAGTTTCTTTACCAGTTTTTGTATCTTGATCAAGAATTTAGATAAAATATAGCAAGGGACCTTATGACCAAAACATTCTCAGGGCTATTTGTATCCTATCAAAGACTTGTAATTTAAAAACGTATTTCAGCAAAGAAAGCTGCTCTTTTCAAGAGAGGCACTTAAACTACCAGTTCCACTGAGATTAAATTGCACTTTTTCCATGAATAAATGCTGTCATTTAAGGCTCTCATGCAATGATCTTAACTTCAGGCCAATTACCCACATGAGCAACTTTGCACCAGTTTGAGTAACTGGGTCAAAATCTGGCTTCACATTTGTGAGCACTCTTGGATTGTGAATTTCAAGTATGTGTAAGGAGTTAAAACCTAATCCAGGAAAAGCATTCAGGCGCACGACTGCTCTGTTCAGCTGCATCTTCTTCGACAAATTAGGGTCATACCTTCTGGTCTTGAAGAGCACTAGATATCTTTTTGCAGGTTCTGATCATTAAATATTAGGCATTCCTAAAGACACGTCTGAAATGCCAACTATACCGAGGGAGAATTACAGCGTCATTCCTAGCAGTGGGCTGTGTAATGTAATGTAGTGGGGCTAAGGGTGGAGCTAGCCTTGTTTTGTACACAGCATTAGCCTCACAGGTTAATCAGGTACTGATCCAGGTACTACATCCCCTTACCTTTTTTTTTATTTTTAAAAAGTTATGAAAAGTATTATATAATAACACAGACAGAACTTTAGTATAAATCACTTTTCAGAAGAGCCTCAAGTTTGCACTCCATTTAGTAGCACAACAAACATGAGATATGAAGCAAGTAAACTCTATGCCTACATTTATCAGTAGGTTATGTGGATGATAGAAGGTGATTAATACTGTATGAAAAAAACAACAGTCATTGAATCTACCCATAAATATTCCTCTCAGAGTTCTCATTTACATGCATCCCCTTCTATTCCAGCAGTGAAAAGACATTGTACAGCAAGCAGTTCCTGACCAGTAGCTTGCTTTCTGTCAAGTAGTTTATAGTTAGCAAATGATCTCATAAGGCCACTTGCACAATATAGAAGTCTGTCAGTCAACAACAAATTCCAGCAGTTAATCTGGCCCTAGGACAGAAGCTTTACATGACAGAGAAAAGCTTTATTTACAGGTCCCATCTCCCACCATATCAAGAATTTCACAGAGGTACAAAATCCAAAACTGTACTTGAATTTTAAAAATTTAAATAACCTACAAGAATGTGATGCACAAGTGAAAGACTCCTCTAGACAACTGAATGCAAAAAAAAAGGAGAACGAAGAGAAAGCCCAAGTCAGTGGGAAGAATTTGCAGAAGAGCACAAAAAAAAAATAATTTCAGAAACACAACAAAGAAACCTGGTCATTCTGAGAGCTTTCAGCATATATCCAAGCAATCTTTATAATTAGTCTACAGTCACACCTACTCTGACATCTGGATTCATTAAGACTTCATCAGGACTCCCTTCTGGCTTCGGGCAGTTTTCAGTGGAATATGACATGTACATAAGTTGTCATTGCAACACAGAACTCAGGTGCTGGGTTATGTGTGACATCAGCGGCACAAAAATGTAGCATTTGCTAAAGAAATTGCATGAGAAGTTTTATAGATATGAAAAAAAAGGCAAGCACTAATACTGAATTAAGACTCACTTATTTTGGACAAAGAAATCAATTGCTGGATCCTCAAAATAGTCCTCAAAATGTTGGTGTTGAGAGGGCAACATAGACAGCTGATATGGCAGCAGAAATATGTTCAGCCTGTGCCCTGAATGCTGAGACTTTTAAATTCTTACCTCTCAATTCTTTTCCACAACAGAAAGCTCATTCATTTATTTCTAAAGAAATCCAGGTTCTCTGGAAGCTGATATTTTAATAATAATATTACATGTCATGACACTCACAGTTTCTATGTGAGAGTTGGCAACTCTGCAAACTGTAGAACTGCATGGAGCAGCACTTAAGCATGTATATAGTAATTGAACTTTTAGGCTGTAGTTTTCTATTAGCACATTTTACACAAGCATCATACTGTAGAGGAAAGGTAATATAGTTACGTGCATTCATGCTTTCATTAGAATTCAGATAGGCTGTAGGTTGCACTTGATTTGCCTGAAAAACACCAGAAATATCACTTTTCTGGTCTTCTTGTCAAGAACTCTGTGCTCCTGTCAAAAGCAGATCTTTTTAAGGTTACCATTTAGAGGAGTAATAGCAACAGAAGTCAGAGGAATGTTGAATACTCTTACATTCTTAATTTTAAAAATTTTTCTAAGGAAGAAAAATGAATTCTGACTTTTCAGCACAATTATTTTCTTTCACAATAGTTTATTGTTTATGTGTAAAATTATAGAAGTTTATATCAAATGATAAAATAAACAATTCAAGATAAAAATGTTAAGCCGTCCCTTACTGTGAATTTATCATCACTGTTTTTATGTCTCTTGTCACAGATTTCTGAACTGACAGTTGTCATAAACCTTTAAACTCTCTAAATTCCTAAATTCACTATATTCCCCAAGTGAAAAGCTTACTAAGAGAAAAAATATTTACCATTTACATTAAATATGATCTTTATGAGTCATGAGGTAGAACACATTAACTCTAGTGCCTCCTGGATGGCATGGCTCTCTATCCCACACAATACTGCATCTCTTATCCCAAAGATCTGACCTTTTTAAAAGTGAGTCCGTTGTCATCATTTTCTGTAGGAGAGATGGGTTTTTATAAGGCAGCTTAAGGCCTTTCTGAACCTTCACTGCCAAGTTTAACTTGAAAAAATAAATTATTTCTTACACATCTCCTCAAGGAGTTTATGGTCCTCCTGGGCCTGCAATGACGGTGTCATTTAAAATGAAAAATGAGGTAAGGCTTAGCATAGCTTTTTTGGCAAGAAAAAAAGCAGGCTCCAGTCTTTCAGTGCAACTGTTTGCCACAAGAACGGCACAAGGATATTGAGGAATGAATTTTTAAAGGACTAGATCTGGAAACAAATCAACAAGCTAGGAACTGGATGAGGAAGTTTCTGCAACCAGATCCATCATCTGTTTGGTTCACCAATAATAGTAAATGTTTTCTCCAGGGATGCTCAATGGAAATCCACAAAAATCAGCAGATAGAGAGGTAAAGGAATAATGGCAAATCCAATGCCAGAGTATCTAGACCACCTGGAACCTCTTGCTGATCGCCAAGAGGGATGAAGAATAAAATCTAAGGAGATTAAACATAATCCTCCTCTCATTAGAGCTGCTGGTGAAATTGCGTGGATCTCTGGATTTCCAGCAAGCAGGCTACAGGGCTGCAAGGTGTTCAGAAGCTGCAGACAGATGGTCAAATGCTGGTCACTTTGCACATCAGTATCGAGCCTGGCACTTCTCACTGAAACGGCTGCTGGGATGTTTTCTGATGGGCAGACCAACACAGGCATCCTCATAAAGAATAACTGAATCTCCTTGGCTAAGATATTCCCCAGGTAAATGTGGCTTTGAGAGAGTTTGGCAAAGAACTAACAAAGAGGGTCTTACAAGTTAATGCAGCCTCAGCTGTATCATTACAACTACATATATGCGCATGTACACAAAATCACACGTGGGTGCACATGCATTAACTGTATTTTCCAAGATCCCAGCTCTTGGTGGGCCACAATGATATAATTTGTTGCTTTCTAGCAAATATTTAAAACCCACTGAAGAGGAGAAGGAACCTGAAGAAATCAGAATGAAAAACACTTGTTACAGATTTTACTTGGTTGTGAACAAGGTTTAAGATTTAAATGAAACAGATTTTACTTGGTTGTGAACAAGGTTTAAGATTTAAATGAAACATATTTCATGCCCTGGGAGATCATTTTGGAGATGAAGCCCTCTGTGTTGTTGAAACAGAAGCTTATTTTCCCTTCAGGAATTATGAATTGCTTTGTCTGTTTGAGTCTAATTGAGTGAAAATGGTAGAGTTATGCCCCCCCAAGTGAAATTATTCCCACTATACAAAGTTGAAATTAACCACAAATTTGTTCTTTTTATGACACCCAAGCAATTACATTAGTATTTGGCAGCAGCTAGTTAAAAAAACCCCTCACTATTAAGATATTAAATTTTTTTAAAAAAATCAAGCTGTTTTAAAATTAAAACCAAAGGTTAAATTATTTTGCACTATACTCCTTTTTATAAACATATAAAATTATAGAGGATTCAAGTACATAAAACCTAGGCACTTGGTACAGAAAATTTTTATTAACTATAAAGATAACACCTCAGCACTAACTCAGTTTTTTTATTTTGGCTTTCTTTTTTTTTTTAAATACAATTCAGTCAGTAGGCTTTTGGGTTTTGCCTATTGTACTAGTGCTGAAAGAAAGTAGGCAGAAGAATATAGTACATACTTACACATAAGGAATAATCAAATTTAAGGGCTAGGTTACAAATTTAAGCACCTAAAATCATGAAATACAAATGTGCACGCTGCCTCTGCAATCCTAATACAGCCACTGGGATCCATCTGCCCGTTTCCACTAGTCTTTAACTTGAAGCTGAGAAGGTGGATGCTAGAAATGATGAGCAGAACAGGACTGTGCTGTGAAGAGGGCTGTTGCTCACAGAATTCCTGGGAGTGTGTTGTCCTGGACACTGCATGCCTACCCTTGTTTTATTTGTAATC
The DNA here is from genome assembly GCA_013401335.1 of Brachypteracias leptosomus. Lineage (NCBI taxonomy): Eukaryota > Metazoa > Chordata > Aves > Coraciiformes > Brachypteraciidae > Brachypteracias > Brachypteracias leptosomus. Next base: position 13,724 of record VYZX01004508.1, on the reverse strand, counting down.
TGCATAGATGCGTTTTATCCACAGCACAGCTGGCTGCAGCATTAAAAGGCCACCAGACTGAAAGCCGGGCCAATGCTTTTTCAGCTATAAGCTTCGGAAAGCCTCAGCATTATCCATTTCAATAGCCATTGAGCAAACCGAACACTCTTGCAAAAAATGGTTTGGGTAACAGATTGTATTTCCATCCCCTGGCTCTCAGGGCACTGCCCTATCCCTCACACCAGGGACCTGGCAGAGGCAGGAAGGTGCCCACAAGGGAGACCCAGTTTGCCTTGCCATCCCATAGCCAGAGACCTCCATTGACTGACCTCAACATCCTGCAAGCAAGAACTAAGTCTGGCAGCATATTTCCACTTTCTGGCTCTAGGGCTGTTATAATTTCAGGATTCCTCATCTGAGCTAGAAGAGCTAGACTCCAGATAAGAAGGTGCCATCTCAGCCCTCAAATTCAACTCCATACAATTAATGTGGGGACCATGTAATTTAATCTCCTTCAATACGTCATCAAACTTACATTTTATAGATTCCTTTCTTGCCATTCTCTGCTCTATTGAGAGAAGGAACTTAACTAGGGGAAATGTAACAGGTTATAGCAATGACAATCTCCGGTAGCTAGAGGAAGCTGACTGACACATGGCAGACTATATTGGTGGAAAGACAAGACAAAAGTGAAAGAAGACAATGATAGAGCAGTCATATATCATCCTCCTGAACTACCTCTTGCTGCAGAAGACCTGCACCCCTCTTTTTTTATGGTTTCTAATATATATTAGAAATATATATATTTCTAATTTAACTAAGGCAAGAGAGGTTGCCTGTGTGGTCGCAGATGCCCCATCCCTGGAAACAGTCAAGCTCAGGCTGGATGGAGCTCTGAGCAAGCTGAAGGTGTCCCTGCTTATAGCAGAGGGGCTGGATTAGACCTTTAAAGATCTCTTCCAATCCAAACCGATTTATGATTCTATGAAAAATAAAGCAATTGAATATGTTTTTGTATTTGAAGAACTTGTGCATTTTTCACAAATGCAGAAGAAAACAATTGATCAATATTTAGATTACATTGAGGCCAGGTAGCAACTTTCACAATATTAAGGGTGTAATCTTAAGTGGAAGAAATTAAAGGCTTTTCACAACAGTACCGTAATGTTGCTAACAATTATATAGGTATGTTTGTCAAACCAAATCTCTAGTGACACATCTCACAGAATTTTATCAAAGTATATGTTAGACCTGTTTAAAGGTTTTCATGATTCCCCTTACTAAATTTGTAAGAACTTTCAAAGATAAGATAAAAGTGATGAACATCTTTCATATAAATAATATGTGAAGGTTAAAAAAATAAAAATTGAAAAATTCTTTTTAGTAGAATTTTCCTGAAAAATTTGCCTTTCCACTTTGGCCATTTTTACACAAACATCTATGAATGAGATTTATCTGAAGAGAAACTGCATGGGAAGTAACAAAATTGGGATGCCAAAGTTTTAGTTCTAATATGTAAACATCAAAACAGTTCTGTTTACTGTTTCCAGAACTGTTCCCTGGTTTCATCTGGAGACAAAATTGAATATAGCCTTATTTTATAAAGCTGTAAACTTTATAGCGGTGAAAATTTTGCCCAGGACAACTCCAAATAATGATCTGGATTAGCTAAGCTAAAATTTTATGATCGCCTCCTGAAATAAACCTGACTATCAAATAGCAGTACCTTGAATTTCTAAGTGCTCTTTGTTCCATTTACTTCACAATATCAGTTGACTGAGAAGAGACCTTCCTGGATTTCTAGCCCCAGCTATTTCAGGCCACTCCACCTGTTTCATAAATGGCACACAGTTTTTAAAGATCCACATGCCTCCTCATCATGCCTTTTAGCAAAGGCTTTCCTCTGAAATCTTGTTGGCTATTTAAGGTGAGTGTTTAAGACTAAGTATGATATTGAATGTTGCCATTAGAGATTATAGGAAGTCGGTATTCTTAATAAAGCGTGTTTGAAAGTAGGACATACACAGAGCACAGAACTAGCCAAAAGAAGCAATTATACTTAGAAAAAAAAAAAAAATTTTGCATTAGCCAATGAACATGCACTGGGAATCTTAGGTCACAAAGAAGTACAAATAAGATAAGACCAGTTAAAATGCTTGAGTTACATGGAAAGGTGCATAAACAAGCTCAGACTGCAACTGACTACAAACTCAAAAATACTGCATGGAAGAATCAAGACAGCAGGAGATTTATTCTTTTCTTCATAAAAGAGCCGAGGAACAAGCATATGCCAGGCGAAAAAGAAACTCCAGCTAAGGAATGTTTAGAGTGGTCCTAATGAGCAATTAAAGAAGTTGACAGCAGAATAATATATGCAAATAAATAATGCTGACAGTCCTTAATATGGCAGAATTGCGCATGCAGACTTGGATTCAATGGAAAGAACAACCCTGCAAAAGTAGCAAAAAGGCACAGGAAAAATAATATCGTAGGGAAGCAATCTGTACAGCAAGAAAAGAGATAGGACTTTTTTGCAGTCTAATAAAAAAATAAATGTACATCCATTTAAGCCAAGAAAGAAACTGCACCTTTGGCATGAAATTGGGAATTTACTTATTGTTGATTCGATGAAAGAAATTCCTAGCTGACCCTACATTATGAAGGAAGCTAAACTATCTCCAGCATGTCAACTTTCAGGTTTGGAATCTTCCTACTGTCCCAGATAGAGCAGTGGTGCTCAGAATGTGCTGCCAGTGATGTAACGCTAGCTCAGCTTATCCTCCATGGAATGAGGCTGCTAGGTGACATGAGGGAAGTGGTGTTCTGTTGCTGCAAAAATGAAAACACTTGGGACATTCTCAACAGGCTGAAACAAACTCCTATATTATTAGGGTGGGAGAGGCTCATAATGTGCAAAACAAATGTTCAAGATACCATCACATGATTCAGTGATCATTAAAGTGAGAAGAAAAAAAAAAGGAACAAATGATTAAAATGACTCTGAAAATCTTGGATTTATCTTTCCTTCCCTCTGCAGTGGGAATCTAATTCATGCCATCTTGTCTGTATAACCGCCCCACTTGGGGTCTACAGAGGGATCTAGACAAGTTGCATCAATGGGCCAAGGCCAGTGGTATAAGGATCAATAAGGCCAATAAGGTCCTGCACTTGGGCCACAATAACCTCATGTGATGCTACAGGCTTGGGGAAGAGTGGCTGGAAAACTGCCCAGTGGAAAAAGGAACTGGGGGTGTTGGCCAACAGCTGGCTGGATATGAGCCAGCAGTGTGCCCAGGTGGCCAAGAAGGCCAATGGCATCCTGGCTTGTATCAAAAAAAGTGTAACCAGCAGGACTAGGAAGGTGATCATCCCCCTGTACTCAGCACTGCTGAGGCCACATCTTGAATACTGTGTTCAGTTTTGGGCCCCTCACTACAAGAAGGACATTGAGATGCTGGAGCATGCCCAAAAAAGGGCAATGAAACTGGTAAAGGGTCTAGAAAGCAAGTCTTAGGAGGAGCTGCTGAGGGAACTGGTGTTGTTTGGCCTGGAGAAAAGGAGGCTGAGAGGAGGCCTTATTGTTCTCTACAACTACCTGAAAGGAGGTTGGAGCCAGGTAGGAGTTGCTCTGTTTTCCCATGTAGCAAGCAGTAGAACAAGAGGAAACACCCTCAAGCTGCATGAGGGGAGGTTTAAATTGTCCATTAGGAAAAATTTCTTCACAGAAGGGATTAAGGCACTGGCACAGGCTGCCCAGGGAAGTGGAGTCACCATTCCTGGAGGTATTTAGATGTAGTACTTAGGGGCAAGCTTTAATGGTGACCTGGCAGTGCTGGGTTAATGCTTGGACTTGATGATCTTAAAGGTCTCTTCCAACCTAAACAATTTTAATTCCATGATTCACTCTGTTTATCTCCAGTTCCCAGTATCTTCACCTTAGAGAGCTCTCTGCCCTAATTCATTTATCTGACCTTAATCACACCTGCCTCTACCACATTCTCATAGATTGAGCTCATACCTCCTCTGTATCTCAGTTGTATCTCTTCTTCCTTAGGGCTAACGGGTGGAAAGCCTGGGAGAGGTGGTGTCTTAGGCCACAATTCCTGAAGCTGCTTCCACCTCACTTCAGGCACGATTACTTTGGAAAGTCCATTTCAGTCAGAGGACTCAAACCTGGACCATGTTTAGTCACACAAGAGTGGATGGTTTGGGGCAGTATAATCATATGGGTGAATGCTGTCAAGTGGGTCAAGTTGTAACGAGAGAAAATAATCTCTGGAGAAATACAGTGCTCTGTTGAAAAAGTCTGTTGCTTATACTCAGCCTTTTTCAGAGGCTTTTGACACAGCTGAAAGAGGGTGGTTTTTCATGGAAACAGAGAGAACATTTGCAGGTAATGATTCAACACCTCAAGTGTCGGCACTGAAACATAAAGCTTGGTGGGTTGAGAGAATGAGAAAACAGTGGTGGTGGTTCTTGAAAGAATAAAGCTGAAAATGTTTTTCAGTGAGTTAAACATGGTATTTCCCCCTAATCACCATCTTATGAATAGCTGCGCCATGTTGGCCTGAAGCTTTCACAAAGAATTGCTGGATACAAACAGCCAGAGGCATATGCACAGCGTGGAAAACTCTAATCTGAGGGGTTTACAGTTGATAAAGTCCTCTAACACTAAAAGCAAGATTATGGCAGAGAAAATCAGGCTGTTCTATCTGTTAGCTAAGGCAAGGCTGTGCCACCTACAGCCACACAGATTATGCAGAGGACACCCACAACATGCTCCCTCTTGGAGCCTGACTGAAGCTTTCCTGTTCTGTTATTCTCTGAAACAGAATTAAAATTCAGTCAGGCTGAAAGGAGCATTTTACTCTGTGTATGAAGGGAAATAACAATAACTGTGCAATTCATAAAAACCTTCTAGCGTGTATATACACATGCATGCCTTCACCGATAAATCCAAAACAGAGGTAAACATAGAGGAGGCATTAAGTTGTCTTTTCCAGAAGGGAGAGAAATCTGCCTGACAAGTTTATCGAAGCATTTTGCAGAAATGCAGGATACTGTTCAACATACACAGTAAGTTCTTATTAAAGGCCGCATTTCACCATAAACAGCAATTTTGGATAACAATGTTGTACATTCATCATCAAACATTATTGTTGTTTGCAACCACCAAGAGGGATCCATCTGCCATTATTTTTTACAATGATATAAATAAGAATATTTAAGTAGATACACATTTTATATATAAAAATGTATCAGTTTGAAGAACATAAGCCAGAGAATCACGATAAGGTGAAAAAGAAATTTTAGCTAGAAAATAGAGCCTTTTAAAGTGAAGTTTAAGGCAAATGGTAAATTGTCTGAATAAATTTAATTACAATAACAAATTTAATGTACTTGTCACTTCCTAATAGAGCGAGCAAATGTTCTGTGGAAATTGCTTTAAAGCAAAATATGAAAACACCTACTTTCCAAAGGAGGCTTTGCCAGGAAACAGAGCATCCAAACCCATAGTGGTTTGATTTGATAAGCTGCCATTTTGCTTATTCAAATGGGAATTTTAGGTTAGCTATTTCAGCACCCAGCCTCTTTTATAAAACAGGTTCTCCTGCCCCGAGACACTGGAAAGATGAGAGAGAATGATAAATCATGGGAAACAGCTGGGGAAGCTGGTTCTCAATGGAAGAGGACACAGATTTCAAGGTGCAACCCCTCCAGAGCATCCTTGCAATATTTCAAGATGAGCATTATTTTCTTGCTTTGCTGAAGTTGGTGTTTTCTATAACAAAACCTCTTCAGAATTTCAGACTCTCTGATACTTTCTTTGAGGAAAAAAAGCTATTTTCTGGCTTGCTATTTAGCTTGCTCTCTAATCATAAGGCTTGACACTAGAAGAGGCTGAGCACTTCTAAAGTCAGGCTGAGATCTTTTTCTTGCAATCAGTGGAAATCAGCTATTGTTCATGGATCACTTCCTTGCAAAGATCAGTCAATAGATCATTAACATGTACATGTTGGTAATAAAAGTTTCAGCCGATAGGGAGAAATAAGTTTCTCTGTGTTAGTCTGCTGCTGAGGAGTATCAGGTACTTAACATGTAATCGGCTTCACAAAATAGCTACTTAACTGTTGTCTGGGTGATGATTCAGCATTTCAAGTGATGCCCTGAAAGCAAGCTGGAGACAGTAGACCCCTTCATACCTTCTATTTTTCAAGAAAGCTACTACACAGATTCTTCAGCTTTACCCCATATGGTCTCCCACAATCAGAATACAAAATTATAATTAAGACAAAGCACAATCTAAGTGTATAGAACAGGTTCACTTACTCCCAAAAGCACAACTAGGCAAAGGTGAAAGTAAAAAAAAAGGTACTTTCAAGTCAGTGAGGATATACTCTGTGATTACATGCTTTAGGGCCTGCATTACAGCAGCAGTTCATACCCTAAACATGAGAGGGATTACAAATTTGCTTGCTATGGCAGCATGTGTTTGCCAATTAACTGCATCTAGTTGTTCCAAAAGAAATGTACTGCCAAAATATTCAAAAGATCTCTTGATTTAGCTTAAGGCCATGTTTCTTACTTCAGAGAAGACTGCAAAAACTGTAATTTTCAGTACAATTAAAAAAATATCAGCTTCTGTACGCATAAAAAGTAATGAGCCCTGGCTGTATGCATTATTTTGTTAGGTTCTAAGCCATGTCCATTATCCAGCCTGTGTATTATATCTTCCTCAGGTGATAGTGGTATTTAGACACCTAGGCAATTTCTTACCTTACTGGATAAGTATCCCATCAACTGAGTAAAATAATGTATTATAGTGCAGCAATATCTGTGGAGCTTGCCCTCTGCTACTACCTCTTTGCATTGTCAGAAAAGTCCAAGTATGGTTTCCCCCAGAGAAAGAATTATAGCTAGAGTTATAGCTATATGCTGATCCCCTACTGATAGTACAGAGCAAGAAACACTACAGAATTAAGCCCTGAGAAAAGTTGCTCCCCTAATAACAGAAGAATTGCTGTTACCTTCAAAGTCTAAATCTGCCTCTGTCTTTACATAAAATTTCTTTATTTTTTTTTTTCTGCCCTATCTTCAGAAGCATCAACTGGCATATTCTGCCTTTTTTCCCCCCCTAATTTTAGATGAGACCTGGAAGGAATAAAACTTGTGCAAGTCAACTTCTCTACAGTTCCTAAAAAACAAGGATATTACAGAAAAAGAAGACGTACTGTTCACCTAATTGCATCTTGTTCATTCCTTTGCCAAAGTAACATTTTTCTCCAAAATATATTCTGAAGTACTTGACTCAGTCTGATTGTGAAAGGTTTAAAGCAGTACTATAATCTTTACTTGGAAGTTGCTCCCAATGCCAGTACAGCTTTTTACTGGAATTTTTCCCTAAGGTTTGATTTCTATACAGTCAAGAATTTTTTTCTTGATAGGTGAAAGATGCTGCCTTCAAGATACTGTTTTTCTTAGCACTAAAGTCACAATACCCAGTGTGGGACAGTAGATTATGAGCCACATTCAACCTTCTTTTATCTAAGGGCAGGTAAGAATCGCTTTCAAAACTTACTTTCAGTTCTAACATAGCAACACAGAATGGAAATAGTTCAAAAAGTTCTTTTATCAATTTCTAATTCTAATGTGCCACTAGAAATTGAAGTGTTTTTCTTTTGACAACTCTTCATAATTTGGTACTCAGAATGATATTTCAAGATAATTTTATTTTACCTAGAACAGACCAATAGGTAACATAAAACATCCTTGGTATGCGAGCCAGGTTGTTTTCCTATATAAATGCACTGGTATCCAGGAACTTCTTTCCAAGAAGTCAAAGGTTCCCAGTTAATTTCATCCATCCCAAACTCTTGACTAAAATGATAATTTATTCTTTTTTGGTTCAAAGGATGCTGCCATAGAGGCACATGCTCTGCTTACAAGAACAGCCACCCTAGCACAGGGGGCTGAGCACTGAGAAACAGAGGGAAGTAGAACGCAATGCAGGCACCATCAAAATTGTCATTTTACTAAAAGGGACACTTAATGACATATTCAGCCCTACACAATAAACATGCTCAGACCACCNGAAAATATCCATCCATTAAATATCTCTAAAATCTCCCTTTTGAGGTACTCAATATGTTTGTTAAAATTCATTCTTTCACTGTTCTTCACAAGTTGCAAAGATAATTGCAAACAAATCTTTTTTTTTTTTTTTCCTTCCAAAAGTTTTTCCCAGT
>VYZX01004507.1:17454-27694 GCA_013401335.1 Brachypteracias leptosomus | reverse complement strand
AGGGAAGAAGGAGGGAAGAAGAGAAGAAGGGAAGAAGGAGGGAAGAAGGAGAGAAGAAGAGAAGAAGAAAAGAAGAGAAGCAGCAACAAGGAGCTGATCAGTTGAAAAGAGTTCCTGCAGAAGAGAGTTCCTGTTGGGGCCAGTTGGAGGGGCTTCTTGTTGGGGGCAGCTTGCTGAGCTCTCTCTCAGTAGTGTGTTCTCCTTTGGCTGATTTGAGATGGAGAAGAGCACACAGAGGAAGAATAGAAGACGAAGTTATGCTGAGGGGATGTTGCTGAGTTTGGTGTTGGTCTGAGGAAGAACAGAGTTAGCAACACAAAGGCATGACCCACAAGAGGCACATGGATGAAGGAATGTCATCTCTGCAGTGGTTTCTAAAGCCACTACAAGAGAGAGGGAGCAGAAGGTCTTTTTTTTTTTTTTTTCCCCTATTCAATTCATGTACTATTTTCCTGCAATATGTTGTGAAAGTAACAACACTGGAAAAATGTGAATGCCACAGGTTATGAACCTTTCATTCCATGCTTCTTAAAGCCGATAACTGTACTGCTATACTTACGAAATGTGTACTTCCAGCCCTAATTGGACAGTTCTATCCTTAAATTACATTAGTAATGGAGAACCACAAACTGATATATACAGGAATAAAAAAAATGAAATATCCTTTTATGTTGCCAAGCTCTAAACCAAATGCAATAAACTGGAAAAGACCTAAGGGTCACTGCAGACAGCACAGACCTACCAGAAAACAAGACACTGAAAAAAGAGCGCATGGTAGCACTGTGGATTTCTCTGTTTATTATTGGCACAATGCCATCTGCTTTCTAAGGCATAAAATCACTAGTTATTTTAGTGCTCGTATCTGTAATTATTCTCTGACAAAAGGGGAAGCTACCAGTCGATATTCAGTGCACTTGCAGAAAAAAGGGAATCTACAGTCAATATATATATATATGGTTTTGAAAAATAATTTAATATAACACCCTGATTTAAACTGAATAATGATAGCAGAACAACTTTGTTGCTTGCATTAATATTTTAGAGCAAGTGAAATGAATTCCCAAAATGGCTTAAACTAAACTGGAACAAATCACTCTTCTGCCAGAATAAGACTAGTCACACAATGAGGATGGCAATAGCTTATCCAGTAATAACTAAACCAGGAATGGCTTGATATGTAGAGACTAAACTTTGATCTAGTAGCATTTTTTCCTACAATCCATTTCTGTAAGAGAAATTAATCTTGGAACTTTCAATCCCTGAGGAAAGCTATTGTCATTCCCATAACTACTTTTAAATTATTTTCTTCTCATTTAACCATAAACTAATCTATAAATACACAATTAAGGTTTCACAACACCATTCATTAGACATGACATACAAGCCTTGCGTGCTGTTGTGAGAAGCACTCAACATTACTGTCTATTTGGAAAAAAAAAACCCTTTTACATCTTTTAAGAAGAAATATTTGTAGTACAAAAGCTAATGAGATACATGTAAACCTATAGGTGACACTAGTGTCAGAACTGAGAAGGCTTTGAATGATTTTAGATTAAATAAGATTAAAAAAGTTAGTATTCTTTTTTGGGATGAAAAAAAGAACACTCTCTTGGAGACACAGTCGATATCCAAGTGAGATGTGCCTTTCATCTCAAGATAACTACAGTGTGATGTTTTTTATGTTTTGTTACTTGTTCTAATAAAAAAAAGAAAAAATTAAATATGCAAAGTTATGCTGGTATTGTTTCTCTAATGAGAAAAGAAACAAAGGAAAGGAAAATAAAATAAAAGAAAAGAAAAGGAAAAAAAAGAAAAAGAAAGAAAAGGGGGAAAAAAGGAAAAGAAAAAAGTTTTAATTAAGTCCTACTACCCTGGGAAATTACTAGATAAGCAACCAAACAGTTTCAGTTGGAGAAAAATTGCTTGGGGATTAAGTTAGGTGACGAATATATTGCTGTTACATCCTATCTCCAATATAGCTATCCTAGACCTCCTGCATGACCTTCTGCATAATCTCTCTGACTGTAACGTACGCTATCTTCAGCGAACAGGATGAAGTTTCACAAGTGATATCTCCACATCTCACTACTTAGAAAGCATGTGTCAGTCACATATGCTGATAAATGTAAGATTAGGCTCCGTTTTTAAAACTTGGATAACCCATACAGAACTCCTAGGACATTGAAATACCATCTATAGATGGGTGTGATCCACAATCAGTTTTCTTCCTTTCCTAAAATGTTTCTGGAGTGCCATGCCAATAGAGCCCCAACTACAGAAACCATCGTCTTGGGAAAGAAAATTTCAGGATGTTGGTCTTCCAAGAACTATTGGTGATACATGTACCACTTCCATTTTCAGAATGAATCCCAGGGTAATAAACAGCTCTGTCTAAAGAGGAGGGATCTGCAGTTTTTCCCATCTACCTTGTTAACGTGATTGGATACAAATATGCAGCTCTGTATTGCTGTCTGGTCATGAAGGCAGGACTTGTTCAGAGGACATTCTGTGAGATGAAGTTACGCAGTGTATTTCCTCCAGAGGAGAAAGTTAAGAGCAGTCTTAGCAGGTCGTCAGCATTGCTTGCAAAACACAGAACGGATGTTAAATAGCAATTACCGCTGAAACAGGATTTTAGTTTGGGGACATAACATTGAGAAAGCTTTTAAGAATGACTGGTGTCTATAACCTATTTTTAAAGATGTTTGAAAGGTTATTTATGGCAATGATAATCATAAACTGAGGAGGAAGGGACTAGGTTATCCTTCACATTGTCTCCAGCATTTCCCAGACAACATAATCTGTAGGAAATAATCATCAGAAGTCCTGCAATATCTGTAATGGAGCCACATACTGGTCTGCTCAGTGTACCTAGTCAAGGATACTATCATGCCCACAGCTATCCATGAATGCCTTCAAATGCAGGAGGTGCAATAGTGACTAGATTAAAGGTAATGGAGTTTTTGTCTCTGCCTTCAACAGGGTGCAGATTATGCTCCAAGAATGAATCTGTTCTCAGCTTTTAATGAGGACTGCAGGATACATATCTGCACATTTTTCTCTTTTCTGCCTGCTTCTTATATGGACCTACTGCAATTTGTCTGTTAGGCATGTACTATATGAAACACAGGAATTTATTAAGCCATCCAATCCATCATCTGAAAAATAAAGAAGTGTTCTTGATTTTTTTTTTTTCCATAATCAATCACTAAGTTTGCCTGGTTTTCAACAGACACAAGTGTACTGGATTTCCAGCTAGCTTTGTTTCCTTTTAACAAGGAAAACTTTCTTTCTAGCATCTGTATCAGGTTAATCCTGTAATGGGAAATCATATTTCACTTTTGCTTAAGGAAGAATACTTAGGACAATTCCATATCCTAAACATGACGACTACCTGCCATAATATTACCAACACTATTCTGCTATGGACTTGCTGTTTTAGTCCTTCACATTTATTATGTACTGCTTATTAATAATGCAGAAAGCTAAAGTGAAGAACCAGTGCAAGCAAACTGTTTACTGGTAATGGATTTTTCTCCTAATGAGAATCCTGCAGCTATAAGCAAAATTAAACAGTGACCTGTGTAAGCATTCCCTTCCAATTCAACACTGGATATCAACCTCAAGTTCACCATGGGTGACTGCAGTTTCACTGACATAGCCCTAATAGCTTTTTAAAACTTGGCATTTATATCAAGTTTAGTTTGTTCAAAAATTTGTTTAAAGTAGAGATCAGAAATATTCTTCTTCAGAATTTCCACGTTTCATTAAGTAATGTAAGAGTTTAACTCAAACATTAGGCAATGATTTCTTATATTGGCATAATTTTTTCATAAATAATTTTAAAACTGTAAGTGAACATTGAGCTATCAGTTTTCTACTCTGCAAAACAGATATTGGTATATTTCTGATCCTGACTTGCATGAATATGCCTGAATACCAATAAAATCCCAGATTTCTATTAATGTCTGTTTCATTGAAACAGGTGACATATAATATGATATAAAAATAATCATGTGGTAATGGCTCTAAAACCAGTAGTAATTATTAGCTTTTCTTAGTTAATTTAACAATAAATTATGTTCTTGTGTATGCTACAGTTTAAGCAGTATACTGCTACTATGTATGTCGCATGAATTACAGAAGGGAAAGAATGACAGGAAAGTCAAGAATGAAATCTTCCTTGAGAATTGCTTTAAAAGCTACATCAGTTCATAGTTTTGACTACATAAAGTGATTATTCTTCATCTTCTGTTTATACAGCTATAATACCTATAGGTCAAATGAGAGATTGGGCTATGTTGTGCAATGTATTTTATAAACAAATGGAACTGTGATAGATCTATTGCAAGAATCTCTCAATCTTAAATCTTGACAGCAGGCACTAAAATGTTGACTCTAGTGGTCAAACAACTGTATGTAGCCAGCAGCTCACAGTGCTATCACAGAATCACAGAATCACAGAATGTCAGGGTTTGGAAGGGACCTCAAAAGATCTTCTAGTCCAATCCCCCTGCCGGAGCAGGAACACCTAGATGAGGTTACACAGGAACACGTCCAGACGGGTTTTGAATGTCTCCAGAGAAGGAGACTCTACAACCTCCCCGGGCAGCCTGTTCCAGTGTCCTGTTACCCTCACTGAGAAGAAGTTTCTTCTCATATTTAAGTGGAACCTCCTGTGTTCCAGTTTGTACCCATTACCCCTTGTCTTATCATTGTTTGTCACTGAGAAGAGCCTGGCTCCATCTTCATGACACTCCCCCTTTATATATTTATAAACACTAATGAGGTGTCCCCTCAGTCTCCTCTTCTGCAAGCTAAAGAGACCCAGCTCCCTCAGCCTTTCCTCATAAGGGAGATGCTCCACTCCCTTAATCATCTTTGTAGCCCTACGCTGGACTCTCTCCAGCAGTTCCCTGTCCTTCTGTAACTGAGGGGCCCAGAACTGGACACAATATTCCAGATGAGGTCTCACCAGGGCAGAGTAGAGGGGCAGGAGAACCTCTCTCGACCTACTAACCACCCCCCTTCTAATACCCCCCAGGATGCCATTGGCCTTCTTGGCCACAAGGGCACAGTGCTGGCTCATGGTCATCCTGCTGTCCACCAGGACCCCCAGGTCCCTTTCCCCTANTTCCATCACTTTCCCAGGGATGGAGGTGAGGCTGACCAGTCTGTAGTTACCCGTGCTATTTCAAAGCTATCTCAATAAAGACTGTAGAAATGCCTATTCATCATCTTTGCAAAGTACATCTCAGATTTGTAGGAGCTGCAAAACATTTAGAAGAAAATAATGTTTTGAAATTAGGAAGTTAAACAAAACTAATCAAAATATATTTTCAGAGGTCAAGACACTTTTAGAAGACTTTTGTACAGGACACAGTAAGCACTCTGTAAGGAGAACCACAACAGACATATATATATATACATATGCCTAATTAGACACAAAGGAAAAGCAAGTTAGAAGGAAATAACAGTGAGAAACCAATAAATTCAGAAAATATGCAACCATCAAGTGGTTTGGACTATCTCAGTTTTGATCTAGAAGACTTTCAAATTTTGGCCCTTTTGATCTACAGTTCAGTGATCATTCTATGGTTCTCAGACATGAATAGACACAGCTGCCAGTGTGAAGATAATCTGTCACCACAGAAGAATCTAATGCAAGATTCCCATGAATCAAGCCCAACATGTATTTTATGGTAAAATTACAAGCAATTTAAAACTTACCTTTTTTACATTAGTGTGCCAAATTATAGGGAGTGCCTTATTTATCTTTAGAATGGCTTAGAATAACAATTGAAGTGTCACAGCCAGTGGAGAAAATTAGAATTCTGGCTCCATTTTTTGGTTTTCAGGTATTGAATTCTTAGAAACACTAAAATTTTTAAAGTCATCAGCAAATTCCCTTCAGGTGCATATAAATCTTCATTTCTAAATTGAAGAAAGGAAGCAGCAGGAAGTGCTAGCAAATGATCTGTATAAAGCTTTTGGATTGCTAAATAGATGAAGATGATATACTATGAATCAGCATATCTTTGAGCAAGTAATCCAGTGAAAGATTCCCAGGGCTAAAACAGTTCTTTGGAAAGGACAAGAGAAATACCACTTATCCTTCCAGGATATAACTAATAAGGACAAAGAACAAAACCCACTTTTAATCACACCTACTATAACAAAACACTTTTGGGAAGCTGCTTTGACTTCATACAATGACAAAAAAAAAAAAAAATCAATGGGTAAGTCTTGTATTTAAACATTTGAAGGACCCCATACATCACATTGCACCATGTTGAAGCTTTTCTTCTAATTGTCCTCTCACAGGGAATAGTTAGTTGAATGAGTCACAACAGTATATTATAATTGTACTATTACAAATTGCCATATACTCTACTTTGACACTCCATCAGTTCCCTGCAATGGATAAAAATGAAGCTTAAATAGCCCAGTATTTAAATTAAGAATCCACAGCATTGTCATTATTTTGGACACAATAACAAGCCTCATTGGAATGGGCCATCCAAGCCATGGGGAGGCTTGGAGTTAATTACATCACCTTAGACAATAATTTGCTTTTTGTAGTGGAAGTTATCTCTTTCCACAGTTGGTTCTCTTTTTTGTTGTTTTGTGATGTCCCATTAATCACAGCTACATTTACTCCATGTCATGTGATTCATCATCCTTTATCCCAGTAGCTGTTACAATCCTTTTGGACTCAGATAAACTGCTAATTTAAGCGGGTGATGTCCAGCCCTGAATATCACAATGGCTTGTAGGACACTGCTGAGGATCAGCTACTACATTCACATGGGCCAATTTTTTAGCTACTCCAATTAGTCTACAGCTCCTGTTCATGTGTTAGGGTAGAGTTCATGTTCATCTCAGATGAATGGATTTCTTTTCTGATGCAGGCCTGACATGACAGGGCATAAAAATATGCGCACCTTTTTCTAATGTGGTAGTATGCTACTCCTTTTCTTCTCTCTTTCCTTTTCCTTTTCCTTTTTTTAAGATTTTCAGGTTTCTTCCAGACATGTCATGAAGCTGACTATATTTAGAGGACTGTAGAGAGGTGAGAGGAAGGAAGAAAGTTTTTGCTGTTTCTCTGTTTTTCCAAGCATTTTCCCACTGTCTTCAGATACCTTCTTCTACAATATGTGTAATACAGCCACAGGAGATAGAAACATTTACATAAAGTTAAAATGAGACATAAAGTAGGTATAATATCCAACACCATAATTTAGCAAGAAAAAAAAGTATTCCAAGTAATAAAATCCCTTGATTTCTGTTGTAAACAGAAGTATTTTCCTATAATTTATTCTATTTATGTTATTTTTAAGACAAGTAACAATAGACTGTTTATTCAATTGGAACTAGTAACTTGCTAGCATGGTGTGTATGAGGGGAGTGTATCAAAAAGTTACAGAAAACTACTCTTATTTTTTTTTCTTGAGATAGTGCCTGAGGGCAGGTGTAAGACACTGTGACTCACCCTTGCCTATTATGTGAAAATCATAGCTCTTAATGGCTTTGCAATAGAACTGGCTGCACCAGCCTGAACGGTGCAGTAGATTTCTATGCAGGAAGCGAAAGCTTTCACAAATTACTTCAGTTTGCTGTTTGCAGCAGGTGGAGGAGAAGGTGAGAGACAACAGCAGAAAGTGTCATGCCATTGGTGGACTGATATTATGGCATTCATGGTAAAGTGTGATTGCCAAACTTTCTGTCTATGTGGTGTTACAAATGGCTTCCAGCTAAATCTTACTCTGAATTATGCAAAGGAGTGTAGCAGAGGGGAGAACAGGAGTTGTTAGAAATGTAGAAAAGCCTGTTCTTTACCAGAGCTTGGCAAAGCACATGGCATATCATGTGTGGTGAGAACTCTTCAGCTACATCCAAGCTCAGACTGGAAGGATTTCAACTAGGAACAAGTTGAGAGACTTATAGCCCCATGCTTACCTGTGAAGCTTAAAGAAATGACATTGCAGAACACTGTTACACTCTCCAGGTCTAAACCAGGAGTTCATGCTGCTGTCAGTCCCATTTGCCCCACTCCTTCTACTGCCTCACATTGCTATATTTGCTTCTGTTAGAGAAAGACCCCAGTTTTCACAAAGATAGACATTTAAGGATTAAAAATTCAGTATGCTGTTTTCTAGTAAAAACACTAATAGCTTTTGAAGAACAAGTGAAAGAGAGATATTCTAAAGTGAATTCTTTCTTCAATCTTGTCTAAATTAAGTTTAAAGATGTCAGTATGTGTTAAGTAGGTTTTGATGAGTCTGCTTTATGAGAGATTTCTGGTCCAAATTGGACAGCTTAGCAGATGCATTAGGCAGAATATCATTTCTTCAGATTTCTAAAGTATACAAATCAGCATGATAGCTAACATAAGTTAACATCAGCTATTTAAAGTTCGGTCAAGTCAAGATTTAGAAACAGATCTGACTGCTGCTTAACACCATATTTTGAAAGTGTTAGTCTTGTTTTATTTTTACTGTTCCTTGGAAGACACCTTAAATCTCTTCCAAAACAGAATATTTCTAATGGCCATCAAAATGAGTAAACTCCCACAGAGACCAAAGTTTCCACCATTTGATGATTCACTCACTTAAGGAACAAGTTAACAGCCTATTAGAGAATGGTCTTTTACCCAAATGGTGACTTTTTATGTGGGCAACATGCCCAGTACTATGCTACTCATAGAACTTTCACATTGCAGTAGCCATGCTTTGCAATGAAGTATCTCATTAGAGGCTTTATTACTCACACTTCAAGAAATGACATTCACATGATTAACGAACTATACCTTTGGGAGGAAATATTAGATGAAAGAATGGGATATCTCTTAGAAAGAAAACCTGTTCTTTGGCATTGTAGCACCTGTGGTGACAAATACTGATTCGGAAATGTGTTCTTTGTACATGGTCCGCGCTCTGCATCCATTGTCTGCTACAGTTTTGTGGAAAGCTATATTGTATCTTCGTATAGGTTTAGCTTACTTCTCTGTAAATAAGGTATGTTTGTATCCCATCAAACCCTGGGGGCAGAGAAGCAACACACATTTTTAGGCATGAAATTCTTCCTTTCGGTTCTCCAATCCACTGCAGACTGGCAGATCTACAGGAGCTGATGCCACAGTTTTCTGTTCCCTGCTAACCTCTTGTCTGAATCACTTCTCCTGATAAGATGCCTTCTTAGAGCAAGGATATTTTCCTTGCTTTTTTACCATATGATACAGCAAAGACTGAGTATTTTATATGGAAAGTGTCACAGAGCTGATCTCAGGTAATAGCACTTTGGAGTGCCATCATCCATATCAACCCTTTCCTCTGAGGCTCAGAGAGCTCCTCCAGACACACCTGGGAGATGCAGAGAAGAGTATGATAAAGGCACTTCAGCTTTCAGTATTGTCTCTTGCAGGTGGAACAGCTAGACTGCCTTTGCTCTACCACTCCATTTAGTTTCAGAAGCTGTAAGCCTTCTTTATTTTATCTTTTATAAGGTCCTGTAGCTTCTGCTTTTGTTGAAAATGCTTATTGAAAAAAATACAAGTTCTCTGCGGTGTGCATGAGAGCTTTGACCTTGTGTGCAAGGACCACCTGTGCTCAAGATTTCCTTCCTCAGGTGCCCTGAAATCCTGCTTGAGCTCCCATGGGAACAATTTGGAAAGGCTCCTGTATTTTATGACAATGTGGCACAGCTGACAGTAGCACTGAGGCAGGTATTATCAAAGGTTCCTCCTGTGATCAACTGTCTCATATACACTCACTTGCAAAAGACTTGTGCCATCTTGGAAATTTTTCTAATTTCTCTGCAGCTCAGCCTCCCTATGTTTAAAGATGACACATGCAGATGCAAAATATTAAGTACAGACTAGTTATTACCTTTCTTTGTATTAAAGCTAATAAAAAGTACCACCATTGAATTACAAATTTTTCATAGGTTTATTAATTGTTTGCACAAAAGACTAAGACTATACACAATATACAAATTATAATAATAAATTATAATANATGTTTAATCACAAGCCTTCAGCGTTCTACATAGTCTGACCCACAGTGCTGCGCACTTGGAAGGAGTGAGTCCTTGATTACTGTTTTTCTTTTCTCTCCAAATATTGACACAAGGAAAAGCCAATACATGATTATAAGGGCAATGTATTCTTGTTGTAATGCCATTAGTTAAATAAAAAAAAAAAGAAAAGAAAAAAGAAAGAAAGAGCTTAGATCACATCATA
>VYZX01004506.1:20331-40742 GCA_013401335.1 Brachypteracias leptosomus | reverse complement strand
AACCCATTTTTATGGACATTTTACAAACAAAGCAATCACTTGGTGCCCTAAATGCATACCACTTCCTGGAAAAATATTTTTGAATCTCAAAGACTAATTTGGACCACATAAATCAGTAAGAAGGAAGAAGCCTAGGGAAGAGACAGATCTTGTAGGATGGTGCAGTGGAGAGCTAGTGCTGAACCAGCGTCCTGATACCGTGTGTATGGGGACGCAGAGCAATTAGAACAGACATGAGATACTGAACTACTTTCACTAAAAGTCTTGTAGCACTTTCAGAAGGATGAACGATCTTGTTATTTCTGATAAATTGAAATCTGAATGGTTATAATGCACCTGAACTTGCAATGGAACACAGTATTCCTCTGCTCCTTCTTTTCTCCACTTTAAAAGTCTATTACATAGCACTGTGACGCAAGTTCTTCAGTGTGGATGAAAGATGACTCTAGACTTAGCTCTGTGTTTTATTATGGTACAGGAAGCCAAAGTAGTGTCTAAAAATGCCACTTGAACATGGCTTGCTAAGGTAAGCAACAGCACAGACTGTGCAGGATTGCATGACTGCATGGAGTATCAAAGGGATGGAAGAAGGGGGGTGATTCTTTTGTTTTTAATGGAGGAATACAGTGAGATTTCTACTAGAGGACGCTGAAATATAGGAGACTGACCTTATAAACTCTTTAGTTGGTAAATATAATAGAGGTTAGTGCTTCTGCACCTTATATTGAGCTTCTACTTTATGATATGTACGCTGTAGAAGAGGCCATCATTAAGCCAACAGCAGCACAGCCATCGAGGCAGACAGATTGAGTGGCTTCTTTTATTCATGAATCTTTTTTTGCGATTGACTTTTATTGCACAAATTATGGTGCATACTTTTGTACTACCATTTAAAGCTCTGATAGTTTTTACCTGTGTGAACATTAACTAGAAATAAAGAAAAAGCAGCATGCTCCTGTCTCTTCTTAAAAGAATCAATTTTTCATTTTCTTCACTTCTTTGCATGAAATATTTTAGATCACATAGCCTGCAGACAGCTGTATGAATTTTTAAGAGTGAAGACACTAAGCATATGTTGCAAATTCTTATTGCTATTCTGTTGTTGAAATAGGCTTATGGAATGATATAAAAGAATCCCCTGAACTCATGTAATAAACTATGCATTATTTGGAGGAGTCAAGATTTTCTTCGCTGGCATTTCTTCAGATTCTCTAAAATCAATCTAAGCTGAAAAAAAAGAAAAAAATATTGTGTATTGAAGTGTGTGTGTGTATATATATATATTCACAAATGAATGGCTCCTATAACTTCAAAAATGCGAATAATGTAGTTTTATAGTAAACGGGTGCTCAGTTCAATATTGAGAAATCAGTGTGTTGCTCAGAAAAAGCAAGTGCTTTAGGCTGCAAATCTGACATATGCTTGTACTTTCTGGCAAGATGCATCCTTCAAATTTCATGGGATACAGTACTGCTCTGAGCTCCCTATGGTATGTCTTTCCTCTGTTTTTTTCTGCATGCTCTAGGGATCTTCACATATAGAGAAAACAGACTAGATTTGCTGTGTGGCTCTGAGAGCAGTGTCTGTCCTCAGTGATGACAGTGGAAGATCTATGCATGCAGGGCAAGCTGAATATCAAACTGGGGAGCAGTCATGCACAAATGAGACACAGAATGAAAAATTCCACCGATTTTTAAAATAAAGACTTAATCATTTAGAGTATTACACATTCTTGGTATGCTGGTAGTCAGAATCCTAGGGATAAAGATGATAGACTGTTTAAAACTGTAGTATCTCTGTGCTGTACTCCCTGGATTAGGCAGCACCTTGTACACATATAGTCCAAAGAGACAGTAATTGGCAACACACAGGTCATGCATGTTAGAAAATCTTGCTAGGATGCCTGCTTCTTTCTGGCAGATACAGCCTGGAGTAACAAATGCTCGATCTTAATTATATACTATGTTTTGCCTTATGGGAATGAATCCTTTTCTGTGTACTATTCTTAAACCTAGTTCCTAATTTGCCCTGTGTGGTAAATGCTACTTTCAGTAACTGCTAATCATAGTACCCCAGCTTTTACATCCAATTTTTCCCCACATATGTCTAAACGTTAATGTTAGCTATTAATGTGGTGAGGACGTTTGTGATGTCATATCCTGTCTTATTCTCTGGCCAAGATTATATGTGCAACATAAATTACTTATACACGTTTTGGTTCTTAAAAGAACTCTGATATAGCATAGGGTCTCATGATGTCAGATGCTGTAAAATTGAAAGGGGTTGACTAGTCTCCTTGTAAAGAACTTCAGTAATTTAGACAGACAAGGCAAAGCATCCCACCACTCTGGATTTTACACAATTCTGTGTGGATGGACACCTTTTCTTTCAGAGAGCTGATAAAAGGGCGTGATTAAGTTTCTGATTCAAAACATTTTTAGCTCAGAAACACAAACTGTAAATTCCAGGGAATAAGACTTTTATCTGTCTTGGTGACATTTGCTAATTGATAAAAGGCATACTGGATTGCATCCGTTGCTACTTTTTTAGGCAAACAATTTTATTGCTGCGGTTGAAAACACAGCAGTTTTCAAATCTCACATGCTCTTATAGTTCACGGTCTGCATATACTCCCTAGTCTCTTGGGGTCTCAACAGGACATTTGCAGATTGGTAAATGAGTATCAAACAGGAGTTAAGGTGGCTGTCTGCAACTTATCCTATTAACAGCTCCGGTGATTTTCTCATATTGGAACATATGGTAGGATTGCCAGAGTAGAGATGAAGGTGTGCATCAGGCAAGACGTATCTTAGCTGCTTTTAAGTCTTACCCAGAGCATGCTAGTGGAGCAGCCAACCCATTTTTAATCCTCCTCACAAAAGCCTGATAACAGAAGTGGGCACCAGCTATTAACAGTGACTCTAGTGCCTTTCCAAGATCCAAATCTTGTTAGCCATTCGCATGCCAGCAGGGTATCTGAATGTACTCCGGTCTATTCTCAGATAGAACAGTTTCATCTCACTCCAGCTGTTTCCAGTAGGGATGCCTCTCTTTAAATTGCCAAAGAAACAAACTGGGAGTTTGTACCTCTGCAGAGAAACCAGGTTAACTGATTCAAGAAGTAAATGTAGTTCTCCCATGCCCCTTTGACCAAAATCATCTGCAGAACAATTCGTGCTTGGATGGATCTGTGACAGAGTCCCCTCCAGGTGTGCTCAAAACATTAAAGATTTCTTCTCTCTTCCTCCATTAGAAATGTATAAGCAGCTGTGGGCTGCTTCATTTTACCAGTGCTCCACATCCTGTTACTTATAATCCATTCCTGAGTATGTCTGCCAGCAAAACTTCTGCCAGAATGGTATCTTCCATTTTTAAAATAGAAGCTTTCCTTTTTATATGAAAGATCTTTTTTCATCTCCAAGCTGTGTGCAGCAAGAGACTGATGAGCAGGCTGCATGTGCAAACCATGTTGATGAAGGGTTCCAAAAAACCTTATTAAAATATATACACTGACTTAAAGTTCAGATGGTTTCCCTGTAGCGGGCAGAACTGACCCTGCTGTACTTGACTATTCTGAATACATCTTTTCCAGAGATTAGTTATTCCTGTAACGCTTGGATAGTGATACTTTTGACTTAAAAATAGGACAGATTGTACAAAACTTCATCTCTTGTTCTTTATTATCAATAGTGTATTTTTACAGTGGAAATCTTTTCAGGAATGTCTATTATAGAATTAATATCGAAGGTTCTACTGCCTTCTGTCATGTCTGTCAACAATTTGTGTACAGAGTATAAAAGATTTTTTTTTTTCTACCCCCTCACTCTCAGTTCTTTTAAAAAGAATTCTCTGTGTTCATGGATCTTATTGTATGCTAAAGGAGGTTTTGTGAAATGTATTGTTAACATATTGGTAGTTCTTTCCTGCTGCATAGTGGGTCAGTTTTGTAATAACAGAAAATAGTGAAGCACAAAGATAAGTTAAAAGAAATGTGGAAATTTTTTGTTAAAAGTTACCTGCTGCTTTTTTGTTGAAAAATTTACACTCCCCCTCCCCAATGACTTGCAGTATTTGAGGCAGCAGCTGTCAGTCATATATAATAGAGTTAGCAAGCTATTAAGTTGTCCAAGACTAAGTGCTTAATTAATTAAAAATTTGAGGCATGTAAGGCAGAAAAGCAGCAAGCTTGTTTGCAGTACTAGAACCCCAACTGTACCCTAGACACTCTAACTAAGACTTTCCCTCAGTCCAGATAAGCATGCCCATCACTACTCACATAACCTGTTTTGTATGTAAATAACGTGTACAAGAGTATACACAATTTCTGGTCTAATTGCAGTTTATCAGCTTCCTTCACCATTCCTGTAATCAATTATATTGTGAATTTCTGACAGGTTTGTAAATGAACAATAGCTTGCAAAGTTTCATTTTTGGGGTAATTTTTCTGTCTAATCTCTCTCTATTAATTAAACCTTAGGGAAGGTGCTAAAAATCTTTTTTTTTTCATTAGACAGGGATACATAATTCAATAGTTCCTTTAGCTTCAATCCAGTGTTATTATGTATTCTGGCTGCAATTATATACCAAATTTATACACTGAACTTTTCTATTAATATCAATGTAATTATAACCAACTACTTTCGTAAAAATTTAACAGTCTTTGTCAACTGTTTTAGAAAGCTAGCGAGTTAATGGTTTTGAAGTTATGCTACTCTGGGAGCAGTGCATTTTGGATATTAAGTTTGTATATGTATTAATAGCTAGGCATAACATGTACTGCCAAACACTCTTAAGATGGGAGTTTTTTGAATCCTATTCTACAGTTATTTGAGTTACTTCTGCTTAACTGCTTAGTACTGCAAGCTGTTTTGTGCTTTGATTTTTTTTGAGTACAGCAGAAAAGGGTGCAAGTAGATCCTACTTTTCAGTAAAAAGAAATTCTGACTTACACTTGATACTGCCTTTGTTAGGGCTACCATAGCCTCTGCAGTCAGTACTTTGCTTTTGGTTTCAGTTGACAAATCATGAAATAATTTAAAAATCCGTTAATTATCTTTTTTTCTCTGCTTGTTTTTAGCTTTGTGGGCCATTGTTACACCTTTTGATTTTGTAAACAGGAGGCCATAATTCCTAGCTTTTGTGTGGAAGGAAGCAGTACTTTGTAACACTACTTGTTTGTGAGAAATTAGCAGTTAAAATCATGCCAAAATGCAAATGAGGGGGCTGAGCAGAATGGCAGGAAGTTAATCATAGTACTTCACATTCTTGCAACTTGCCAGAGTTGGAAATAATTCTCTACCTCATTGGAAAGCTGTGGGAATGTCAACTTTCCAGAAGTAGCTGTAATTTGTCCTAGCCCTGGCTGTTTGGATTATCAGGACAGAAACTACAGAATTCTCTTTCTGGCTTTTTTAAGTTAATCCACTATAATAACTGAAATAGTCCAAAAGTAATGTGAAGTCAGGATTTAACTTAGAGTTTGTGGGTTTTTTTAACCAAATAGCGTATGGAAAAGAAATAGCATATTTGAAAAATGGGAACAAGCTCTTAGGAAACACATTTTGGAGGAATAGATTATGAGGAAATTCAAGGTAGATATATTTACTTCCAAAGCATAACAGGAACTTGGCTTTATTAAGAAAGCAGCTGCTTTTCTTTCTTATAAAGCAGAGGGCTATAATGCTTTATTGTTGCAGGGCAGTTGCATTTTGCAAGCTGTGCTAGAATTAAAGAATGTTTCTAGTGTGTTTAAAATGTCATTGAGAACTGAAGATGGGAGGAAAGGCTTTGTCTTTAAACAACCAAAACACAGCGAGCATCCCAGTCTCCAATAGGTTACATACACCACTGAGAAAGCAGAGGGGCACTGGCTTGGCTCCCCTCCAGCAAAACCTGCAGCTATTGCAACCTCAGTGCTGTCGTGAGATGCTCTCATCACCATTGCTTCCCCTCAGCACCATCGGCTGGTATATCTGGATGAAAGCAAGTATCAATGTAAGATGACAGGATTCAGGATGAGACTTTTAAAAGTTCTATTGAGTTTTGTTGACTATAGAGAGAGGCAGTAAGAATTAAATTAAAATGTTCATTTAAATCAGCCCTTATTATTGGTATCTGAGGAAGAACATGGAATAGTTCTGAACAAGCATCATAGAAGAAATTTGAATTATGACCAAGTGAGCGTGATGGGCTTGCTTCTGCCCTGAGGTATACAGCCAAAAAATGTAACCTTTGTGGATGACAGGAATGTATATATGCATTCCATTTAAGAACAGATAATTAAACTGTTTCTAAGTATTATTAAAAGATACATGATTTTTCACAATATACTGAGCTTCATTGTCCTTCATATATGGTTTAGCAGAACTCTTCCATTTCTGCACACAGATCTATTTGTATGGAGGAAAAAAAGAATTACTGCCTACTATAGGTAGTTTCTATGCAGAACTTGTAAAATATGGAGGCTTAATTTGAATGTTATTCCCAACAGTTTCCTTTTGAGATTACATCTATGTGCCTATTTATAGGAATCTTTTTTTTCTTTGTGATTAGATGTAATTGGACTATATGAAGGTTTCTGGTGAAGAAGAGATAAAAAGGAGTGTATGATGCTAAGTAATGATAGGTTGTTTCTGTAGTCATGGCAAGTGATGCATTTAGAATACTAACAGCTTATTGACTAACAGCTTTGTGCAATTTATAGACTATGAATCATACAAAAAAACCCCAACAAACCTTCATGCAGGAGGACTTTTTACCTGGACACTAGTGTGATTATAGAAGATTGGCATGAGGTCTGTTCAGAAGAAAATTTGTATCATGAAATTTGCAGCTATCGCCTATTTCTGATGTGTAATTAAATCTGCATATGTAGAAAGTAATTAAGAAACAAATGCCGGTTGTATTTTATGGCTGGTTTATAGTGGTTTATGGTATTTAACTATGTTACTTAAAGTGAAAGTAGAAAACAAAATATCTGCCTTTTCTCCCCCATATAAGCCTTATGTTCCTATGTTACCTAAACCCAGTGGATGGTTAACACCTGTATAGAGACACATTTATTGAGAGCAAGTATCTTCTGTCTCTCCATTTAAAAATATTTATTTAAAACCTCAGGACATCTGTCCTTCAGGCCAGGAACATGGGATTTTAGGGGCCACGGAAATATTCTGGATCTAAAACAGACTTCTTTACAACTTTCATACCATGGGAGGACATCAATGCACATCAGAAACAGTTCTCCACTCTGCAGTAATGCCTTGTGGATTTCAATAATGCAAGCAGATGCTCCACAATTTCTTAACGGAATAATTTAGTAATAATCATAATAAAAAATCCTGATGATTCAAGTCTGCTATTGCTAAAAGATACAGAATGTCAGAAATTATCTCTTGAGGCACAAGGTTTTACTGCCGTATCTAGCTTTTATTTTCTAAAAGAAAACCCTTGCCTGTTGTTGAGCTGTGTAAATAATACCACAGACAAAGAAATGCTAGGATGAGGAGCCTTCCGGGGCTGTTTACTTTGAACCTAAAGAAGTTAGAAACAAGATTTAAAAGCCTCAAGAGGAAGAGAAGATCAGGTGAATGAATACCGGTCAGGCGGTAGCTTGTGACTCAGGTGACTGATTTTGTTAAAACCTCGCTCAAAACAGGTCTTGCTCCCGTTAACAAGTATGATAACGTGACCGCTGTTAGGCAGCTCGTTAAGAGAGTTCCGAAAGCAGAAAGAGTATTTTTACTGTGAAAAGACTAGAGCGTAGGAAGCTCTCTGTGTGTCTCGGGAATAAACGAGGCACTGGGGCAGGTTCGCTGTTACCGTGATCCACGTTTCTCCAGGCTGGGACCCTCGCCTTCCCCCTCCTCCCTTCAAACCGAGATGTTCTCGCCGCCCGCCGGCGCCCAGGGAGGACGGGAGCAGCCCGGGATGGCGGCGGGCTCCCGGCCCGCCACGGCCCCGCGCTGGGCCCCCAGCAGCGCCCACCCTGCAGTCCCGAGCCGCCGGCGGCACCGCAGCGCTGGCTTTTGCGTGGAGCAGAGCGGAGCCGGGGACCCGCCAGCCATGAAAGCCGTACCGTGGGACAGCGTGCGGCGCCGGCAGCTGCCCGGGAGGAGCAGCCCCGGCAGGAGCGGAGCGGCCGGCCGCCCCCTGCCCCTAGTACCAAAGTTTCCGCTGGCAGTAGGAGGGTGGCGGGGGCCGCAAGGGGTAGCCGAAGGGGCGGGCGCCGCCGGGGGTGCCGTGGGTCTCCCCGCCGGTGGGGCGCGGGCAGCTCTTCCCACGGCGGGCGCGGCTCCTACCTTCTAGTACCGAGCAGAGTTTGTGCAGGGCCATTGTCTCCGGTCGGGCCGCGGCGGCAGCGATCACCGGCGCTCCATGGCCGCGGTCGGGCGCGGCGGCGGCCCCCCGCNGCGCTCCCTGTAAGGCGGTCTGAGCGCAGCTCGGCAGCTCCCAGCACGACTGAAGCAGCTGCTGCTAAATGAAGCTCATTTAAGATGTGAGGGGTGTTTGCCTGGATGAGCCGCTTGTACGCATGTGCCCGCCCCCCCACGGAGCCCCGCAAGCAGCCGCAGCCGGCGGGGCCGCTGTGCTCCTCCCGCCCTGCCGGGCACTGAGCGGGGATGGTGGCGGCCGTCCTAGCCCCGTCTCTACGGGGAGCTGGTAGTGGCCCCGTTGAGGCACCCCACCTCGGTCCCTCGCCATGCATCGTGCCCCAAGCCCCATCCTCCCCGCCCGTCTCCCGGGATTTTTCCGTCTGCAGAGAAGGGCTCGGTGGTGCTGGCCGCCAGGAGCGTGTACGCGGCGACCAGGGGGGAGCGGGTGGGTCGAACACAGAGGGTCGGGTGAACCTGAATCCTGGCTGCCCGCCTTTCTTTGGGATCTGAGTGGGTAGAACGGAGCCGGTCTTCCCCTTCGTCTTCTGTTCCTCCCCTTCTTCCCCTCACTCTCGTGGCAGAGAGCCCGTGCGGCGTGCCCAGATGCCTGCCTGGCTGCAGTGTGCTTCCTGCAGCTCAGGCAACGGTAAAAGCCCATCACACGCTATTGTGCGGCTGTTGTCTGACGAGAGTGACAGCTAAAATGGAGCTATTACTTTACAAGAAGTTAATAAAAAGGCGCACTTAGCCTGCTGCCTGCCCTGGCTCCCACCCCTCTGGTTATCCATCACATTGGATTAGCTTGTGAGGGGCAATGTTACTTAGGGAAAGGGCCCGAGGTGGGGCCAGGTGGAGATGTCGGGGGAAGGACTGACTCTATCCCCCAGGAGAAGGCCTCTCCCCTGGGCTGCAGATCCCGCCGCGGGGGCATCCCACGGCGGTTGGGGCTCCGCGTCCTTCCGGACATCTGCGAGCTGGCGATGTGTAACGGCCAGGGCTGCTCCTGTTCCGGACAGCCGGGAGCATGGCCGCGAAAGGTTGCCGTACCGGTAAGACTACGTGTAAAATTATAGAAACACATGTAAGCCCATTAGAGATTGATTTTTTTTTTTTTTTTTTCAGATCTCCCATAGGCAACACCGATTGAAGTATCCCAGAGTCTAGAACTGCGGATTAGGCGAGGCTGAGAGCCTTTTCTCAGGCTTCCAAGTATTGAAACAAGGAGATGTTTAGATCTGTACACGGAGAGTGTTGCAAAGCTTTGCGCAGCAGGCAGGAGCGGTCCGAGTCCTCCCGGCCCATCGGCCGCAGGGGCTGCGGTGCCAGGCGCGGCGTCCGCGGGTTTCCCGTGCCCGAGACAGGCTCCGGCCCCGCTCACAGGATGCAGGGGGTACGTCCTCCACGTTCTCTCAGGTCTTCTCCCCATCGCAGTCGTGCAAAATGAGGCGAGTCTGAACCTCCAAGTGCCCCACGCAGAACTCCGCTGTGCGAACTCAGGCACTTCCTGAAAGCAGTTTGAAACCACTCGACAGACCCACTAGATTTTTTTAAACTAAATGAAATGGATAATTGCAACTTGCGATTCCGTCTGCTTAAGGAGTAGGACCGCTCGCTACAGTCTCGAACATGATTGTGAGAGGTTAAGCTCAGATTTCTTTGTGGTTTGGTCCTAAGTGTTTGAATGTTAAATTCTTTCTACGATGTTCAAAGGTCAGCATATCCTGCTAGAAAAGGTCGTTCTCTTGCTTCAGATTATCAGTTAAATATTTCAGGCTCTTCGAGTCAATATGACTGTCAGCTACGGCGAATTAAGAACGGAGGGATGGAGGAGCAACTGGACGACGCCGGAGAGGAGCCCCGCGGTGCGGGGGGTGTTACTGCTCCCGCCCTGCGCAGCCACGGGGCTCTGGGGCACCCGGCGAGACCTTACAGGAAAGGTCCTGCGCTTTTATTGGTATTAAAGATCCATTTCAATGTTCTAAGAAGCTTGATGAAGTATTAAGCTTGATGTTCTGGCAAAATCCCAAGTTACATAATTATATTATTCCGCTTACTCGAATTGTCCTTTCAATTTCAAATAGAGATGATACAGTCCTTCTCAAGGGGCAGTTTTTCCATGAATTGTTAAATAGCTGCTGCATTCCAGCAGTAGATAAAACAATTTCTCTGTCTTCACCTCTTAACCATGTATTTATAGTGCTATGATGAAACGTTAAATTATATAGTGAAAACTCCTATACAAATAGAAGGTCTCATTA
This sequence comes from Brachypteracias leptosomus, assembly GCA_013401335.1. Lineage (NCBI taxonomy): Eukaryota > Metazoa > Chordata > Aves > Coraciiformes > Brachypteraciidae > Brachypteracias > Brachypteracias leptosomus. The sequence goes on along the minus strand of VYZX01004506.1, from coordinate 30,112 downwards.
GGTGTATCTATTTTGCATTTTTTTTTCTTTACTAACAAGAATGTTTTCTGTAGTAATTCTAGAAAGTACCTAACAGACTAATGATTGGTACTGTATCTGTGCATCATTCACAATTTTTTATCCTTTCTGGATGTATATAAGTACAAAATTAAAATCTGACTATGCTGTTGTGCAAATTGTTAAAGAGACAGGGGATGGACTGCTTTTTGTTTTTCGTTTTTTTTTGGAATGCACAATGTAGCTGATGGCAAAATTTGGTTTTAGATATTTTTATTACTTGTGATGATATAAGAAATGCGAGAACTAGCCTCATTCTCAGATCTCAAGATGTATTTGCATTCAAGAAAACTATTCGTGGTCAGTTGTCTCACACCAAAGAAATAGGAGAAAAACCTTGTAGTATCTTGTGCTCAATACAAGTTGGTAGTAACTGTAAAGACTCAATCTGCTACAGTCAGTTTAACTGAAACATTAACTAGTTTGTCCATTGGAAGGTTGAACAGAGCTACTGCACACTTGGGGAAGTGTAGTAGCTTTTCCAACCTGTTCTTTTCCCAGGGCTGTGTCAAACTGTCAGTGTGGAAGATGCAGGTAGAGTAGCATCAACTCATAGATGATTTGGTATAGTCTAAATTTGGGGCTTATTATACCATCATTTACTACTGCTTTCAGAGAAATTTCTCATGTGGACACCCCTGTCACTTTGTCTTGCTAGAGTTCTTGTTATAGGTGGTGCTTTAAAATATTTTATGGTGACAGGTCTGAAGAAACTTTCACTTCCGATTTTCTAAGCTTACAGAGTGCTGCTTTCCAAGGAAGAAAATGTGCCACCAGCTCAAGCTAGAAGTAAGCCTGAGTTAATTAAACTTGAGTTTGGGAGCTAAGAAACATTGAAGATAGCTTTTGGACAACCAGTTGTGTATTGTTTTGCTGTTCTATTGAGTCATCATGATTATTTTTGAATGGGAACAGTTAACGGAAGTCAATGGGACTGCTCCTTTTAATGCAGGTAAATACCTGCAGGAACAGTTACAGAATGAGTCAGTTACAATTGGTGCTCTGCTGCAATAAAAGACTTAAATTTCCATTATTAGAACTGGTTTTGACTCCTCCCAGTACTTCTTAAAACTTATTTTGATTTGCTGTTCTGCTGGAAGTTTTAATTTTAATATTACCCAAAGTATTTGCTGCTCTTGAGTAGCAGATTATACATCACAAATAGCTGTAGAACAGCAGGTTTTTTACTAAATCTGAGGCTATTTGGATATTGTTTTTAAAAGAGGTTGCAAAAATATAGATATCAACAGTGAATAATTATGAAAGGAAGATTAGGAGTTACATTTTAACTGTTCTGGTACTTGGGTTTATTAATAGGATTTAGGTTGTGTATCCTTTGATAAATCATAATTATATACAATTTCTAATTAGAAAAATGATAGAAGGTTTAAGTGCCTCTTAGTGCAGTAATACAATATGTACCCATACATAAATATGTGCTTTATTATTTACTACTGAGTTAAGAACATTGCAAACTTTTGAATAGTCATGAAGAATATTGATAGTCTTCAGAAAGCACTGTGCACTTCTCTTTGCTAAGCAGTATAATTAGATCTGAGTATTAGAATATACCTACAAACTTTTCTGGCTTAAGTTGGGAAATTCAGGGATCTCAAAATAAGGTTAGCATATACTTTACGTAATTTTTATGGACTGTATCATAGATGGGATCACATTTTTCATTGAAGACAGGAATTAATTATAAAAATAGTGCTGCGGGGCTGATTATTTTCAAAGTGACAGCTAAGGCTGATATTACTAGTGCCTGAACAAAAAGATCCTGCTGCCAAAATGGAAAGAAACCCCATAGGATGGATGGGGTACTGAAACAACACAGCAACTTCGCATTTAACATCTCTAGTGCTCTTGATTTCTTAATGTACTTCTCAGTCTTTGATTAAAAATTTTGCCTATCCCTTTAGAATTAGTACTATTTGCAAAGTTTGAGATTATTTTAAGCATAGTTTTATTTTCTGGGTTTTAAAAAATAGTTCTTTCAGTTATTAATACCTTCAAAACTGGCATAGTTAAAGCTTTTACATTGTTTTAACAAAAGTGAGCTCCGATTATTATATTATAGTAGAAAATTATGGATTGACTTCTCCTGTTCTATTTAAGTGTAACTTATTTGAAAGTAGTCATAAAAGTCCTGAATTCATTTGGTGCATTTAGAGTGATTACTTTTCAATTAACTCTAGCACGTTTTGAATACAGTTCTCTGTTAAAAAAGATGGCCTTATCATAGGAGGAATATCATACTATATAGAATATGCCTATCAATCTACAACAGAAAAGTTGGTTCTTTTGTTGGGGGATTATAGTGCATTAATGATAAATCTGATAGAAAGATTCAATCTTAAAGCTTCTCATGGAAAAAGAGAACAAAGAAAGATGGTATTTCAAGAGCCATCTGTCAGTTGGCATGTCAACAGTATTTTTATATAGATGAGATTTCACACTGAAGAAGCCTTCCAATAGCATTTCTCACCAGGACTGTGTTATGGTGGATGCATTTTGAAAATTTATGTAGTTAGAACTATTTCTCACTTCTCAGTTACTGTGAGGATCACCTGGAACTACACTTTCTAATTGATATTGCTTTCTTAAACTTACCAGTAGAAGGATAATAACCTTACCCAAACATACTTTTGATGCTTATAGAACAGAAAACCAAAGTATGACATGAAACCTTTGACAAGAGGTTTAACAGTATTTAATGCCTTAATGCAAAATAGTATGTATATACTGTTATGAGCCAAGCTAAGAGTAGACAGAACCTGCGGTAAACTTTATTATAACAAAACTAATAAAGCACCAATAATGTGTTGTATATAAAGTGATGCAATGATGCACTATTGAGCATGCAAAATACCTTAAAGCAAAAGATACTGAGTTTGTTGTTTTGCTAACTTGACAACAGCTTAAATGTCAGCATGAGGTTATTTAATTCCCAATTGTTTTTCTAAAAAACACAAGGAGGCTAATCTATGTTTATTATATTGTAATAGAGGGTTACAGACAACTTTGCTGGCACAGTGGCATTATGCACTTAGCCTTCATTCTCCCACCATTTGAAAAAAGACAGGAAAATATATTGAATTGTGCTGCTTCTTAATTACAAAATCTGTTACTACTTTTGCTGTTGGGAGCAAATTCTATCCATAAGGTGTAGAAAGTCCCACAACATTAAGTATTTATCTTAAAAATCTTACCTTTTCATGCCACTCTAAGAGAAATATTAACAGTGTGCATTAAGGAAATATGCTACCCTGAATAGTAACAGTAATATAATAGGAAAGTTTCCTTTGTTGGCATCTGATCAGTTCAATATTAGAAACATCTAGTAAAACTTAGTAGCTTAGTGGATTGTTTATCAGTACTTTTCTTGTTTTTGGCTTGGTGCTGCTGTATGAATGGGTCACTGTTCAGCACTGCCATGGTAACAAATTCTTTGACTGTGATTCAGGGTGGCCATAGTCAGTTCAGCTTTGTACCTGCTCTCTCTTTTCTGTTCCTGTATTGACAAGCAAAGGAACCGTTACAGGACAGCGGGTTACTGGGCAAGTGCCAGACTGGAGGGGATGCCAACTGCAAAGGTGATTGCCGATAAGAACACCACTTTGTAGTTTGTTGAGAAAGTGTGCTCTAGTTTATCAAACAGTATGTATTTATTAGGAATGCAAATCGACCCATTTAAATGCACAAATAATCATGTAAAAACTCCTGTCACTGAGGAATAACTTTAAATAAAAGCATGATTATTTTTAGAGACTCTTCCAGGATCCAAAATACACTGAGCAATTTTAATTTTATCACCGTTTCAAATATATCAAGTTGAGCTACTCATCTTATGTAATTATTACAGCCTTATGAAATTTGGGCATAGTAGTGTACACAGATAACATACAATGCTTATTCTGAGTGTCCTTTTATACCCTCAATTTAATCTTAGTATATCTCATCTCTTAGCAATAAATCTTAGGGAGACAATCCTCACGCTCCTTCCACTCCAAAAGGTTTAACTTCTTTAAAAACACAACAAAACAGATTTCCCATACCTTCCTTTTTAATAAGAAATTACTTTCATAGTGACTTTAGGCTTTCATAAAATAAATGTGGTTAAATTATAAAAACAGTTTATGTAACGCTGATACATTTTTAAGATTTTTATTTTTTAATGCGTTGTCTTTTTGCTAGGACTAACACACATAAATACTGCATCTATCCCATGATGAGCTGCAGAACTAGCATTAACATTGCAGGTTTCTTTTAGTTCTCCAATTCATAAATTCTTTAACTATTGCACATATGGATTTGAACAAAGAAAGATACAGAATACTTTAGGTTGAGCACCTTTAGGACAATCAAAATAATGAATGATCAAGTCATCTGAGAAATTGCTTAAGCTTAATTTTCAGAAGTGCAGGGTATTTTGCAGGAATGTGCAAATGACAAGACCAATTCAAGTGGTACAAAGTATTCTGCTCACTAAAATGCCAAACTTTATTTACAGATTTCTATCAAATCTTACTAAAGAATGGTGGCACATAAACAATGGTACATGCAATTTTATCCTTTTACTAAGAAAAATAAATTTATAGTTCTGTTAAATAAAGACGAAATGCTATTATGTACAGTCTGTTAACTGAAAGGCCTTGTGAGACATTCAGGTCTAATTTTAATATTTTCCAAATAAATACCAAATAATGCAACATTTACAAATAGCACACCAGCAGTACTTTCACGGTAATCATTTCACAAATCAGAATTTACTATTTCAATTAAGCAAATGAGTAGCAGCTCCTTCATAAATATTAAGGCATGTCACATAGCATCAAAATGGAACCGATGAGCCTCCTGTCGCTTCTCTCTGTCATCTGCTTTCTGAAAAATAACATAAAACACTTTGTGGGATCTCGAGCAATACTGTTACAGAAATGAGTTGTCAAATGACAGAGAATGGTTGATTTTCTCCAAGTTACTCATTTGACAAAAGGCAAAAAGCTTAGTAAAAGCCCCAATAATTAGCTTTTAAATGATGTCAGTTTGAAAATTGGCTTCTGCTTGTAATGCTCAGCTGTTTCAGTATTTATGACCTATTATTTTCTATTATTTCTAATAATGTTTTTTTAAAAGGAATATTTCAAAAATGAAATTTATGGAGAACACACAATGATCTACTGAAAGAGGAGTTTGGATGGTGCTTGGAAAAAAGAAGCATAATTACATTGTACCTATAATTGACGTAATGTGCAAAACCAAGCACTCTTCCACAAGCCTTCTCTTGCGTTCTAAAGCAGGAACAGTATGAAAGCACTTATTAAAGGATTTTTGAATACAGTGTTAACTTTTCTAGGAAAGTGTTTTTGTCATGGCAGACAGTATGTGTAAATCCTAGCATAAGAGAATGTGGCAAAACAGATTTAAATGCTTTTTAGCTTGCTTATACCTAACTTTTTTTTTTATGAGTAAAATGAAGAAAAGCCTTTACAGTATGCTGTTGTGTGGGCAGTCAGATTTGTATCTCGGTGGATAAATATATGTGACAATTTTGATAGAAATTGGTGCATATGTTCTGCCATGAAAGTTTGTCATCTGCTTTGGCTTGAGGCCAAAGATTTCTTCATCACACAATGTTTATGTATGATAGCAGCTCCATTGGATAATTATGGATTTTACTGCATTTTGTGGCAGCAGCAGAGCTGTTGGTGAAGTTTTAAGATTTATCAGTCTGGCTTTTTGGCAGGGATTTTATCAATGTCAGTAGTATTTTGAATGTCAAAATGGGGTGGGAAGGAGGGAGTGGCATACTCTTTCCTACACTGAAATGCTTGTCACATTCCACAAAATTTTGTAGTCTCACTTAGAAAACAATTTTCACTCCATTTCTTGTATGCTTCCTGAAAAAATTACTACTTCAAATTTGACAGTAACTGATACTCTGATGAATCCATCAAAACTTCTTCAGCAGTATTATCATCAATGTTCACGTGACTAACCTCAAGACCACAAAGCAAGTTATAAGGAATCAGAATACAGGAGTATCAAAGTCCTTTGCTAATACAGCAGACCGTATTCGTTGTAAGACTAATAATGCTCTAAAGTCTTCCTCAATTTTTCTTTCATTTGATATATCTGAGATGTGAAAGCTTTTTTTTTACATTTTTAATGGATGCAAAATTTCTAAAGAATGACAGAACAACATACTATCCCTAAATCCTACAGCTATTTAAACAATACAACACCTGGCTGGCAGATGAGTGTGTAAGAACTACTGTAGACAAAGGGCTCCTATTACTACTTATCTGCAGTGGTCAAAGTACATGGTTTATTTTAGCTGCTGAATAAAACACTGCAGCTTACAGACATATATATCCTCTGGGGGAAAAGAAGAGATTGTAACTGCCAGTACATTTCCCCTTCCTTTCTTTGCTATAGGTACTCTAGAGATTGGTAAGGGAAAACAGCATTTAGGCAGAACAGCATTTTTATGAGAGGATTACTGAAACAGGCAGTAAACCAAGAGCAAGCTTAGAAACAAGGAACTTCAGCGTTTAACTCCTGGACATGTCAGTGATACACAATATTCAGCCTTGGTCAAGATTCTCATTTGTTCTGTACCTCAACCATTTCTTCTAAAAATTGGGAAGGTAAAAATCAATAGGAAAGCAATGGAAAATGATATGAATTAACAAATGGTTATACAGTAGTCTGAAAATATACAAAATTTATCCAAATATTTCTGCCTATTTTGAGCAAGATGCAGCTGTTCAAAATAAGTTTATAATATAACCAATACACCACTTCATTCGTATAAATCTAAGTTAGACTAGATAGAAGGAAGAATTTCTTTTACAATGAGGGTGGTGGAACACTGGCCCAGGTTGCCCAGAGAGGTGGTAGGTGCCCCATTTCCTGGAAACATTCAACGTCAGGTTGGACGGGGCTCTGAGCAACCTGATCTAGTTAAGGATGTCTCTGCTTAATGCAGGGGGGTTGCACTGGATGACCTTTAAAGGTCTCTTTCAACCCAAACCATTCTATGACTCTTACCAGGTTTAAAGTGTCTCAGAAAGCACTTACTCTGGGCCGAGTGCTTCCTTACATTACAATACATGAATTAAACGTTGATGTTAAATCTTTGTTTCTCCAGATGGAAATGTACATAGTTAATCCTTCCCCAAGTCAAAGTTCAAGGACTTTTTCTGCTATTCTTGTTGCTTAAGATGTGTTGGAGACAGAGTTAAACTCAGCCAGTGCATAGTCCCAGCTAGCAATACCTTCTTGGTACAGTAGGCCATGCTAACGACAGTTGTCATAAACTCTGTATTTCTTTGCTTTGTGTGATTTATTCCCAGCTTTACTATTATTTAGAGACTGTATTTAACATTTTCAAGAGTGAAGACTGACAGAAAAATAACATTTGACTAGGAAGCATGCGCAAAGCCTATCCGAATGTTTAACAAGGTCATTTTATTTCCACAAGCACAAAATAACAAATACTTCTACCATGTCAAAATGTGCAGTGATTTTATTTGACAGCTAAGATTATGATTTGGGTATGTAGTAGCATTTATTGGCAATCCAGCCAGTTGGGTATGATTGTGAACTGAGCACAGTTAAGAAAAATGGGAATGCATTTCTTTTGTGACATGAAAGGCCCCTTTCAAAATGCTTCTTCAAATCAATGGATTTCTATACGCTGCATGTATAATTCAGACACACAGAGCAAAGCAGCCAATATGCACACAATTGACTCCCTATACAGTCTTGAATGCTAATGTCAGTGCAATCAGCAAAGACAGATACAGAAAAAGAGACATTTTACTTATTTTTAGATTACCAGCAGAACTCAAGATAAGTAAACTGAGTTTATGTTCCATTTTCCAAAACAGTACTCCTTAAAACTCTACAAAACAGAAATCTTAAGATATGTAACAAAAACATCTAATTTAGTTGGGAATAACAGCTTAGTGGCAAAAGCTTATCCATGTTGCTCTTCATTTCCCTTTTTAAGTGTTCTAAAGCTTAAATAAAAACAATGGCAATTTCTAAGCTTGCAGTAAATAATAAAAAACACCTTTTAGGAATTAATGCAGTCTGTGTTAGACATTATACTGTAGAGAACTACTCAAAAAACCCAATGTACAAGACTGTAAAATATTAGGAAATGTTAAATAGTATAGAAAATATAGAAAATAATCTAGTTAATTAAGCTTACCTTTTCTTGCCAGTGTAATATGCCAATTATTGCCAGGATGAAAACGCAGACACCAATTAAGGCTATAGCTGTTAGCAGCACGATGTTACTTGGAGTCAGATACAGCTTGGCACTCCAGCTAAACAAAAGAAGAAAATCCAAGGAAACATTAATAACCTTCATTAGGAAGCAGGAAACAGATTTAACTTACAAAGATGAAAAGAACCTGCTGGTGTAAGACAAGTAACAACTTGGTCTACAGAAACTAGTGGCTATACTTAGTCTGAAGCTTAATCGTGTTTACTTGGAAATATATGGCTTACTATAATTCTTCTCAGATAATACAACATCTAAATTAAGCTTCTGTTTAACTTTATTCAGGAACTGACTTTTTTCCTCATTAAGATATTTATCCCCCGCCCTGGGCAAAGTAAAATGTGTAAGAAAACCTTCCACAAATCTGCCTGGGGTTTGGGGAGATGGAGGAGCTGAGTTCACTCAGGCTTCAGCCTGTAAGATAGATTGTTTCCTCCACATGAGAAGCTCCTCTTAGACAGGTTCATGGGGTCCTTGAGTTGGTTAGGCATCTCTCAGTCTCAAGTTTACCCAGGGACAACTGCAGTTGTAGGCAACATAGTTGATTATGGCAGAAGAATGCTGGAGAGCACAGAATTAAGGACTTTAAGGGTTTCTGGAAGACACCCCTTGAATGTCTTGTGGTCCTGAGGCTCAGTTAGCACCCTTTTTGTAATACAGGCTTCCTCTCAAGGGAAAGCTGTCAGCAGGAGGCTCTATGTTGAGACAGCACTGAGGCCTCTCAGGAAACCATATATATAACCAAAATATATAAATTTAAGAAGTGTTTATTATGAAATCTGATTTCTTCTGGGCATTCTATCCTCTGCCATTCTACAGTGTTCATAAACTTATGAAAACAAAAATAATGTAAGGATAAGATGGCAAAATTTTTTGCATAACACATACCTACCTTTAAATACCTCAAGACCATAACTAAGTTATCTTCATCTGGCAGATGTTATTTCTGTGGTTGTTAATTAACAACTTGAAGCAGCACATCACTTCTCAACTATTACTTGTTCTATAGAAAAATTAACTGCTGAAACTGATGTCAGAACCAGTTCTGCACGATAAATGCAACTGACCTCACTAGTAGATCAAGCAGCAAAAAGCAGCTGGAATATGTGACTAATGTTGTCTCTAATAACAGAGAGAAACATGCTCTTTTTCTGGGGTAAACATTTTAATTACAAAATGAATTCTGTGTTCTAACTCTTGTGTAACCAACTCATTCACTTTTATTTAAAGAAAAACATTTGTACCTGTAGGAAAAGATACTGATTCAGAAGGGCTCAACTAAAGCTTTTATATGCAACTAGACAGAAATTGAATGTTTGGTGAAACAAAAATGCTTGCCTCAATCATTACCATGCTTGCAATTTGTCAAAAAGAATGTTGGTAAATCAAGCAAATATGTTATTATTTACAGGACTTGAGCTGATAACA